>OZ024746.1:74723653-74728653 GCA_964016885.1 Eledone cirrhosa | reverse complement strand
CTCTCTTTACTTTATTGATTTCCAGGTGTAGAAAAAAAAAAATAAAATAAATAAATAAAAAATAAAACTAAAGTATAAAAAATAAAATATAATAAAAATGCAATTCATTGCCATATTGTTTAAGTGTTGTGTGTTGTCTCAATTTTTACTGCTGCGATGTTTATTAAGGCAAGTAAAATATATATCAGATACGCAGGCACACACACACACACACGCACACACACACACACACGTACACACGCACACACACACATATATATATATATATATATATAGAGAGAGAGAGAAATATATCCCACACATATATATGATATGTATGTAATTGTATATATATATATATATATATATATATATACACATATATATATATATCTCTATATATATATAAAGATGTATATATGAGTGGTTTTGGGCTGCCCTTTCTAGCAGCTCGTCCCTCAGAGGCCAATGGTTCTCTGCCCTTAAACACGCTGTGACTTCTCTCTCCCACGTGTAGCTGGACAGTCACTTTTAAAATTCTCTTAGTGTTGTCTGAAATGTATAGCCTTACACACGCTGAGGAACCGAGGTTATTCCATTTCTGTCAACAAATTTCTGGCGAAACAGATCTCTTTAGATTTGTACGTGTGTTATATAGTTATAGAGGTATTTATTTACGCTTTAATTTATATTTTTAATTATCGTATTTTATAGTCTGCCTTTCATAGGTTATAGATTCTATACACTGGTGGTTTTTCCCTGTTTCATTGATAGCGCACTGTATATCTCTCTCTAGTGTGTTACCTTTTCAACATATTGTATTTTATATATATATATATATATATATATATATATATATATATATACATATATATATATAAAGATATAAATATATATATATATATAAAGATGTATATATATATAAAGATATATATATATATATATATATACATATATATACATATATATATATAAATATATAAATATATGAATGTCTCTGTGTTTGTGTATGTGAGTGTGTGTGTGCGTGTGAGTGAGTATGTGTGTTGTGTGAGTGAGTGTGTGTGTGTGTGTGTGAGAGAGAGAGAGTGTGTGTGTGAGTGTGCGTGTTGAAAGTTTGTATGTAGATTCCTGCAAACTGTGAATAACTTCACACAAGTTTAATAAACATATTCAGCTTGGCTGTGTCAACAAACACTGTGGTTAGACCACAACGGTCTCTCTGCTGCGTCTATTTACATAGCTAGGATGGATATGTTACACTTATTCTAACACACGCAGCTATATATATATATATATATATATATATATATATATAGAGAGAGAGAGAGAGAGAGAGAGAGATGTATATATCTATATCCATATCTATCTATCTATATATATATATTAATTTATATATAAATACATACTTTTACTCTGAGGAAAACAGAATATAGGATTATCTGAACAACGTTTGAAATAATCTGAGCAAATGTTCTAAACACGTTACTAAGGGAAACCAAACGCATTAGTTCTTATAATATTTATGTAATTTCTCGACATCTTTATTGGCCTCTATATACTTTTCTCTTTTAAGATTGGCAAATGTCTGTTGTATTGAAATTTTTATTCATGACCATAACCCAACACGTTCCTGCTATCTACGAACTTTATTCTACAGTGGATTTTGAAAAAGCTGAAGATGATTTCTATTCAGATATTTGCTCAGTTTGTTACGGATCAGCGAACTAGAAAGTTTCAAGTCATAGGATAATTGTCATGATTTCCTAACACTCATTCATTTCTACATCACTCGAATCCACTGTAATCCATTGTATTGTCTTTGAATCATATTGTTTGTATATGACTTTAGTAATAATTATCCCAACTATTAGACTAGCTCAATCTAAAGGCTATCGATGGATATGTAGAAATAATATTGTAAATATTGTAAGCTAGTGAAGCACTATTCGTTACAACTACCTGTTTACTCACCACCAAAATTTATGGCCACGTTAAAAATTATGTGAGAGATCATTATTATCAGAAAGTTCGTAAATTTAAATGCTATTTCGTGATAAGGAGAAATTGAAAGAATGACATTTTAAATAGAAATGAGGAAGCTAAAAAAATAACGTGAAAAATGGACCCAGTTCTGTGGTGAAACTATATAGCAGACTATAGCTACATATAAAACTAGGGAAAGAAGATAGACATATAGACAGTTATACACTCTTAACTACCTATAAACAGACCCCCACCATATATATATATATATATATATATATATATATATATATATATATATATATATATATATATAGAGAGAGAGAGAGAGAGAGAGAGAGAGGGAGAGAGAGAGTTGAGAAAGTCTCATTGTATCCTTATATATAGTAGTGATGTTTCAGATATTTCAAATGATTTCCATTTCTATGCTAGTTCATACTTAAAAGAATAAAACTTTCTCAATATTGTAGCTTTCTTATATTTATTATTTAAAGTGTTTCTACTGTAGTAATTAATTATTTTTTAGCATCGAATCTAGAAGGAGCAAATGCTATAATACTAGAGGAGGCATCTCGGGTAACAATCGCATTTGTATCAAATTTGTAATAGCTGTTGGGGTTGTTGTTTCGCGCTAATCCAGTAATGATAGAGTACATCTATGAACAAAAGCATTCCAACCATAACCTCTCCCCCATCCTTTTATGGAAATTTTCTAATGAATCACCGGTCGGCTTCAACTGTGAATATTTAGTAAATCAACCACACGAACATCCGGCTCGTAAGTGGCTGAGTATTCCACAGACTTGTAATCCCCTGGGACATTCAGCATGACAGTGTGTGAAATGGCTGGCACTTTGAATTACAATTTCAGTCCAGCATATGAGTTTCCAAACAGTTTCCTATAACTTAAATGCACTCACATAACTTGGGTCGAGACGAGACTATGGGAAACACGCAGTGGAATCAAACTTGGGACCTCTTGACTGTGAGGTGAATGTTTTTAACCGCTTACCTCTGCCTGCATCTAGGACTGGTATGTTTAGGTATGACCTAATTTCTCATTTTCTTTTCCATGCCGGTAGGAAGAGATTTGCTGCTATTTCTAGCAGATGTCGTGACTGCGTACAATATTCCTGACTGGCTGGTTACAGAGATTGTTATTTATGTTGGTAATACATGATACCTGTGATGATCTCGGTAGTAAGACAACACACACCAGATATCATAACACGTGTCCCAGCAGTGACTATGTGGCTTTTGTTTTAAAACACTGTCTATAAAGAACTACTTCATCAAATATATCCTGTTTATTTTTTCACGATTATAAGATAGGATCTGAGATATTCCTGACAGCTAGAGCAACAAGGCTTTCTTCGTTTGTAAGGGTGGTAAGAATGTTCGTGATTCTGGTGAAGCAAATCGTAAGTATGGTGTTTTGGGAGGTAGAATTAAGCAAGTATTCATTGTAGCAGTGTCAATGTTAGTGACGTTTGCCTTGATAGAGTAATTTATAATTTTCTTAGACATATTCTTCGTTATGTGCTAAGACCAGTTCAAAGTTTATTTTGATAGGATATAGTACAGAAGCTGCGACTATCTGTGACCATTTTGAGTTATGTTTTAAAGCAACGTATCTACGACTTTCGAATATACCCCGACTTTTACTAGATAGTATGGTCAAATTTGAAGCGAATTTGAATGTTATTCATACCACGGCGAGCAACATTATTTGGGTCAGTTGTGGGAATGCAAGATAATGTTCAAAATCGATATCAAATGTCAGTGAAGAATTGATATTTGAAGTTTCAATACATCTCGTGATAGATAATAGTTGAAGGGCTGTTTCGCAAGGTTAACATAACAGAGTAGCAAGATAGTGTTCATTAAGGGTTTTAAATAATAAGATGGTAATCGTATCGTGGAGACTCGGCAAACTAGTTCAAGAGATTTAGAGGATATCGACAATTCTGATCAGTGGTTAAAAGGTGTTTGGGTCATTTCAGTCAATTAGGAGAGCAATAAATTGAGATACGGTGTAACACAATATTTTAGTATACACATATGTATATAACATATAATTGTATTGTAAATCATTGTGCGGTCTAAAGTGAGTGATCCTATGTGGTCATTGAACATGCTAGAAATACAATCTATATCTGCCTCAATCAATTCTTTAAATATGGTGGTACTTATTGGAAAATGTAGTCCTGGTTATACGATGTTTTAGTGGAACAGTTTCATTGTAATATATTTACCTATAGATCCGTGTAGGAGAGCTGACTTAGGGAGAAGCAGTAACAGGTATTGCTTGAACAATTTTATATGTGTGAAGATGAATATGATGATGACGACGATGTTGAGGATCAACATTCACCTGAAAATCTAACTCGGGATTAACGTGTAAAGGTTGAGTATTCTACAAACACGTTTTCCGAATCAACGTGGTACACTACATGGCAAAGCTAGACATTTGAATTGCAGGTAAAAATCTATACAAGGGGCTTCTCTATAGTTTCTGTTTACCGAATTTGGATTGGGTCAAACATTTTAAAGTTATGTACCTGTAGTGAAACAAACTAAATACAAATACAATTGCTTACAATTAGGCATTGATTAACTTAACCCCCCCCCCCCCCCCCACGTTCTATAATTATTTCTAAATGGCTATTTTTCTTCTTCCTGGATTAAATATATTACATAAGTGAAACATTTAAAATACTTTGATAATGAAATAAAAATTGTCATTATGAGTAATTATAGGTCAGGAGGTGTAAAGACTGTATTTCTTTTTATGATTATATAAAAGGTTAACCATTTGGCTTTCAAATAATTTGCACTGATAAGATACTACAATTATTAAATTAAGGTTAAAAACCACAATATTTTATATTCAGTTAATTAGAAATCATTTCTAACAAATATGAGAAACAATTTTCACAATATGTCCAGAGTTACAGCCTAAAAAATATGTGCTTGCTCTAAGGTTGGAGTTATATATATATATATATATATATATATATATATATATATATATA
>OZ024746.1:74708653-74721153 GCA_964016885.1 Eledone cirrhosa | reverse complement strand
AATGAAATTAATGTATGCCACGTTTATATTTCCCTATCAGCGACTTTGTTATCTGCGGAACGTAAAACAGGTTAAATACAGATAAGCTCTAATTATTAAAAGAAATCTACACCATTTTCAAATATATTAACCATACAATGCTCCTACATGTATAGGAAAATATCTTTTGAACAAAATAATACGTAATTGACTGAAAAAAAATGTATACTCACTTTACATAAAAATTATTTGAAAAAATAATTATATGTAACATACACACTTTCATTAGTATATGCCACAAGTAAAAATACAAAAAAAAACAAAATATATATATATATGAGATTACTGATTCTGTTAGATTTGTGTTTATAAAAAAAGACACGTTTGAATATGTTGCCTCTTTCTTATGAAGTTCTATATTTTACGCAATACGGCACTACCATTACCGATCTGATATCATTCTTCGTTCTAAATTTAGACCTTTCTCTAAAATTCGTTATAAAGGACAAGTGACACTACATGATTAGTCATATATTTCCTATTCCAGTTTTAGAAGTTATATATGTACATGTCTGTGTCTAACAACAGATGTAGATAACTACAGCCTATACCATCGGTACCTCAGTTATCCCATGCCTAAGCCGCCTTCTAGTCCTAGAGGAGAGAACGAAGGATGTGTTACTCCGAAGGGTAGCTTGGAAGACGCCCTGATAACAGTTGGTTGGGAGGTGCTGCGAGGACCAAGAACGCCAGAAGTCTTACCCAAGCACTAGTTATTTTGCTATTAAGATTAGATCTCTGTTGTTGAAGCCAGGTGTGGAGTATTCTCTTCTTTGCTCTCTGAATTAGAATAAAGTAGTTTGGTTAATTCTTAAGACCTTCATAGGTGATGTCGAGATATTAGCCTGCAATACATCCCGAATAACATTTGCATTAACTTCTTCATATCCCACTCCCTGTGTCGTTTAAACAAAACTATGCTGATAGAAAAACCTTTATCCAATGATATTTCATAACAATATTTGCACGAATTGTCTTTCTAACTCTCAACGAGACATGTAATGTTTAATTTCTTCCCAGTTCTCCTTAATGTAATAATATTTACTTAATACTTTGGCGATCCGATACTTATTATCAGTTGCTACAATCAGCTAAGATTGTCTGAGATAATATTCCAAGAAAACGGAAATAACTCAATCAATAGACTGCAATATTGATGTTATGTTTGGGGAAATGAAAACGAATTCAACAGACAAGCTCGTTTTACATGATTCCAAAAATACAATTTTCTGAGGGTTATAATTTTCTTTAACACTATAGACATTGATAGCTAATTAGATATGTTCACTGAAGCATTTAATAAAGAAATCCTTTTTATCGAAAGATTTTTTGTTTGACATAGCAAAAATCTATATTTGGAGACGTGTGCCAGGCATGGTGGAAATCTTTGCTGATGTCAAGCAAAATAATGTTACTTTCAAAGAATTCATCGAAGGTGAGAGCCCATGTAATTACTGTTTTTTTTGTGATATAGGAATATAGTAAACCAGGGGATCCGGATTTAAGAAAACTCTAATGGTTGAAATTAGAGTTTGGGAGAGTTTCAAAAATTAGAGCAATAGGAAGGTAGTTGACAAAACACATACTATAGTACATTTCCAAAGATAGAAATATATTCCGAGATAAATGCATATACATGCAGATAGACAGACACATATATAGATACATAGATAGATATACATATAGATAGTTAGATAAATAGATAGATATACATATAGATAGTTAGATAAATAGATAAATATACATATAGATAGTTAAATAAATAGATAGATATACATATAGATAGTTAGATAAATAGATAGATAAATAGACAGAGATAGACTGAAAGTGATTACAAGAAAGAGAAATTGAGAGATTGGAATCGAAGTGTTTGATAATGATAAGGCTACATTTTTGATGCACTGTTTGAGAGCAATAGTAGGCACAATGTCAGGGACAATTACTTTCCTTGTACTTGTTAGAGTGAAAAGGGGTAGTTTATAATGAAATTTACTTAATCTGTGCAATGTGAAGTTAGTCAGAAAAAAACTCTTTTAATGTCTATCAGACTGGTAAGGTGGAAGAAGTTAACTTAAGATCTTGCCTCAATGTCGCAGATGGTGATGACGGACGAGGTCTATTACCCAAGAACAGAAACCGAACCACCAATGGACTTCTATACAGTTTCCGTCTACTTCAGTCACACGGTTTTGATTAATGATTAAGGTTTCACGTAATGGGCTTGAAATAATAAAACCAAAACAAAACAAAATATGTAGGTGTGAAGTAATTTTTTAACCACACATCCCTGCCTGTGCCCACTAGATTAACAGTTTGATAGATTAACAGTTCACTGTGCAACCATATGTTTTACATTACATAACTAGATTAATAGATTAATAGTTCATTATGTGGAAGTATATTTAATACATTAACAGTTAACAGTTTATTTGATAAGAGTTTAAGGCGGCAAATTGGGAGAATCGTTAGAACGTCGGATAGACTGCTTTGTGGTATTCGTTTCGGCTCTCTAAGATTAGAGGAAAATAAAGTAGCAGATCGATGAATGATGTATTTAGTTACGTGCCTCTACATTCTGAGTACAAACCATGCCAAATTATTTTTGCGTTTCATCCTTCCATGATCCATGAAGTATCAGCTGAATGAGATGCTCTGTATATGTTAGAAATTAATATTTGTTTCTACTTTTGGCACAAGGCCAGCAATTATCCCAATGCATTACTTAGTACTTTATTTTATCCACCCCATAAGGATGAAAGGTAAAGTTAACCTCGGTGGGATTTGAACTCAGAACATAAAGGGACACAACTCTATGCTGCGAAGCAGGGTGTCCAACACTCTACAGATTCTGCCAGTCCACCGCCCAATAATATTAACATATTTGGAGTGCATTTTGTCATTTTTGTTGCAAATTAATAATGTTTGTATGATTACTAAGAGAGAGAGAGAGAGAGAGAGAGAGAGAGAGAGAGAGGAAAACAGAGTTTCATGCAACATACTGAGAAATGGTAATAGCAAATCAAGTTAACACTTATAAAGATTAAGATATGTAAAATAGATCTGAAGACTACTTCAAATTAATATTGGGCTTATTATAGCGTTTTGTGAAAAATGTTGATTAACGTTTGAAAATTAAGTAATTTTTATACAATGTTTATCAAACAAATTTGGAATTATAACTTCAATGTCTACATATTTTAGAAAGACTAAATTGGATAATGTATAGCAAATCCTAAAGGTGGTGAATTGGCAGAGTCGTTAGAAATTCGTATAGAATACCAGTTTAATACTGAGGTCGGTTCTTCCTCTATAACTCTTTCTCACTTCCATTCTTTCACTCACTCTCTATCATTCTCTGGAAGAAATCTGCTGTGTGAGAACCTGGTGAGAAGATGGGTTTCGACGTCTTTAAAAATGACCTAGATCACGCCGAATGGTAATACGACTTCCTCAAGAGCTACAGGACCATACGTACATAATAATCCAACACATACAGAACAGATCGGGAGGAGTTGTGTTTTATTTAACACTAGATTGCAGATCGTGCTTGATTGAGCAGATCAATGATAAAAGGCATTTCAGCTCTGATCATCTCATCTTCTTGTATATCTTAGAAAACCTTGTGTAATGTAATAAGATCATGTGTGATTTGTGAAAATGTAACTGCTGTCTATAACAGATTGGTTAACACAAATAACCTTCCACTTTACCCTTTTTGTTTGGAAAGGGATATAATCATTGTTTGTAGATATTAGTGGCTAATTTCTTATTTTTAAAAATATATCAACTTGCTTAACGTACATAATTAGTGTTTCTACGAAACAATGGCTTCTGATTTAGAAACAAGACCAACGTTTTAGGAGGAAGGAAAAGTCGATTAAATCGACACCAGTGCATTACTGCCACTTTATTTTATCGATCCTGTAAGGGATGAAGGGCAAAACTAACCTCGGTGAGATTTAAACTCAGAATCTATAACCTAAATCATGTTGTCTGACGCTCTAACGTCAATCCACAACAATAACAAAACACATTTCAGATCGTATGGTGGTTATTAACTGATGAAGATACACTAGTTACAATATTGGGATCCATGGCTAAAAAATAAAACAAAAACATTTTTTAACCAATCTTCGCAAGTTTGGGTGTGCTATGGTTGGTGTACATATGTTTTTATTAGCTGAAAAATAAAAGTAAACAAAAGCAAAATATAAAATAGGCATCAAGATAAGGATGCAAGAGAATGGTAGGACCTTTTTCTTCATAATACTACTACTACTACTACTACTACTACTACTACTACTACTACTACTCCAGCACCATCAACATCATAATTATCAGTAGTACTAGTAGTAGTAGTAGCAGCAGTGCTTATGGTTTGGTGTTACTCCATACATCACATGCCATATCTTACAAGATATCTCACTCCACTTATATATATATATATATATATATATATAAATCTGATACGATAGCAGTCACTATAATTATTTCCAAATGTACCCCATTATAAACTATATCAACAATGACTTCTCTACCAATACACCCCTTAAAACACTCTCGTACACACATACACACAGATATATGCATATACATGTGTGTAAATAAACAAACATATATACACACATACATACATATATATATATATATATATATATATATATATATATATATATATATATATATATATATATATATATATATATATACATATATATATATATATATATATATATATATATATATATATATACATACATACATATATATATATATATATATATATATATATATATATATATATATATATATATATATATATATATACATATATGTATATATATACACAATCACTCATATATATATATATATATACATATACATACATACATATATATATATATATATATATATATATATATATATGCACACTCACTCATATACATATATATATGTATATACATATTATGTTTCTGAGTGTTTGTGCGTGTTTGTATCAGAATGTGCGTGTTTGTATCAGAATGTGCGTGTGTGTATCAGATTGTGTGTGTATGTGTGTGTGTGTGTGTGTGTGTGCGTGTGTGTGTGTGTGTACTTATCACAATATGTTTTTCTCTCTTTTGCTCTGTGAACACGCCACCGATATGTAGGTAGGAGTCGAGAATGTCAGAACACTGCTGTACAAAGATTTGTTCAACCAGTACAGACATGAAAATAGACCAGATTATATAAAACATTTAGGTGATGAAAAGTTGCTGGAAATGATCATTTGCATATACCAAAAAAGTAAAGATGGATTGGAAATGCTCATTTACATATAGTGCAAACTTGGCTCGTTATAATTAATTGGTAGTCACACTAGGTGTGTATCGGAAAACATACAGGAAAGTATATACTTTCAGACGTTCAATCATCTAGCAGGAAGGTATATGTAGCTGACGATAGCTAATAAGCTTGAAACTAGTACAGCGTTCCTTTGTCAGTGTTGAACAAATGAGCAACGATGGTTGCTAGACACTGTACGGTTTAATTCGGGATGTTTGTTTACAAACACACCGAGCATTATAATAAATTATCGGTGAATCCATACGTACATATATATATATATATATGTGTGCATGTGTGTATATATATATATACATACTACTGTACGTCTGTATACATATATGTATGTACTTATACATACTCATACACTATATGTTTATATACAATAGATATGAGAGTCTTGCTATCAAAGAAAAAAACATATCGTTATATATATTTGTTCTGCTAACATATATTTCTTCTGTTAACACGTCACAAATATTTCAGTAGCAATCATGAATGCCAGTCAGCACTGTTTCAAGATTCGTTAATCACACATTGGTACAGGGTGAGTGAATGTCACTGATGAGGGATTACGGAATATTGAATAAACAGAGAGTCACTCCAGGTAGAGCCCTTGATTATCTGAATTGAGAGATCACAGCTCCGATAATTTGGGCATATGGTTTGGATGTCTCAGGAAAGAATCGGTGGATATATTTTATGGCCATAACCATCCGGAAGGAAACCCAGGCTAGATTCCAAGCAAGGTGGTTGGATAACAGCCATGAGCTTGACTGATCTCGCTTGGTGATCCACCTGGATCAGTTGGAGACGGTTGCTTCTGACTGGACCCACTAGATGGAGTGCTTGATGACTCTGCCCAACGACCCTCTCATATATATATATATATATATATATATATGCATATATGGTTGTAAATTTTGATCATTGTATTTTGTGTGTCTATGTTTATATGCTGCAACTTAGCGCGTCGTCAAGAAGTGATTCAGAAAATAAGTACATACATACATGCATACATACATACATACATACATACATACATACATACATACATACATACATACATACATACATATATACATACATACATACATATATACATACATACATACATACATACATACATACATACATACATACATACATACATACATACATACGCATATTAAATACAAGATCCTTATATGTGTTTTTGTGGTATATTATAGATATTGTAAACAACTGCATGTAAATATAAATACTTTCAGATATATATAATTATATATGCACACAGATATAGGTGCAATCTGACATCCCAAAATATCCCCTTTTCCTCTCAATATATATATATATATATATATATATATATATATATATATATATATATATATATACAGTTATAAATCCATGTTTTTGTGTTTGATTATGTGTGTAAATACATATTAAATAAATGTACGCAAATATATAGTAACATATACTGAACGCACATATCATATAGCTAGCTACTTATATACATATATATATATACTTACAAGTCCCCCTATAAACATATAAACACAGTTACAAGTACATCCGTAAACATATACATATACATTTACATCAATACGTCTATGTGTTTATACGCATTTATGTACGCACGTACGTATGTACTAAACTACTTGTCTGGCGGAACAATTATCTCTTTGCTCTATCTGCATATTTTTCTAATGTTTCCACCTACTCATGAAATTCATATCCATTTATTCCTGACTCTGCCAGAGTCTATGAACCTACGAAGCTCTCAGAACATTCTACAACATTCTAAGTGACTTGAGATTAGAACGGAGAGCGCGCCGGTTAAACGGTGGCAGCTATTATTGTAATAGTCTGCCTTTTAAAAATATGATAAGCTGACATCAGCAACAACTGTATTTATATCTTATGTATTTATCTTATTTACTGATTCATTTATCATATTTTCATGTATATTCATTTGTATATTTATTTATTTATTATACATTTATTTATAGATTTATATATCATTATTGTTGTTATTTTTATTATCATTTTTGTTATTATTGAGAGTGGAGGATGGCAGAATCAGTAGACTGGCAGACAAAATGTCTCGTATCGGTATGTGAGTAGAAAGCTACTTTGAATTCCTGAAATATGTGTGGGAATGTATACATGTATGTATTATCAATACATGCATTATTAAAAAATGCCTCCACAACTATCAAGTAACGCCCCTTTACATTCTGTGTTCAAACCCTACCGGGGTCGGATTTGCCTTTCATTCTTTCGGTGTCGATGAAATAAAATATCTGAAAGGTTTTGAGGTTGATATAATCAACTGTTTCTTCTAACTCTTGTGCCTATATTAGAAATCGTTTTTATTTCGTTTCTTTATGCTCTGAGCTCAAATCACATTTCCTTCAGAGGTAGATAAAATAAAGTACCAGTAAAATAATGAGATCTATGCAATCAACACATCCCCCAATTTTTTTGCCTTCTGCGTATTATAGAATCCTTATTATTCCGTTGTATTACGTTTTGATTTCAAATTTCACTGACGTCATGTTTATTTTACATCCTGCTGAGATATATCAGTGAGGTACAGAGGATTTAATAGAGTAACACCTTTCCTCAACATTTTAGCTTTGTATTAATGCCATCAATACATTTTATTAGGGTGGTGCTTAGCAGAACTTTAAGAACATTGAAAAACATGCTTAACTGCATTTGTTCCGGCTGTTTGTACGAATCAAATAATCTTGTCAAATGAATTGAAATTATTATTATGCAATGTAATGGTTCTGTCGGTAGAGCGTGGGACAAAATGCTTTACGATACTTAGTGGCGAATTTCTACGTTATGAGCTTAAACCCCAGCAAATAAAGAAATTATTACTAGTTATATAATCATTGGATTCTACCAGGTTTCACTGGTTTCAGTTTACATTATTGCGACTATGTTGGGAAACAATACAAGGGTTTTAGTTGGTAATAATTGTTTTTACTTTTGGCAGAAGGCCTGCAATTATCCCAGTTCATTACTGATGCTTTCTTTTATCAACCCCGTAAGGGTGAAAGGCAAAGTTAACCCCGGCAGGTTTTAGTTGGTAATAATGACCCCTAATTCGACTGGTAATATTTTATCGATCCTTATTCACAGAACGGTTAAACTACATATTTTATTGGATAAAACACGACACAAAATCTCGCGCAAACAGACAGACACCGACACCCACACATCCACAACACTTACACTCGTATACGAGTTTTTTGTTATTTTCAGGTTAAATGTTTACCTTTCGTTACGTTATGTCTTCTTACGTTGAAATCAAAGGTAAATTTATCTTTCATCTCCACACTTATCTCTTTATGGCGTCACAACTATTTTGTCATCTATCCCAGATGTCTCAGCAAACACTTTTCCCTAAATTCTTTTTAGCTGGAACTGCTACCCTCAACCTCAAGAATTTTCCTTGCCAACTCTGACCAATCAATGATTAAATTGACTATCAACTATCATTTTCACTTGCCTGTGCGGATCTATGGACGCAACATGGCCAAATGGTTAGGGGATTCATTTCATACCCATTACGTCCCGATTCGATGCGACTACGTAGAATATCGGATCGACAAATGAATTGTAAGTGAAATTGGGTGGACAGAAATTATTTAAAAGCTAGTTAGATAGACTCTACTTATAATTCAAAGGGTCAGCTTCGTTACACACTGTCTCACACTGAATCTCCCTGTGTATTAAGTTCGGAGCACACGTGTCTGTGGAACGCTCAGACATTCCCACGTCAATTTCATAAACAGATTATTTCATCGATCGAAAGACTGGAACACTCATTGTCGAAACGAAACCGACGGAGGTCCATCGTATGAGAAACTGCACAAATCTGAAGTACACCCTCTTCTGAAACATCTGGTTATTAGTAATAGTTTTAATAACATTGCAGACGTGGTCAATTGTGCACGTCTCTAGCTACGTCAATTAAGTAATCGTGCATGATCTCATTTTCAATGTAGCTAGGGAACAATGTACCATGATATGTCGGTGAAAGATGAAGTAGAAAACTATAAGCATTACACTAGCGACTGATCCGAGATGCGATGTGTCGCTCATTCGCTAGAAATTGGCACAATAAAATAGGCGTCAGTTATTCAGAAAGTTTTATTATTAGCACCCTTGAGGGCGGTGGATTAACGGAATCGGTAGGGTGTCGGACAAAATGATTTGCAGCATTTCGTTAAGATTTTCAACGCACTGATTCAAAGGTCGATAAAATAAAGTGTCAACTTTCCCCTTCCTCCAAAATGGTTGGTCTTGTAAATCAGAAATCATTAGGCGATGGATTAGCAGCATCTGTAGAGCGTCGGAAATCCAGCTTCGCAGCATACAGTTATGGCCCTTTTTCGTTCTGAGTAGTTCAAATCCCTCCTGAGTTAGCTTTGCCTTTCATCCTTACAAGGTCTATAAAATAAAGCACCTGTCACGCACTTGGGTCGATTTAATTGACTTATCCCCTTCAAATTCCGGGCCTTGTGCCAAATGCAGAAGCAATTATCAGCACTCTAAGTGAATTGGCAGAATTATCAGAACCAGCAGGCAAAATATATTATAGTATTTGTGACCGCTCTATCTGTGAGTTCGATTTCAACCAACGTCAACTTTTCATTTCATTCTTCCGTGGTTGAGTTTACAGTTAGACATAATTACCAGCACACTACCGGTGTATTGACAAAATCCTTACCTTGTCTTACAAAATGTCATTTCAGTAAATTTTTGTCCTTGGGTCTAAGTTAGAAATAAATATTAAGAGGGTTGCATAGGAGAATGGATAAATAAATACCTCTTCACTAACATGCCAAAATGGAACATGGGGGCACACCAAAGAAAATCGAGATAGAAATCAGATCCACACAGAGAGCAGACACAATGCCCCGACAGATTACAGAAGTGACAAACATAAACGAACTTTAGCCAGAACTAAACAGAAAACATGAGCGGAATAGCAAGAACATCATAACTAGTAGCTAAGAACAAGATAAAGACATACAGAGACACAAAATAACTAAACTAATAAAACATACACACACACACACACGCACATACACACACACACACACACACACACACACACACACACACACACACACACACACACACACACACACACACACACACACACACACACACACACAAACACACACACACACACACACACACACACACACACACACACACACACACACACACACACACACACACACACACACACAAGCAACGAAATAACGACAAGTCAATAAATGTATAAATAAATACATAAAATACACACACACACAAACCCGGATATAATACATGCGCAGCTCACAAAAAAAGACAACGAAAAAAAAAAAACAGGATGGTGAAGGATAGAACAAAGGAGAGAGACAAAATAACAACAACGGTAGTTGTTGAGGAGTTCACAGAGCTTTGACAATAAAAAGAATAGACAACCATCGGGTTATTAAACTAACCTTCCGTAAATTTATAGGAAATTGAAGTGGAATCCAAAAGGTGCGTTTGTTTTTATTGGCAGTATGACCCTACCAAAGTATCACAACATCTGTTTCAACACACACTTCCAGATAAGAAATCTTGCAGAACAAATTAAAAAACGAATTAATATATATATATATATATATATATATATATATATATATATATATATATATATATATATATATATATATATATATTTATTAAAATAACAGATTAAAGTTTAAACAAAGAATCGCTGCTTTCACCCTTAACGGGATCTTCTGAAACTCTGAGTTTCAGAAGATCCCGTTAAGGGTGAAAGCACCGATTCTTTGCTTACACTTTAATCTGTTATTTTAATAAATATTTGCTCTACGGTTCTTATATATTTGATATATATTTTTCCTTATCGAGCCCTCTTTGGATTTTAGTCTTCAAATTTATTATTATTACTATATATATATATATATATATATATATATATATATATATATTGTTATACTTTGGGAGGGTCATGTTGCCAATAAGAAACACACGCACCAGTTGCTTGGACTTCAATTTATTATAATAAATTTATAAATTTAGGAATTTATAAATTTCTGGTTGGTTGGTTGGTTCCACAACCAGAAGATTGTTTATATATTGTCAAAGTTCTTTCGTCACACATTCTGTGACCTCTTCAGTGACTGGGGATTCTTTTCTTTGTCTTTGTGCCTCTCCTTTGTTCTGTCCTACGCCATCTTTGACAATATATAAACAATCATCTGGTTGTGGAACCAACCAACCGGAAATTTATAAATTCCTAAATTTATAAATTTATTATAATAAATTGAAGTGAAAGCAACTGGTACGTGTGTTTCTCATTGGCCACATGACCCTCCCAAAGTATAACAATATCGGTTTCAACACACGTTTTCAGATAAAGAATCTTGCTAAACAAATTCAGAAACGAAATATATATATATATATATATATATATATCCAGGGGGTGTAACTGCAGGTTCACCCGGGTGAGCACTCGATGTTTAGGTTCACTTCTGTGATGATGTGTAGAGCTATACAGAGTGTAATATATAGAAAGGATAAAAAGGACGATTGATTATTCCTTCATTGCATTTATTGATAAAGTGACGCGCGTTTCGCCCCTGACCAGGAAGGTCCGTCGAGCTGCGGATTATTGAGTCGGGTAAGATCGATATAAATCGAACCTTGAGCTGATCAGTGGCGAAACGCGCGTCACCTATCAATAAATGCAATGAAGGAATAATCAATCGTCCTTTTTATCCTTTCTCTCTATATATATATAAGTAAACAAAGTATCGTATAAGGTAATACAAGTAGAGGTTATGAGTAAACTGTAATATGGATGATCCTAACGATCAGCGTTATTTGACTCGACAAGATATTTACTGAGTTGTGGAGTTCGCGTGGTCGATTCTAGACAGTTCCTAGGTAAGCGGTTCCTGGAGTATTAATAATAAAGGAGTGAAGAATAACACGAATCAGCTATACAGTAGGGTTTATTCCAAGTATTAACAAATGTTTCATTGATCCGGTGTGTCTAAAAATCGCTAATTGTAGTGCTATCATGACAATCGATTTTAAGTACAGTTACCACCAGCCAAATTGTCAAAATA
>OZ024746.1:74691153-74696153 GCA_964016885.1 Eledone cirrhosa | reverse complement strand
GACCAGTGAAACATTTATTTATTGAAGACAAGTAGTTTCATAAGCAGCATGCCTTCTCTCTCCACACCACAAAGAGCTAAGCACGCTTACCACGACTAGTGGACGTCCAGGATTTCGTTATTCAATGTATTCTTTTTAAAGATGGTTGTGTGTAATTTGAGAGCGTTTTGGCTGCTACTTCTATTGGATTCAACAGCCACGTGGAGACTTCATATTTGAAAGTGTAACCGTCAATCAATTCATCATTCTATCCTCCATGTCTTTCTTTCTCTCTCTCTCATATACATATGCATTATATCTCTCTCTCTCCCACATGCACATACCCCCCCCCCATCTCCCTCTCTCTACACTAAACACTACTCTCACCAAACCTTCTCCCTCTAGACTAACTAAACAGTATCTTCCTCTAAACCCTCACAGTGAACATCGAACCTTCTCCTATCAACAGATCTCTCCTTTCTCCCACCCAACTCGACTCCGCTACAATATCTTCCCCATCCAGCAAACCCGACGACTTTAAGATTGGATTGAGAGATTATCAGTGTGGTCTCAGCAATACTGTCGCCTATTTCATAAGTGCTATTTCGAGTACACTATCTTAATAGTGAAGTGAGTAATAGGGGTAGATTTTAGTCCTTTATTACGGGTGGATATGTGTGTATATGTGTGTGTAGATAGATAACAGCTATAATAAGGCTGCTGCAGTCAAATTATTGAAATTAATGAGTTGAATGAGGAGTTGCGTTTAACCCTTATCATTTGAAAAATTATTTCATGTTAATTAAAACATGCTGTAGTGAAGTGGTCGTAGTGGTTGCAGTGGGAGTTATTTTTGTTGCTGTGGTGGTTGTTTTTATAGTATTGTTGGTATTAGTGATGGTGGTTATATTGTGATAATGTGGTCCCAATGCGGGTGGTTGTAGCTACGGGGGTGTAGTTGTAACGGTGGTGGCGGCAACAGAGTATAATGATAGTGGTTGTAGTGGTGGCAATGTGGGTATAATGGGAGTGGTCCAATGATAAAGGTTATATTGATAGTGGTTGCAGTGGTTGTAGTAGTGGGGTTTGTAGTGATGGTTGTTTTAATGGTAGTGGTGGTGGTTATGTGGCTGTAATGTCGCCATTATAGATTAGTAGTGGTGTATTTGTAGTATTGATGGTGTCATTGAAATGGTGGAGGTTGAATTGGTAGAGATTGCGGTGGTAGTGGTGTTATAATGATGATGACTTTAATGGTGGGATATTTTCTATAATTGTAGTAGTTTTAGTGGTGGTAGTGTAGTTATAATTGTAGTAGTTGCGGTGTTAATGCCAGTGGATTATATCGATGAATGTTGTAGTAATGATTGGGATGTTAGTGTGGTTGAAACGATGCCGGCATGTTATTAGTTTGGTTGTTGTTGTAGAGGTATTTTTATTGGCTTACAGTTGTAGTGTTCTTGTTGTAGTTGTAGATATCTATACGGTTAGTATGATGTCCATAATGTTAATGTGGCATCTATGGTGTGGTGATATCTACGACAGTAACGTATTGTCTATGATATTGTGGTGACATATATGATGTAGTTATATCTAAGAGGTTTTGCTGACACCTATGATATTGTGGTGATATCTATGATGTTTAGTGTGCTATCTATGTTGTTAATGTGACATATAGGAAGTTTGTGCGAGATATATGATGTTGTGGTGATATCTATGATGTTGCGGTGATATCTATGATGCTGTGGTGATATCTATGAGGTTTGTGTGATATCTGGAATTCATGGTGTGATGATGGTGGTTAGTCAGAAGTTTTGAAAAAAAAGAATTTAAAAAAGAAATACATTTTCACTAGAATATTTTCCAATGATTCTAGAATCATGATTGTACAACTGGGCCGCTTACAGAGTTGACATTAAAACATTTGATTAAGTCACTATAAGCCCTTCGGTAATGTCTGTGTAGACAACTGTGTTTTATACTTTGCCTTTTATCAGATTGATCAAAATCATGAAACAGTCATTTAAATGCGACAAGAGAAGACGTGAAGGTTGCTATCGTAGTTTGCTTATTCTTATATGGGAAAAGCTGACATTACAATTATCAAATATAAACAAAAACGACAACCAGCACTCGCAATCGAGTATGGTATAGTAATATGTACCATGCTTTCACTAAAAGTTTTAGATACCCATGCAGTCGCGAAGAAACAACGACACCCTCTCGAGACTGTTTCTCTCGATCCATTTGAAAGGAATGGGGGATGTACCAGCATTAGGCTGGTGCTTTCTTTATCAAACCCTAAAAGGGGAAAGGCAAAGTGGATTTCGGCAGGATTTGAACTTAGAACGTAGAGAACCAGAACAAATATCCAACGTTCAAAAGAATCTGCCTTATGTCCAATATAGACTTTTAAAGTAAATATGATAATGGGAGAAAGAGAGGTAGATGACATGTTTGAGAGTGAGAGAGAAAGAATTTAAGAAATGGAAATGAATCCAAATAACTTGTTTTAAAGGGAGAAAGAGAGGGGGAGCATATATATGAGAGTGTGAAAGAAAACATTTAAGAACTGGAAATGAATCCGAACTTGTTTTATTTATGCCGAGGACTTGGAATATGAAAGCTTCTAAAAATAACATGTTATACTTGAATACATAAAATAATGATAGCCAACATGAATAAATTATCCTTCTGCACCTATACGATGCACTTGTACGCTATTCGTTGGTTTATAGTGAAGATGTGTTTAGAATAACAAAATAAACAGTTAAAGAAGAATTATTTCACAGAAAATCTACTTTTTATACAACCAGAAAAACTCCACCAGATGTGTGGCTGCTTTAAGCTGAATCATGGTATTACGGATTTCGGAGGTGGCTTTACCAAATTGCACAACAGAAATCATTTATCCAAATTCATAACAGGTTACATGATTACAGAAAGCCAAAGAGGGAGACATATGACTCAATGATGGTCTTATTACTTGCGGATTCGACCACCTAGAATCAGCACTTACGCGCGCACACACTGATGCCAGCTGTTTCGTCCTTTGCTTTTCAATTAGACAAAATCGTTGGCGTAGAGCGAAGAATGATCGACTGTTGATTTTCCACAAATTTCACGAATATGTGGTTGTTAGTTCTAACAATTCGAGCAAATATGAATAAGTCTTTTCGTTAGATTAAATCCAGAAACTAACCCAGGTAATTGATAAATCTCATATAACGTCACATTTTACAGTGATATATTTTGATCGTATTGAATTTTATGAACCAGTATTGTTACTGTACCTGATATTTACCTCCATGCCAGACCTGATGAATCAGAGAAGTAAAGACATAAACAACACGTCCATTTTTATATCAAGGACTATATTGTCTAATATCCATTTAATTAAGACTTTATGATATGATTTGAAAGATATTTGAATGGTATTTCTTGCAGGTTGGAAAACCGGACAGTCGCATTTGAAGGCATCTATATGGGTGCTTGATCCTAGATGAGTGCATGAGTGATTTAGTCAAGAATATAACTATAGTATTTATATTTTATCTTAAAATAACACTGTCTGTGATATTGTGTTTGAATTTATGCAATTTTGAGAGGCAGTTGAAATATTTCTAATTATTTCAGCCTACACACTCACATGCACAAGAAGCTAATATAACAGCATCCGTGTGTGTGTACACCCACTCACACACACAAACACTCAAACACACAAACACACACACACACATATATATATATATATACATGCACATATACAAATATGCAAGCATACATACAAATGCATATTATTTATAGTTAACAAATTTTTAGGCCCCTTAATTTCCAATTATCTACTTTAGTGATAATTAAAGTGAGAGAATAATCTGATTTATCATTTTCTTAATCTGATATTCATTCCTTGCATTATTTAGATTTTACACTTTATATCATTTTATCGCATTATACACACACACAGACACACACACACAGACACACATACACACATATATTATATATATTTTTGTGTGTGTATACGTATATATATTATGTATATATATTTATATGTAAATATATGTATGTGTATGTATATATATATATTTATACATGTATATTTACATATCTACACACACACACACACACACACATATATATATATATATATACATATATATATATACATATATATATATACATATATATATATATATATATATATATATATATGTATGTATGTATGTATGTATGTATGTATATATATATGTATATTCATAAATGGATAGAGAATCCTAGTATCATTCACATCATGTCAGTTTCCTCTCTCGTAGTGCCTCCCACTCTGTAAAATTATTCATTTTCCTCATCTTTTATGGGTGAGGACTAAGGTAATTATTTAATGATCATTTTAATAATAAAGATTAAGTTCAGATTCAGTAAAAAAATGTTTCTATTTTTTATATTATAAATTCACTTAGCAACCCTTATTATATATAGTAATGTTTGATATAAAGGAGTCAGTGAAGGTTCAAATCAACGTAGTTGCAGCTATGTATCACATTACGTTCTTTTCTTTCTATTCCCATAATTTTTAGAGATATGTCTCTCTATATACACATGTCATCGGTTTAACTCATGTATAATGTTATATATATATATAATTGTTTCTACTTTTGGCACAAGGCCAGCAATTATCCAGCATATTACTGGTACTTTATTTTATCGACCCCGTAAGGATGATATTTTTCCAAATTAACTACTAAAATGCCACCTGAATTTAACTTTGACCAGCTTTGGCGTCAGACGTAGCATTAACTTTACTATGAGGTTATACGTCGGTTACTCATCATGGTTGACCATACTGCGCCTTCTGTAAATATAAATACAACCTCTCCTGCCAAGGTTGTTTGATTTCAGAAATTTTCTGTGACCATTTTACCATTGCATTTAAATTGATAAATCGTTACCAGTAATTTTTACAGTCGTATCAGGGATTATGTTTAACACATACTGTATATCAAAGTATTTCTACAAAT
>OZ024746.1:74661153-74686153 GCA_964016885.1 Eledone cirrhosa | reverse complement strand
CAAATTCAGTTGGTAATTGTGAAAGCCTTAAGCATGCAAAGTTGTACACAGAGACACACATCCTCGCTTTTATATATATATAAAGATATATATATATATATATATATATATATATATATTGGATCGCACGTATCTGTATACCACTCTCCTCGAACAGATGTCCCAACTCCTCTCTCTTCTCCAGCGTCCGAATAGTCTTCACATTCAAAGTACCCATGTTGATGGCTTTTCTGCAGGACAAAACTGCATTCTTTATATTTGTCTCAGAGACAGCCGATCCATCATCCACTGGCCCTCCCTGTGGCTCTAAGCCAGCAAAGTCATAACGGCCAGACTGCTCCTTGACAGTGTAATTAGGGGCTCTAACCCTAGTGCTGTTAGATAGACTCTCCATATTTCTTTTCAATGGCTGACAATACCTTACCGGCGCCACTCGAATACGGATCCTAAACGATGAGGATCCTCCACGATGAGCCCATGAGGAGTATGATGATTGGGAAGATGAGCCAGCTCACAACCACATCGGCAGTGAGGAACATGACCAATGCTGCAGTAGGAGGAGTGGGCTTTCTTTTCAGCACAAAAACCAGTCTATTGGTGAGGGAAATAATACCTGTCTCCCCGCGAGTGTTGAGGGTGACCTTCAATGGAAACCCAAGACTGACAGTCATCTCAGCCTATAGTCCAACCGAGGGAGACAGTGATGTGAGTGCGGAAGAGTTCCATGAGGAGGTGTGTAGAGCTATCAACACCACACAAGCACAAACATCCTGCTTGTTTTGGGGGACTTCAATGCACATCTGAGTAAGAAGGGCAGTGAAGATCTTTGCTGGTACTTCCATAACAACACCAACTGAAATGGAAGACTACTGAGAGACACCCTGTTGGAGGCTAACTTGATAGCAACCAACTTAAGGTTTACGAAGAATCCGGGGAAGATGTGGACCTACATCTCAGATGTGCACCTGTCCAAGTCCCAGACTGATTTCATTCTGGTGAGGAAAAAGTGGCGGAACAGAACCATACAACTATTTCAGTACACTGGGTAGTGACCACCGGCTTGTTATGAGTGAGGTCCGGGTGAGCTTAAGAAAGAGCAGGGCTCAGCACCGGAGAGCAATCTATGACTGGGGAGTTTTCAAGGAAGATGATAAGCTACAGGAGAGGTTCACAGTGGAAGTGAGGAACAGGTTCAGTGCTCTGTGTGGAGAGACAGAGGAGAGAGAGATTGGATGGACTGAGGAGAGTGTGACGAGGAGGTACGGGCACTTCACCAATGCAGGGGCGGAAGCAAGTGAGACCCTGGTGCTGAGGAGAAAGAACAAAAGGAAGCACGTCAGCTCTGCAGACCCAAAAGTGTGTGCAGCCAGAGAACACCTGAAAGCTGCCAAAGACCAATTCTATGCTGATCCTACGGAGGAGAGGATGGAGACTGTGTAGGTGATGAGGGAAGAACTCTGTACCGTGTGCTGGGGCCAGAGAGAAGGCACTGATAGAGAAGATCAGAAGTGTGGAGAGAGCGGTTGACAGGTCTGGATGTAAGGAGAGCTGGATGATCATCAACGAGATCACAGGGAGGAAGAGAAGGTGTTCGAGTCAGATCCAGGGAACAGGGTCCGAGGATAGGAAGAAAAAATGGCTAGAACATTTTAGGACGCTACAAGGAGAGCTGCCCTCCACAGCCCAGAGCACTGGGGAGATCAGGCAGCTGTTTGAAGAACTGGATATTGAGACAGAGCCCTTCACCAGAGAGGAGCTTCAGAGAGCCAAGAAGAAGATCAAGGAGGGCAAGGCTCATGGCGAAGATGGAGTGGTATCAGAGGTGATGAAGATGTGTGATTTTGATTATATCATCCTGGGGTTCTGTAACCGGGCACTGGAGAAGGGAGTTGCCCCGAATCAGTGGAGGATCAGTAACATCGTCCCAGTGTCAAAGGAGGGAGATCTCTCTAACATCAACAACTACAGGGGGATCTCACTGACGTCACTTGAGGCATAAGACCCTAAACAGGATGATTCTTAACAGGATCCAGCCTGAGATGGAGAAGAAGCCCAGGGACAACCAGAACGGCTTCAGAGAGGGAAGATCAACCACCAGTCACATCCTGATGCTGAGAAGGATATTAGAGGGAGCTAGAGCCAAGTGCCTTCCTGCGGTCATGGTTTTCATTGACTTTAGGAAGGCCTTTGATTCTGTGGACCGTCACTGCCTGATGACGATCTTACAGGCTTATGGAATCCCCAAGAAGATAGTGGACCTGATATCACTGCTCTACACCAACACCAAAGCCCAAGTCATTACACCTGATGGGATGACAGAGTTCTTTGAGATACTGGCTGGAATGCTCCAGGGAGATACATTGGCTCCCTACCTTTTTATCACCGTAGTGGACTATTGTATGCGCCTTGCACTGGAGAAACCCCAGGACTCCGGCTTTACTGTAGCACCGGCTCAGAGCAGCAGAGTTAAGGCGAAAAAGATATCGGATGCTGAATTTGCCGACAACATAGTATTGGTGACAAATACAGTGAAGGAGGCAGAGGATTTGATGCAGGAAGTTGAGACTGTGTCGATGAGTGTGGGGCTGAGAATGAATGAGACTAAAACAAAATATCTGGTAGAGAATGTTGAGAAGCCAGAGGGGATCACTAATGTAGGCGGGAAGCCGCTGGAATTGGTTGAGGACTTCCTGTATTTGGGAGCAAAGATTGGGAATACGGAGGATGATGTGGTTGAGAGGAAGAGTAAGGCCTGGGCGGTGTGCCACAGCTTGAGATCGGTGTGGAAGTCGGACCTTCATAAAGACCTAAAAATCCGCCTCATCATTGGATTCTGTGCTGCTATACGGGTCTGAGACCTGGACACTGACCAAGAAACTTACTCAGATGGTGGATGGCTGCTACACGAGAATGCTAAGAAATGGGTCTGAACATTAATCAGTATACACTGAGGATGAAAAACTCAGAGCTGTATGGGTGTCTCCCAAAAGTCAGCTCAAAAGTGACACAGAGGAGACTGAGGTTAGCTGGACATGCTCACCGACATCCAGAGTTGACATTGCACTCAGTGCTCTTGTGGGAGTCCCTACATGGACACACTGGAAGTGGAAGACCAAGGTTAACGTATGTTGATTCCTTAAGGACAGACACTGGTCTGTTGGGGACACAGGACATGGCAGCGATAATGAGGGACAGAAACCGCTGGAGAGAACTTGTCCATCGATCTCGGGTTTTACTCGCCCTAGAGAAATATATATATATATATATATATATATATATATATATATATATATATATATGTGTGTGTGTGTGTGTGTGTGTGTGTGTGTGTGTGTGTGTGTGTGTGTGTGTGTATCTATCTCTCTTTATATATATATAGTGATTAAGAAGACAAGCTTTTGATATTTTGCTTTGTTAGCTAAACTGCTGGTATACGTATTTCTGTGGTATCCGCAGTTATTACATATTTGTAATTCACGCAATCGTAAATATAGCGGACAGACAGCATATTATATGTATATAAATCTGGTCTTATGGAAACCTACGGATTTCCGATGTCATTTTCTCTTATACTGTATCAATAATTTTTAAGTGTATATATTCGCGAGAAATATATAAGTTTGCGTACGTTTTATACACGTTTGTATATGAATGTGACCAGACTTATATATGCTTGTATGTGTATGTATATATATATGTGTATGTGCGTGTGTGTATATTTGCTCATTATCAATCCATAATTTACCCTTTATAATTTATATATTATTTACCATTACACCTTAATGCCTTAAATATAAATGGACACATCTCCTCATACCTTCATCCTTAAATATGTAATTATTTAACTAGTGATCCAACCCAGAAAGATAGAGCTTTTTTTATTGGCGAGATCCCACTTTACGTCTGCAGCGTCAACATTGAAATTTGTTACCAAAAGTGTTTGTTGGAGAAATGAGTGGACAGTTAATAAAGTTTTGTCTGATATGAATCCCATTAGCCAATATGGAAATAGGACACATACACACACACACACAGACACACACACACACACATATATATATATATACTGTTCGACTTTTATCTTCTTTCAAATATATGTACACACACACACACACACATATATATATATATGCATACTCACACACACACACACACACACATATATATATATATATATATACTGTTCGACTTTTATCTTCTTTCAAATATATGTACACACACACACACACACACACACACACACATATATATATATATATATATATATATATATATATATATATATATATATATATATATATATATATATATATATATATATGTGTGTGTGTGTGTGTGTACATATATTTGAAAGAAGATAAAAGTCGAACAGTATAGTGTCTGCAATACAACATGGTAGAATAAGTCTGATTCCTATACATACGTGCATACACACACACACACACACACGCGCGCGTATATATATATATATATATATATATATATATATATATATATATATATATATACGTATATATATATATGTATGTATGTGTGCGTATGTCTGTGCGTGCGTGTGTGTGTGTGCATGTATTGAGTGAAATGAAATCATAATTTAGTCACTTAATATTTAGCAAGACGAACCTTACATGTATGATAACAATTATAATCCAATTTACAAATATATTTAAGTTCTTATGACATGTAATGTCTGTGTCTGGCTGTTGATTGAGTGTCGAAGTTGGTTTCATACTTCCTTCGGAATCACAGACTTAAAGAATGAAAAGGAAAGAGAAAAGATAATAATAAGAAGAGACTTGGTGAAGAATGAGAGGGTGAGATAGAGAGAAGGTGATGGAAGTGAAAGACAATGGCTGTGTCATCAGTGTGTCTAAAGCTATTTAGCTTCCAATGACCAGTTAATCAATTGATAATAATTAAGTATTGATTATACAATAATTAAACATGAAGCCATTAATAACCTAAATAGCATTAATTATCTTTATCATCTGCTTGCTTATTCAGGTTTTTGACGTAAGGTCATTGTTACGTGATGTTAAAATGCACATAGTTCGGCATTGCTGATTCGTTGATCTTGTCTCCATGTAAATAAAGGTCAGTAGAATTAAAGGTGAAATATGAAATATGATCAAGTGAATTAGAGGTGTCTAATCGTAGTTTTGTGTCAAAGATAAAAAACACAAAAGAAAATCAAGAGAGAAAAGCAGACGAGGAAAATATAATGCTGAACGTCTGGAGAAAGTTCGAGAAACTGATGTTAAATGACGAGATATTAAAATTATCACAATTTTCAATATAGTTAATAGAAGAAAAATCAACCCCTGAATTTAGTATGGGTTAGATGCTGTGAGTTTTAGATCCAGGCCAATCATGATCAAGCAGATGTATGATCAAAGATATCCCAGCTATGGTCATTACACGTTTTCCTGATTCTTAAGGACCACATTATTTAATGCACCAATTTTCTTATTCAAGATGTTGAATTCTGATTTGAAAGATATTTGACGACATAAGAATATTAAGGCTTGCTTATTGCACCCCGTAGAGTAACTTAATGTGTAAGAATCGATATTTTTGAAGATTCCCTCTTTGTAGAATGCTATGTTATATTCAGCTTCTTACTGGAAGACATTCACCTATGATATCATGGATTAATGTTCAAATGCAATTTACCTGATATTGATAATGGTTGACATGTTGGGAATAATAGTTTGAGATGATCCATGCCTGTAGATCAGTCACCTTAGTCGGATTGGCAAAGATACAGTGCCAATAATGAAAGGATCATTTAGACGTTTATATGCTCAATGACTGTGGATTACTGATGTATGGAATGGTGTCGAATGGCTGCTATCTTATGTAGAACAGATGACATGCAGATGTCAGTATAAAGATCATTTCACTAATAAAGTTGGACACAGAAGGGCAGGTAGTTTTTCCCCGGTGTCTATAACAAAACAGGCTAAACTGAATGAGTTAAGGCTTTTCTTCTCATCATACAGTTATTTCCAGCTCATGGGATAAGTATTTGATGGAAATTAGGTGTTTTAAGCTTCACTGTTTTATGGCCTTTTACGCCCTTCTTTAAACGCTCGTATGTCATTTTTTAAAAATCTATATTAGCTTTATTGAGATCGTTATCTGAGGCAAGCATATACTCTGATTCATACAATCATTTTTGTTTCCTATCTATTATCTTGAATTTATCTTACAAGAATTGGTCACTCTCCTCTCTTCACAAATGATCAACATTTTCTAAGCTGTTAGGTTTATATCATCGTATCTTTTTCACAAAATAGCTGTTCTATTGACAAATCAATGGATGGTTAAGATTTACTCTCCGTCCTGAGTTCAATCCCTAGGTTAGTACACCTATATATATAAATTCTACCTTAAAAAGAACAAGCAAGTGATCCCACAATTAACTAATACAAGGATATGCTGGGTAGAAACAAGGTAATGAAAACAATCTACCCCTCCCCCAAACTTCTATAAAAATGATTCTACCCATAGCTATCCCATGTTTTGTTCAGCCTTCGTTTATTTAATGCTAAGTTCTCCAATGTAGGCTCAGATATTTAGATTAGGTCCCGGCTCTTTCGTTGGCTCATAAAATTACCATTCATATATAGTGGTAAGTTAAATTAATTATGCTTTCAATAATATTAGATTTGATCTTGCAATCTATAACCAATATCGTTGTTAATCCTCATGTTAGCCTGGCTTGTATAATCATATGATCAAAGGGCTTTCAGTCGCGACTAACCCGTCTTTTTTCCCAGGCTCACTGAATTCAGAACCACGTTACGTAAAATATCCTTCTTTTCTAAGGTGATAGGTTGCAATTTAAGGGATATCTGGTTGTTATTTCTAGCAGACCAAGCGACAGCTTAGAGGCTCCCTTGAAACCAAATATAAAGGATATGGGCCTCACTATCTGTCGTGTAGTGTACAATTGACAGGCAAACTGCAACCCAGCTTCAATCGTAAACTATAAATACATCACTTACTCTAGAACTTTGAGGAAACAAAGTTTGATAAAACCCGAGCGACATAAATGTATTTACACTTTCCTTTCCTCAAAATCTCAGATAGTTGAGAAGAAATCACAAATAATTACAAACGTATCTTGGTATTTGTCATGACGGCGGTGGGGTGGGAGGTGTGGGGGTGTGGGTTGGTGGTGGTAGGGTATTGGTGATTTTAGGTGAAGTAAATATTTGGGTTATTAATGTTATTATTATTGTTGCTGTTGTAAAACTTATATTCCCTATATTTGGTCACTTTAGCTAATGACCATTAGAGAGAATGAGAGAGGGGGGTAGGGGTAGGAGAGAGAGAGAGAAAGAGAGAGAGAGAGAGAGCGAGAGAGAGAGAGAAAGAAAGAAATATAGTAAGATAGAGAGAGATTTCTTCATTGTTTAACAGCGATGTATTGTGTGGTAATGTTTTATTGCTGTTGTTTATATATATTTTGTTTGAGTTTTTATCTGCACGCACACAGACATACGCGCAAACAAAGATAGGTAGGCACACACACACACACATACACACACATTCATTTATTCATAGATACATACACATGTTAATTATATATGTGTGTGTGTGCATATTTATCTTTATATGTGTGTGTGTCTAGCGTTGTCTCCCTCGTAGTCATCCAATCAAAAATACGAAAAGCATATAGCAGCGTGTTTGATATCGCAGCTGCAATGACTGATAAAAATATTATCAATGCTGAAAATAATGTCTATTACACAGCCACAAAGTAATTTCGAGAAGTGTTGTTGTTACTGTTGTTGTTGTCTTTGCTATTGCTCTTGCTACTGTTGCTGAAGTTCCTGTTAATATTATTTTTTTTCTTTTTCTTATTTTGTTTGTTTGTTATATTCATCGTTTCTATTTTAGTTTGTGTACAGAGGAGATGGTGGAGAAGGTGAAGGAGGACGGAGATGAAGTTGGAGAAGGGATGGGGGGGGGAGTAATAGTACGAGGAAGGATAGCGTCCAGATAGAAGGTATTAGATAATGAACAGCTGTCTTCAGAAAACATTTATAGATCTGACTATACGTGTCTGGAGATGTCTGTTGTTAGTGGTGACTAGTTGTGGGCTGGCCGTGGTGTTTAATGAAGGGAGCTATTCCAATAGATTAGAAGGTAAATTTGCTCTTCTCTCAATTTCAAAAATCAATTTCGATACTAGTTAGTAGTAAAAAAAAATCTTGCCCTAATTTACGGCACAATTTTTGTTTTGTTACTGTTCAGTGAGAGATGGGGGGTGGGGGGTGCAGTGACGGGTAGAGCCCGTGATCACTTTTCAGGGCCTCAAAGACGTGTAGGATTGAAGGGATCAAATTATATTTGCGACGACAGAAGAAAGCGAAGACAGAATCTGAATGAACTAAAGCCAACAGGTGATAGATTGAGTGTACCACTTAAGTAAGGCAATATTATTTATAAATAAACACAGTGTAACGGCTTCCCCCACAAAACTAACATATTTTCGGTATTTCAAATTTCCCCAGTACTTCGTAAATTAAGCAAATGTTATTTGTTTACAATTGTAGCTAAATAACAGTTAAAGCTTCTTAAATATGGAAATTAGCGGCCGAATGCGATGTAGTGCTTAAACGAGGTCATCCAGCCTGCCTACGGCTGACGCGTTGTTCGATTTCACAGATGTTTTTGTCAGCTTTTGTCCATCTTCAGCATTATACTGTCCGAATTATTCAAATATTATTTATAGTTACCTGCATTGAGGTGCCTCCATCGCCGAGGAAATACACACCAATACACACACACAAAATACACACACAGATATATGTATATATATATATACATATACATACATACACACACCCACATATATATATATATATATATATATATATATATATATATATATATATATATACATTATATATATATATATATATATATAGGAAAATGTATGACCCCGACAGCAGAGCTCAAGCCGTTTCGACGGCTATTTCTGGACTCCAGATGTCCAGAAATAGCCGTCGAAACGGCTTGAGCTCATACATTTTCCTATTACATACATTTTCCTATTACCCACTCTACTATCCTAAGTATTGAGTACTCTAGTGCGTTATGGTCCATCTGGTTCCTTTCCACATCTCCTTCGTTATATATATATATATATATATATATATATATATATATAAAAACGGGTCAGTACTATACGAACATGATAGACAACAACATGACGGTAAGATAGACAACATAGAAATTAGAATAATATCTAAACATAGAAATGACCCAGCAGATAGGCTAATCAGATAGGCCAGTGAAATATAAATTAGAAGACCAAAGCTAAACAGAAAGAATGAATGGAATAACAACAACACCCAAACAAACAACACTGACCTAAGAGAAGTATAAATAAGTAAATAAAATAAGATAAATAAATACATACACAAGCACAATAACAACAAGCACATAAACACACACTAGTCACCCATCACACAGCAAACATAACACTATACACACACGCAAACGCATGCGCAAAGAAGACAAAATAAAATAAACAAACAAGCAAATAAATAAATATATAGACAGACTGAATAAAAAATGGCGTAGACATACAACACATCAGGAGGAAAATATAACACCACTGACGATGTTGCAGATGTGCAACGAAAGATTTATGATAAACTATATATATGTGTTTGTGTCTATATTGTATCTGTATTATTTTTGACCGTCGGTCAGTCAATGGCAACATTGAGGACCGAGTAAGTTAGATTACCGATATAAAAGACAGCGAGAAGCGAAAACCAACCAAACAGTGAGTGTGTTCTGTTATTAATTCTGGCAATATTACACAAATATGACCCTCCCCAAGTATAACAATATATATATATATATATATATATGTATATATATATATTTATATAGATGTATATATATATATTTATATAGATGTATATATATATATTTATATATATATATATATATATATATATATACGATATTAACAAATCGAAACTATATTTATAAAACCATATTTATTTCATTATACATATTTCAAGGACACCAAGTTAAATTATGGTGTGCTTTCATCAGACAAAATATAATATAGATCAGTTTTATAAATAAATATTGACATACACTTAAAAAGTGCAACCATTACTGTTGGAGCTTCCAGAATTAGCCGTCGAAACGGCTTGAGCTCAGCTGTCGGGGTCTTACTGGTTCCTATATATATATATATATATATATATATACATGTGTGTGTGTGTGTGTGTGTGTGTGTGTGTGTGTGTGTGTGTGTGTGTGTGTAACGGCGATGAATTTGTTTTGCAAGGTTTTTGATATGAAATCGTGTGTCGAAACAAATATTGTTATACTTGGGGAGGGTCATATTGTTGTAATAATATTGCCACAATTAATAACAGAACACACTCACTGTTTGGTTGGTTTTCGCTTTAGTATCTTTTTTATCTCCATAGTTAATTCATTTGGCCATAAATGTTTATCACTGACTGACCAACGGTCAAAAATACAGATATGAATACATATATATATAGTCTAACAAAGTTCTTTCGTTGCACATCTGCAACATCATCAGTGGTACTATTATCATGTTTCCCCTGCTGTATTGTATGTATTGTAATGTCTACGCCATTGGCGAAGATATATATATATATATATATATATATATAGTAATTGTTTCTACTTTAGGCACAAGGCCAGCAATTATCCAGTTCATTACTGGTACTTTATTTTATCGACCCCGTAAGGATGAAAGGCAAAGTTAACCTCGGCGGGATTTGAACTCAGATCGTAAAGGGACGTAACTATGCTGGAAAGCATGGCGTCCGACCCTCTACCGATACTGCCAATCCATAGTAATAATAATAAATGTGAAGACTAAAATCCAAAGAGGGCTCGATAAGGGTAAATATATATCAAATATATAGGAACCCTAGAGCAAATATTTATTAAAATAACAGATAAAATTTAAGCAAAGAATCGCTACTTTCACCCTTCTGAAGATCCCGTTAAGGGTGAAAGCAGAGATTCTTTGCTTAAACTTTAATCCATTATTTTAATATATATATATATATATATATATATATATATATATATATATATATATATATAGAGAGAGAGAGAGAGAGAGAGAGAGAGAGAGAAATGGTAAGATAGAGTGGGAGTGAGAGATGGTGGACAAATGAGTGGATTTTATCTTGAAAATATAGGAAATAATTTGTCTAGCTTTATAGATGAGTTATAGAAATTTATCTTCCAAGGTGTATGATGACGTAACAGAAACACATTCTATGAGGTTTCATTAAATATGTCGTTGGATCTGGTTTGTAAATAATAATGTGAATATAGAGCGTATCAAATGAAGAAAAGACTTATTGAGAAATAGTAGACATGGATAGAATAATGTTTGGTAATGAACGACTATTAAAAATCATGATCTTACACGCAGACACATATATAGATGAAAGGATTGATGTGTAGAAGAATAAGTAGATAACTAGATGAATATAGAGATAGATAGATGGGGGGGGGGGGGTATCTAATTAAATACACAGAAAGATATATGAGTACTCCTTCCAAACAATATGCAGATAAATAGGTAGGTGGACTGTAAGACACAGAGACAAATAGATAAATGCATGGATGGAGAAAGAGAAATAAAATATTTTAAATACACAGATAGAAAAATAGTTAGATAGATACATATATAATTTTAGGTTTTAATAGATGGATCAATGGAAGGAGCCAGATATATAATTAATTGATATAGGTTTGAAGAATTTGGGCATCAGTTTTTAGGGAATTGTAGGAATGGGTAATTGATATGTCATGTATCAATGATGTTGTATATATGTTATGAAGTACAGATTGAAAAGTATAGGTAAGGAGATTGATTCCTGTATCATTCAACTAAGTAAATTGCAGATTTTAGATGTATTTTTGGTATTGTAATTTGGCCGTTGATCATACGTGTATGTGAAATCCTAAGATCAAATTAGTGCAAACTGACAATCTTGTATTTTAATTGAGTTTGCTGATGGCCTGCAGAACAATTAAGTTGACAAGCTTTCCATTGATTTGGAAAGAAATAATAAATCACACCTCCATATCCATATTTTTGCGGAAAAGCGGATGGAAAAAAATACTAAAAAGTATAGAAGTCAACAAGCAGCTTTTTCACGTTATCACTTCTTTACACTGAATGACTTAGATTTCTGCCCCTTTACAACACAGGTCATCACAGATTTATAAAACTGACGGAGGAGATTTACAATTTTAAGACCGTTAATGGGAACGTTCAAGAGAAATTCTCAATTTAAAATTTCAAAAGCCTTTGAGAGATGGACGTCCCTGTCGTTCCTTACATTTTCTATGAAGATAATGTCTTCGCCGTAATCTCAGAGGAAGCAGCGTTGTGACATTTTCTGACATTGCTTGAACAAAGGCTTTTTAAAAAGCGTTACAATGGCAAGAATTTTCCCGTGAATGGGTAGCAGAGATACATACCTACGTTTGAGGAAATAGTTTTCCCTAAGTTTTTGTATATTAATGATAATAGTTTACTTTAAACATTAAGCTACACACTCCTGGTTCTAACTTTTTTGTGATGGAGCTAAGGAGCGCTCTTCGTTTAATTAGGGACAAAAAGTTTCTAGGTACGTTGATCTGTCTAGATATGTTGATGTTGAACGGAGGATTAAACTAAATGTTTACAAATACGACTTATTCAATCGAGCTTGAGTTGTTTTCGCTAGGAGCTCTCTCTCGATCGCAGTGCAGATGCGAGCAAGCACAGGCAGACACTCAACTCCCGCTCTCTTGATCCAGCGGAAAATTCATGATGTGCCCTTTGGAGGAAGAGAAGGCTGTACTAGTTTGTACTGAATTTGTACTTTCTTTGTGGAACCCGGAGAGATGAAATGCAAAGTGACTATGACAAGATTTGAATTCAAAACCCAGAGAATTGAAACAAATATCCACCGCTCTAAATTTGTTTTCAATCTCTAAAAAGAGCGTCGTTAATATTGTTAAGGTTTGCTCTATAGAGAGTTTATGGTGATTGTATATGATAGAAAAACCATATTGTGTACGATAGAATTGTGTACTAAGGACACACTGTTGAAGAGATTATTCTCTATCGTTGTGTTTAAAGTAATAAACGTGTATATTACAGTAAACGTCATCAATAATGTGAAGAAATGACTTTCTGTTTCTTACAAATGAACGCTACCACGTTTTAACGGGATTGTAAAAAAACAAATATATAAAAACATAAACAAAAACAATATCTGAATTCAGAATTTTATGTATTTTTTAATATCTAATTTATTATATTGTTATCAATATTAATGTGACGAAAACATTGCAGGAAATGACACTAGGACTGCAGCCTCTGCATTAAATTAAAGTGACGAAAAAAAAAAAAAAAAAAAAAATCAAAAACATTCGATTATACACTTAAGCAAACTAATAGAATGGAAACGAATAGAAACATTTTTTGTGTGAATTATTAAGGGTAGACATTAAACAACAAACAAAAATTCAAAAATCAATATATAAAGAATGAATAACCTGAATAAAAAAATGTGAAAAAAAAAAGAAAAAAAAGGCAAAACTAATGTAAACCTATTCAGCGATTTTGAAAGTGTTGGTAGTCAGCTAAATACAAGAGCTCTATATTGGCAAATAAAAACGTTTGCTGATGAGTTAGTTGTTAAGTGGTTTTCAACATCATCTAAAGGACGCTATGCTATGGCTATAAGCTATTAATCTGCTCGAGAATTTTAAACTTATTTAGCAAAAGTCGTCAGATGAAAGGAACTACAACCGTGTTCCGAGTTGTGATCACATTACACTTAAAAACAGAATTAGTTGGGTTATATTTTTTTTCTTTACACACTCACATATATTTATTGTATTTCTTTTTTTGTTTTTTTTTTCCCTATTTGATGTAAACTAACATTTTCAGTCATAATAACAACAGAATGAAGAGAAAGAAAGAAAGGAAAACTGGAACTGTTTAACTGTATTTTTTTTTTTTTTGTGATGGTGATGGTGTAGGGATTGAACCCCACTAAGCAATCAACCAATCACAAAATACCACGAACCACCCTCTTTATATGTCCTTGTTAATTTCGACACAGTTCGTCTGAAAGTAAAATACACAAACGGCATCCATAAAATATGTACATGTATTATATATATATATATATATGTGTGTGTGTGTGTGTGTATACCTATATATATATATATATATGTATATATATATATATATATATATATATATATATATATATATATATATGTATATATATATATATATATATATATATATATATATATATATATATATATATATATATGTATATATATATATATGTATATATATATATGTATATATATATATATATATGTATATATATATATGTATATATATATATGTATATATATATATGTATATATATATATGTATATGTATATATGTATATGTATATATATATATGTATATATATATATGTATATATATATATGTATATATATATGTATATATATATATATATATATGTATATATATATATGTATATATATATATGTATATATATATGTATATATATATATATATGTATATATATATATATATATATATGTATATATATATGTATATATATATATATATGTATATATATGTATATATATATGTATATATATATGTATATATATATATATATGTATATGTATATATATGTATATATATATGTATATATATATATATATGTATATATATATATATGTATATATATATATATATATATATAGGTAAATATATATATATATATATATATATAAGTATATATACTCACACACATGCTAGATAGATAAATGATGTTGATGTTGAGAACGTCGTCGATGGCAAGAATGATGGTGGTGGTAGTAAAGATGATGAGGGTGATGGAAAAGCAAAACGCCGTCAAAAAAATGAAAGAAAGAAAAAAAACATGGGAAAGGCAGCCGTAAGGAATTAAAGGGATGTAGTCAATAAATGCCAAGTTAAGTCTAAATGAGTAACAGGTTCAATAGTAACTTCATAGTAATTAATTGTCGATATGCCAAATGTTTCATGTGTAATTAAATACTTCTGAAGGTTTAACGTGCAACACATATTCATTCATATGGTAAATGTTTTTCTCTCTGGCCAGTATTTTTATATCACATTTAAAACAGCATTCCATCAGTTAACACCTTCAATAAAGTGAAATAAAATGTTTCTGCACTTCTGTCCACCTTCCCCGTCTTCCACATTACCTATTTTTTAATCGCCACAGAGCAGAGCTTTCTGCAGCCATATGTTAAAGAAAATTCTGTCATACTATACATGGTGAACATTTACACACACAATACACACACAATACACACACAATACACAAACTGACGCACGTATATATATATATATATATATATATATATATATATATATATATATATATATATATATATATATATGTATATATGTATATATATATATATATAAGAACAAAAGATGGTTAAAAGAGTTCCATGTATTTTATTATGCGCATTTCAAAAACAAATATCATCATGCAATAATATTTGTGTTTTCATCAGATAAAACAGGAAGACATGATATGAAGGTTAAAAAAACACTTGTGGATAGTGCAGTTTTAAATCAACATAAAACTGCACTATCCACAAGTGTTTTTTTAACCTTCATATCATGTCTTCCTGTTTTATCTGATGAAAACACAAATATTATTGCATGATGATATTTGTTTTTGAAATGCGCATAATAAAATACATGGAACTCTTTTAACCATCTTTTGTTCTTATATATTATGTATACTCCAATCCTACAAACTGTAGAGTGCTTCTTATCCGATATCTGCATTTCTTTATTGTACTACAATAAAACTCACCTCCTACATATATATATATATATATCATGATACTGACATATTTGTTATATATATATATTACACACACACACACACACACACACACACACACACACACACACACACACACACACACACACACACACACACACACACACACACACACACACACACACACACACACACACACCCACCCACCCACCCACACACACACACACACACACACACACACACACACACACACACACACACACATATCTATAATATAAAGCTGACGGCCGTAACAAAATTTTCGCCAAACGGCTGGACCAGAGAGCACCAAATTTGCGCCATAGATGTAATTTTTTCCAAGCAAAAAAGTGAGGGTATTTTTGTCTACTCAATTGTGTTAAAAGATTAAAGAAATTATTTAAATTTTCACTTTTTTAAAATTTCAAATGTCAACACTTCCGGTTATGCGACATTCCTCACTTTTTCTGATGACGTCGCACAACATTCCCCGCTTTTCCTTAGTCTGTTTTTTTAGATAGATACATAGCTATAACGTAGCGCCCTTATAATATGTATCTGTATGGCAGGCTGTCTGTATTAGATAACGTTTATCGAAATGTTTACTTCTGCGTTCACAGATTGTTTTTTTTTAGTTTCAGAAGATCCTTAAACTTCAATCTGTTATTTTAATATATATATTCGTGTACAGATATTTTTGCATACACAAAAACAAAAACCTATTTATTTCACGAAAGCACAGACGGCTTATCGTCATTGTTACTGTTCGAGGTTAGAGGACTACAGTCTTTCCAAGATCTGAGAACCATCAATGGCCGTCAATGTTCCACTTACCGTTTGGCTTGCCAGATGCGTGGTATGTTACACGATGACAGCAATTGGCACCTCACCCTGCAAGAAGCAGCAACTGCTAAAGTCCCTTCTCAGCTGCGAAAACGTTTTGCTATTATGCTACACAACTGCGATCTCGCCGACCCTCTCGCAATGTGGAACAACCACCGCAAAAGTCTAGCTGAGGATATCCTCCACCGCACACGCAGACACAATCCGAACGTAACATACGATGTCGTTTTCAATGAGGCGCTCACTTGTCTTGAAAACAGTGTCCTGGAGATTGGTGGTAGGCCTCTAAGTCACTACAGCTTACCTGCTTCTGATAGGAGTGTCCAGAGGTCAACGTCTACAGAGCTTCTCCGTGAGACGAGCTATGAGATCAGTGCTTCTCCCATGGTCAATTGTATGTAGGATGCTCTAGGTTGAGCTCGCGAAACAATCTCTTCATCTTTGCTCCGGAGGGCCGAACAAAAAATATTGTATACTCTGAGGCTCTAACAATGTCAGTTAATATTTTCTGTTACTTGGAATTTCCATTATGGTTGTACAAATTATTGTTTGTTAAAAAAATTGTTTTCTGTTCAGCCTTTATTGTTGTAACTATCAATTTTCTTTAACGTACTGGCTGCTGAACTGGGGAATCCTAAAAACTATTCAAACACATCATTGCACGTTAACCCCCCCCCCCCCAACCCCGCAGACTTGAGAAGGCGTGCGGTATCTTTGTACTGGAGTGGAGGGGGGATTCCTGAAAAAATAAAATGCCGCTATACCTAACCGGTGGCTAGCCGGACGGGTCAGCTAGTATATATATATATATATATATATATATATATATATATGTATGTGTTTTCAAATCTATTTGAAAATAGTGGACAGTGTTTTTTTCATTAGAAATATGCTAAACAATGGATTAAAAGTTCAATTCCCGCCGAGGTCGACAAATTTGCCTTTCATCTTTTCGAGGTCGATAAATAAAAATACAAACAAAAAACAAAAAACGATCCAGTACTAGGGTAATGACTCTCTCACTCTCTCTCTCTCTCTCTCTCTCTCTCTCTCTCTCTCTCTCTCTCTCTCTCTCTCTCTCTCCTTCTTTCATCTTTTTGGCAGAAATCATGATAGTGCCCCACGACTCTATATTGCTTTTAGCCCTAGGTAGCCAGCCATGATCAAGAAGACCAGCATTCAAAGGTGTTCCAGTCATGAAGACCCAATCTTTATTTTATAGCAAAAATACGTAAGTCTTTTTGCAGGATATCCAAGATTGGGGGGGGGGGGTAGGAAGTGGTTGACCTTAAACCGGAGATCTACTCCAAATACTTCCAACAGATTTCTTCTTCTTCTTCTTCTTCTTCTTCTTCTTCTTCTTCTTCTTCTTCTTCTTCTTCTTCTTCTTCTCCATGGCAGGGTCCTGGGGCAGAGTTCTCAAGCATGCCTTCCAGCAATTTCTGTCAGAAGCACCCATCTCCAAATAATCCAGCTGGATCATGAATATTATTCCACCATCTTGCTCGGTGTCGACACCTGGGACTCCACCCGACTAGTTTTGTTCGTAAAATCTGTCCAGCGATTCTTTACTCCGTAATATCGGAGCTGTTGTCTTCAATTCGGAGAAGTAGTGACTCTACTTGGAGAGAATCTTTGATCTCTGAGTAACACACTCTATCGAGGAAAGTTACTTCAAAGAACCTTCGGAGGAACTCCATTTCAGCGGATAGTATTTCCGATCGTATTCCTTTGATCATTACCCAATATTCATGACCATAGGTAAGGGCTGGAACGCATACCGAACTAGCGAGTTTGGTTTTTACATCTACTTTGGCTTTTACAACTGTTACTGATAACTAAATACTGAAGCTGGTACATTACAGCATCAGCTCCTGGGATTCCTGCACTTAATTCAGCCTCCTACATTCCATCACTCGTGAACACGCTTCCAGGTCTCTTGATCTTCTCCACCTGCTTCAGTGGAACTCCACTCACATGTAGAGTGCACTGCACAGGTCTTCTTGAAAGGACGAGTGTCTTAGTATTCACAGCACATATTTTCATTCTTACTTAGCAGCAAACCTATCAAGTGAATAGCAGAAATCAACTTCTGTCGAGTTAAGTAGTGGTATGTCGTCTGCTAATTGAAGGCGACTTATCCTACAACTGAGAGTCTCGTGACCACTTTCAAACTGGCAGCGCATGTCAATTGTGTTCATGAAGATTACGAACAGCAGTGGTGACAGTACCCTCACTAGGTGGAGTCCAACACCCAGATTAAAGGGTTTCGAGTTAGCATCATTTATCCGAACAAAAATAATAGGGCATTAATATAGAAACATTGGAGCAACAGATAATGTCCATCGACCCCATACTGCTGCAGAACCTTCCACAACAACCCCAGTAAAACGCGGTTATATATCTCTGACATCTACGAAATAAGAGTATACTTTTTTGCAATATTCTCCCGATTTCTCAACCTGTGACACTAGTTAGTCGTCAAAACATTGGGCTTTTCTATTTCACTCAAGCAACTGGAAGTTCTATGTGTTTTCTTTGTGGACTGTTTCAACGAACCTCTTTTCGACAAAATGTAATTATTATTTAGATTATGCAGTAGTTTAAGATAAGCAAAATATCTATATTAATCTGTACTCTTACACACGCTACTCTACTGTAGTAGTCATTAAAGAAATTAGTGAAATTGTTCGCAGGGGAACAATCAGGAACTATTATCACGATTGTGCGTAAAAATTAGTTTTGAATATTTATTTTAAAATTTAATATTCTAATTGTCTTCTAGACTCACAAGGCAATATACAGGGTGCAATAAATATTTTGCTCAATACATCAACCGCACTGCCTGTAATACCAAGACCCAGCTGATCGACAGGATCAAGGGGGCGTTTGACACCGTAAAGGCCGCATGTGCCAGAGGTCGTGGTGGATGCTGAGGGTGGCCTCTTTGAATGAAATTGATATTTTGATTGTTTTAATCTATATACCACTTTCTAGTTCTCTAATGATTTTATTTTTGCCTGAGATAGACACTTTTTTTCCCTAAAAGAAAACATGTCAAATTTAACCCGAACAAACTATATATATATATATATATATATATATATATATATATATATATATATATATACAATACATTAACAGAGAAAGCTTTAAGCTATACTCTGACTGGCTTCCATCTCACTCAACAAACATTAGGATATACCTTAGTATAATCCCAATTTTACGTTTGGGGTGCTAACTATATGTATTTTGCGGAAGGCCAGTCGTATTATCTTATGAGACATAATTAAAATATATCTCCTTTTCCAAACAATTGTTTCATTATAAGTTTTCTACAAGTTGGGAGAATGTGTCCGGGTTATGTAGAAGCCTTCACACATTCCGTAGGAATATATGCAGGTGGGCACTTATAAATCATCAGTGGATGCCCGTCAAACATCGATATAAAAAAAACTCTCTTACCGATGTCTAATCCCATGTCAGCGACGGTCTCTCTCCGTATCAGAATGACCGCCAAATTTGAAATTCCAGCAGTCTCAGAATGAGGAGTCTCACACTGTCTTCAAACGGAAAAGGAGAGGTCATCGCGAAACACAAGGATTTAAAATAATATACACGTGGGTCAATTAATTTTTTCAACAATTTTAACCTTGCGTGTGAAGAACTCAATTAGATTTTAAAAAAATAAATATATGCATGTATTATTTATACACGCATACAGATATTTTCTTAGGCTAAAAACAGAGATATGATACCAGAATAACAATCAATATTTCATAGCAATAATAAATACGGAAAGTTACGCTTAAAAGGTTTCTGGAAGTATTCATCTCAGGCCAATCGAGAGTATAATATTCAATACATTAACAGAGAAAGCTTTAAGATATACTCTGACTGGCTTCCATCTCACTCAACAAACATTAGGATATACCTTAGTATAATCCCAATTTTTACGTTTGGGGTGCTAACTATATGTATTATGCGGAAGGCCAGTAGTATTATTTTATATGAGACATAATTAAAATATATCTCCTTTTCCAAACAATTGTTTCATTATAAGTTTTCTACAAGTTGGGAGAATGTGTCCGGGTTATGTAGAAGCCTTCACACATTCCGTAGGAATATATGCAGGTGGGCACTTATAAATATATGGGCACTTATATATATATATATAGGCACTTATATATATATATATAGTGGAGAAACAAATACTAGGCGTGAAGTATAGTAAAATAAAGAATTTTATCAAACGTTTTTGTTTGTACACTTAACTACACAAACTTTACTCGCTCATTTATTCATATATGGATTTGTGTGTGTATGTGTATGTGTGTATGTGTGTGTGTGTGTGTGTGTGTGCGTGGGTGTTTGTATGTGTGCGCGGGTGTGTGTATACTGAGTATATCTCTCCATGTGGCATTTTTGCCAAGTGACACAGTAGCCTCGTGTTAATCCATCCCTTTAGAGTGGCACTGGGTAGACAGGAACGGTTTCTGTAATTCAAAGGTCCAAACTTGACATACATGACCTCATGCCGAATCAGCCTGAGAATTATGTTACGATTATACATATCAGTGTAATAATCAGCCACTAACACGTTCATTTCAACGTTGAAAACGACGGAGGACCATCCATCGACATATATATATATATATATATATATATATATATATATATATATATATATATAAGTAAAAATTAGCGAGAATCGAATTTCAGCTCAGGAATTAACGAGAATCACTTTCGAGTTGTGTGGCGATCGCTCGATAATTCATATGAATTAGAGCTTACAACTTACAACACACCGAGATGGTGGTTAAACTAATCATCCACACAGCGAAGATTCGATCTCCTATTTTTGTTTTTGGTCTATTCTATTGACAGCTGAATAGCTTTGTTATATTTAACCACTCTGTCGAGAACTCTATTCGATTTGTGATATTTTGCATTTTCGCAATATTATACACAACTGAATTCATTCGCCTAATATAGGTGTTGCCTCCCTTGCTGAACCCCACGTGGGGTCAGCTACAGACACATTTATGTGGACTTTCGAACTGAATCCCGTTGACAACGCGCAATCCCAGTTCAGTCATGATACCAGAAACCTAACATCCTTTATGTAAGTGGACAGTAAATGACTTATGGAGCCGCAGAAACCCAAACACTGGACTTTACCATCTTTCATCCATTTATATTTTTATATATTTTTATATTTGTATATCTGTTTGATCCGAAATAGGAGATCGAATCTTTGCTGTGTGGATGATTAGTTTAACCACCATCTCAGTGTGTTTGGCTTTTAACGTATATATATATATATATATATATATATATATATATATATATATATGTGTGTGTGTGTGTGTGTGTGTGTGTGTGTGTGTGTGTGTGTGTGTGTGTGTGTGTGTGTGTGTGTGTGTGTGTGTGTGTGTCTGCGTATCGAACAATGGAAATAAAACTAAAGTCGAAGATAGGTTCTTAATTAATTCATTGTTTTACGATCGGTTCAGAGGGTTGATTGATCATGGTAGATCAATATATTGACTTATAGGTAGCGGATTATGTCATCGATATCCTAGATCCATGTCATCATAAAACAATGAACTAATTAAGTTTCTATCTTCGACTTTTGTTTTATTTCCATTGTTCGATCTACACACACACACACACACACACACACACACACACACACACACATTTATGACTTGCTCCTGTCGAATCTACAATGGAATCATATGCGATGAGAGCTTACTCTACAAAGACTATAGATCTCATTACATAATTTCGTTGAATCAATTGTATCTCGACAGTTTGAATTCTACGTTGTTGGATGATAGAAACTAGTCGCAAAATATAAGAACATTTATTTGTTGAAGTAAACTAATTATTATTACTTCAATAGATTTTCGTAATCAACTGAAACCGTTAAGAAATATTTGATAGAACTTGTTTCAAATATTTGGTTTGTTGGATTACAGACGACATTCTTTATACGCATTTCTGTGCATTTCCTCTTTTACATTTTACCTATAATCTTCGATTTGTATACAACATCTATATCTCACACACACACACACACACACACACACACACACACACACACACACACACACACACACACACACACACACACACACACACACACACACACACGCACACACACACACACATACACGTACACGCACGCACACACACACACAATCACAAACACACATAAATTCATATATGCATGAATATCTTCATTAATTGTTGCAAGACATATCCTGGCATATGTTATGCAGGTTACTAAGAGTATCGGTAGAGGGTCGAACGCCATGCTTTGAAACATGGAGTTACGGCCCTTGCCATTCTGATTTCAAATCCCGCCGAGGTTAACTTCGCCTTTCATCCTTACGGGATCGATAAAATAAAGTACCAGTAATGCACTGGGTAATTGCTGGCCTTGTGCCAATAGTAGACACAATTATCTCATACAAACCTCTATACATATAGTAGAGTGTGATAAAGTATTTTATATCTATACGTAACTGTTACTTACAATACAAATTTCATCTAATAGATGATCACAACTGTGTCTGAGAGGTCCTTATAGTTAGTTCTTAACACCCATCTCAAAGCACTGGAGTAACTTGTAGCTAATCGCGCTTTACCAGAATAAAGTGCATACTTCTATCTGAAAAGTTGTTACGATTATCTATTATGTGTAACTGCTGGATTATCCCATTGAGGAAAATGTACTGCTCACACAACTACTGTATCCTGTTATCTAGTTTCCCACATCATTCAGCTTACTCAGTAAAATACGACTCATCATTTCCTGGCTACCATAGAGGTATTGCTACAAATATGAAAAATCATTAGAACTAGTCACATCTAGTCATTGGTAGTCTCTCTGTGTTAATGTAAATTGGTAACATATTGATAGTGTATGGGAATATAATTTGCTAAAACAGTGAAGGTCAAAGAAAATAAATTGCTAAAAGTGTGCAGGCCGGTGTGAGCAAGAACTAGTAAGGTTGTGATAGTCTGTGTCTACGTGAATTCGTAAGGAGAAAAAAGCTTGTGAACATAAATCGACAGAGTAATGACAGTCGGCGTGAACTTCGATTTCAGCATAAATTTGCATTATTTTGATGAAATAATGGTGGATTGGCAGTATCGGTAGAGAGACGGACGCTATGCTTTCCAGCATAGTTACGTCCCTTTACGATCTGAGTTCAAATCCCGCCGAGGTTCACTTTGCCTTTCATCCTTACGGGGTCAATAAAATAAAGTACCAGTAATGCACTGGGTAATTGCTGGCCTTGTGCCAAAAGTAGAAACAATTATTTTGATGAAATATAAGCAGAGATAATCACACATTGGTAAACGATAACATTGGTGAATTGGCAGTATCGGTAGAGGGTTGGACGCCATGCTTTCTAGCATAGTTACGTCCCTTTACAATCTGAGTTCAAATCCTGCCGAGGTTAACTTTGCCTTTCATCCTTACGGTGTCGATAAAATAAAGTACCAGTAATGTACTGGGTAATTGCTGGCCTTGTGCCTAAAGTAGAAACAATTATTTTAGGATTAACTATTTGAAGAGAACCGCTACCCAGTGAGGTGTACATTGACACTATAAAGAGGAAACTTCTATGCGGTCATTTTATGTTAGAAATAACAGCCAAATATATCCCTCAAATCAAACCTTACCCATCGAAAAACTAAAGTAAGTATATGTGTGTTTAAGATAATGAAGAACTGGATACATTCTGCATTAAGCATAGACTAAATTGACTCGGGCGGAAGATCTTTAATCAAAGGTCTGTTCTAGCAGAATATGTTTCGCGTTCCTTTATTGTGCAAATAGACTTGACTTTGCTAAATGCAAACAAAACTAATAGCAATAACAACTGTATGCAAATGTAACATCACAAAGAACAGCAAAAACGCCAAAAAAACAACCAAACTTTTACTAACATCAAGTATTAAAAAGAAAGCGTTTTCATACAAAGGAAAGTACATAGCAATTATATGAATGAGAATATAGGATGATTATGTGAGGCTAATGACATACTCAAATCCAGTCAAAACGAATGTGGAATCGAGTCATTTCATGGCAGAAACAAAAACCGATTAAATTAAAAGGGATATTGGTCATGGCATTGGTGGTGTTTATTATTGTGATGATGATGTTGGTGATGGTGGGGATTATGACGACGACAATTGCGATGATA
>OZ024746.1:74616153-74653653 GCA_964016885.1 Eledone cirrhosa | reverse complement strand
TGCTCGATAGAATTAAAGAAAAGGGAGATTCTTTAAAAGCTAAAGTCATTAAGTTCTGCTAAGTGACAAAGGTCTAGGGAATTCTGCAGACAGATTCAAAATACTGAGTGCATATCTTACTATTATCTTCGAACTTCTCTTAAACTAATCAACAATATGCCAAATCAACAGACACATTCACAAAAAAACAAGAAAACCCCAAAAAAACAAAAAAACAGAAAAACAAAAAAAAACCCACCTAAAAAAACACAAAAAAACACACATACTCACTCACACACTTACGCGCAACCATAAACACACACATAAACACATATACACACATAAAAACACACACACATATATATATATATATAAAAAAATATATATATATATATATATATATATATATATATATATATATATAATCAAGGTTTAGCAAATAAGGAAAAGTTTCAAAATAAATTTCAAAAAATTCACTGTACTTACTATGGTTACCTTTACCGAATCGGTTTCGAGTCTCAAAAATAAATGGAATGTCCTTACGGGCTTCCATTGAAAAGATAAACTCTCGTCAGAAGGTTCTTTTCATTCGGAGAATATAAAATTCCCGAGTTCAAATTACGAACTGGCGCTATTCAAAATTGTTCCCGAGATGAGAATGAATGATGTGGAAGCAATTCTGTCCAGTGCCGTGTGTAAAGATAGAAGCAGAGGCAGGGAGGTCAGTCTACTACCACTATAAATAGCAGTAGTCAAAATGACCAGATTTCATCTCGACCAGGGGGAGATTAATAATAATAAGGTATATATCCCTAAACGCAAAAAACGAATAGGAACACATGTTTTATCCAACCATATGCCAATGTGGTTCAATGGCAGGTTAATAAATTAACGAGCCAGAACATATATAATCAAGGTTTAGCAAATAAGAAAAAGCTTCAAAATAAATAAATAAAAATTCACTGTACTTACCTATATATATATATATATATATATATATATATATATATATATATATATATATATACTTACATATATATAAAGGTATATACATATATATATATATAGTATTACGTCCATTACATTCTGAGTTCAAATCCTGCCTTTCATCCTTAAGGGGTCGATAAAATAAAGTACCAGTAACGTACTGTGGTTTATTTAATCGTCCCCCCCCCCCCCTAAAAAAATTGCCGTCCTTGTGTCTATATAAGAAACCATTATTATTATTGTTGTTTTTGTTTTATTTTTATTATTAAAAGCGATAATTGTTAAATATGAAATTCCTACCACTTTATTTCATTTTCAATTATCTATTAAATATTTTCAGTCACGAAGTGGTTAGATGGGTGGCTGGCTGGGTTAAAACGTGGTTGGCTGCCTGGATTGATGGCTGTAGTCTGTATTAGGCACAGTACAATGTTGCTTTTATTCCATCAAGTTTTTACTATTAGCTGACTAGTAGTTAGTTCGGAGATAACATCAAACGGCATGAAGCCTGCAATCGGCACAAGATTCTAATCACCTTGCACCTGCAATAGAGGTATAACTAAATTCCATACGTCTGCTTCTTTAAGAAAGAAACAGCAAGATCAATTATCCAGTTATTTAGTATTATTATTGTTATTTTTAGGTGATAGAATAGAAGTGTGGGTATTTGAACATTTTAAATATATTTTTCTGAAATATTTCAAGAAAAGACAACTGCAACAATAACAAGAGGAATAACAACAATAAAAAAGGTAGAAAGGCTTATAAAGGGTAGAAGGATGGAATTAATGATAGAAAAATAAAGTAATAATTAATCTTGTCTCTCACACCCTTCAAAATAGTAAGCAAAATATAAAGTAATAAATGTATAAGATAGTATTATATAGGTATAATTTATAAACCAGTAATAAAACTATGAAAAGGAATATATAGCAGCCACACATATAATAACATTACAACAGTAACAACAACAACAACAATAATATTAAGCGCAACGATTATTACAACTACTGCAGGTGCTTATATATGTATTTTATATATTACTCATAGTAAGTGTACATAGTAAGTTTACTAGACCACACATTTGAATCGATTCCTCTATGATAATGGTATTAATTTTAAATAAGCTTATCTCATCTCCCCACGTTGTCCAGAAAGAAATGGGAACCAACGTGGACTCAGGCGAGGTTTCGAATTCTCAGAACGGAAGAAGACGAGACCATTAAATAATTACACACACACTCCTGATAACTTCTGCAATGTCATCATTTTGTTCCTCTAATTACTACTACTACTACTACTACTACTACTACTACTACTACTACTATTGCTACAACATCCATCATCACTTCCATCACTATCACCACTAACAATATATTCCCCCATCTTCATTCAACTGCAAATAGAATTTGCAGTATCCGGAGTGTCTGACACCACAACAAAATGTTCTATCTTGATGGAGATGCTACTTAGTCTCCAAACTCCACACCCATGACACATTGGGACAATTCCATACACATATCAGCGCTAAAACATACGGGAAAAAGGAATGGTGATATACGTTTCGAAGAGTAACAGTTTGGACAGAAACGGACAGCTGTTTGGAAAGCCACCAGGTAGCCATGATCAACATAGCTCTACGTAATCGACTTAATGAAATTGTTGAGCGCCCCACCGAAACTCATATCATTTCCTAAACAACAGTATAATGCATCGCATGTGGTGGAGGTTGTCATAGATAGCCCTGACTTCACTTTCAAAGAAATACGTCAACCTGTTGGATGTGAAGTGGTGGTCGTTGCCATTCTATTCATTTTATTTTTTGATATGTTATCTTGTATGTTTGGCTATTCGTTTTTTTTTTTTGTTTTAGTTAGATGTAGTGCTGCCACATTTACGTCTCTTGGGTGACAGACCATTACTTTTTTCCTTCCCACTCTATTCAGCCCCATCGATTCGTTTATAGATGCTTTCAAGTTGTTCATGGCCTCTTCCTCATACTAGGAATAGGAGGATATTAACACTGGATATGGTGTTTCTTCCAGCCTTTGATTTTGTTAGGACATGTCACCGGGAACCTTCTTGTGTATGTATGTAGCAGATCCTGTTGTCATCATAGCTACTGCAGTAGTTGATGATGTTGCTGGGGTGTTCGTAGTGACAGTGGATCAAGGCGCTGTGCTCTCATTTGTTAGGGCCAATGATCGGACATCCTGCTCACTGTTGCACATAGCCACCTCCTTTGCTACTCATCTCATTCTTTTTAACAGATTACAGGCCAAACCCCGCATTCATTCAATTTTTTCTTTACACTGGAGTAGAGTATGGCATCTACTGATCTCCAAAACAAGTCTTTCTTTTTCGGTGATATTCATGCCCCAGAGCGTATTATATCACATTTGTATTTTTTATAGTTTCTACATTACTCTCGAGCGAATGATTCACCTGATTCACAGAATAAGCAAAACAATGTATTTTATTTGCTTCGTTGCTGTCATTCTTATTAATTTTAATAGACATTGATGTTGTAGTTGATATTTTTGTTGTTGTAGATATTATTAATGTTGTTATTGATACTGTGACGCATGCTAGTGTAGGTTTCTTGTCTACACGACTGGGATGCATAATCACTGATGTTGTGGTTGTTGTTGTTATTATTGTTGTTGCTCATATTGTTAATGTTGTTATTGCTACAGAGGCGCATGGCAGTGTATGTTTTCTTATTTACATGGTGGTGACGTAAACGATTGTTTCATCAGTCACGGTTTACCAAACAATTTGTGCAGGTGTTGGTAGCAGGTAGGCCATCTAAACTATAATAAAGGAAGGTCTGCGGATTGCCTACGATTTTTTTATTTTTTTTATCCCGTTTGTAAAATAAGTTGGATTACTTTGAATAAATAATTGTTTCTACTTTAGGCACAAGGCCAGCAAATAACCAGTGCATTACTGGTACGTTATTTTATCGACCCCGTAAGGATGAAAGGCAAAGTCAACCTCGGCGGGATTTGAACTCAGATCGTAAAGGGACGTAACTATGCTGGAAAGCATGTAATTTATCTACTAAATTTCGTGGCTGTTCATTAAATATATTTTGTTTATTTAAAGATTCACTTCTTTAAAATTTCTGAAATGTCAACACTTCCGGTTGGCCATCGCTAATTTTCTGTCACTAATTTTCTCCTAATGCAGTTTATATATAATATCGTCTTTTTTAATGTATCATGGATTACGTTACTGATTACATAAGGGTAACGCAGTCTTCGTTCAATTTCTATGTATTATATATTGTAAATTACGATTTTATTTGACGTATCATATCTACATGTATATATACTTGCGTATAATATCAATATACACACTACACATGCTAGCAGAAAACCACCCGAACAGTGGTTTTTCTGCTAGTTTGACTAATGAAAGATCCCTTCCACAAGAAATGGGTTTACAAATACTTAACTTTAATAGGATGAATATTGGGGCTATATGATAATAATACAAAAGAAGAATGCAGAAAAAGACGACGAAAAAGAAACTCATATATGATGATGATGATGATGATGATGATGATGATGATGATGATGATGATGACGGCGGCGCGATGGTGACGGCGGCGCGATGTTGACAGTGGAGCGACAGTGACGGTGGAGCGACTGGTGACGGTGGCACGGCGAGGTAGATGGTAAGGATGATTATGATGTTGATAATGATGATGATGGTAATGATGATGATGATAATGATGATGGTAATAACGATGATGACGATGATAATGTGGATTAGGTCGGTGAGTACGAGCGCCATAACTATACGTTTTGCTTAGTCTAGGTTAAAATCTTTTAAGTACAGGAATAAATATTGAATAGACCGCTAATAAATCGGTTTATGCCTTCATGTCGAGGAATAGAAAGTACTCTTGACTCCTGTGGGATTTGTATTGAGTCGGAACAAAAAAGTGTGTAGATTTGCATAAAAGTGCAGCTGGTTATTTACACTTGAAAATTCGTTCAGTACAAAGAGATCTTCACCTCATATAAACGTCTGGACCCCAGAGAGTATATCTGAAGAATTATATCTATGATGTGTATATTTGTATCGATAAGATAATAGGTGTGAATTGGACTAACACAACCATTAAAGAAACACAAGATACTCGTTACAATGTCGTACCTAACTATTATCATATTGTAAGGGAGATAGCTAAGAAAAAGTAAGATACGTTGTATAGAATTTACTCAATAGCTACTGGTCAAACCCAGGCCGCAAAAGTAGAAACTTGTCTAAAATTCTTTGCAGAGGGATCGTAACTAGAACCACGTGGTAAGGAAGTGAACAATAGGATCCCTATAGTTTTTGTTATATATTTTTAAATATCTGTTGGGTGGTTGATTGGCTGAATCGTTAGAGCGTCGGATAAAATGCTTTGCGGTATTGAGTTACAAATTTATACTTTCTCGGTTCAAATCCCCCTGATGTCAACTTTGTCTTTCATAATTCTGAAGTCGATATAATCGAGTATCCCATTTGCCAAAATTTCTGTTCTGCCTAAAATAGAAACCCTTATTTTGAAACATCTGTAGAGCAGAAGAATCATCAGAGCGTAATTCAAATCACACCGAGGTTAACTTTACCTTTCATCCTTCAGAGGTAGATAAAATAAAATACCAATCACATGCTAGGGACTATTTTATTGCCTTTCCCTTTCCCCTAAAATGTTCTGTCCTTAGGCATAAATTAAAAATAAATGATTTATTATCCAAATACTGCAATATAAATAGCCACAAAAGTCTAACTAAAAAATGAAAATATTATTCCACATTCAAAAATGCAAGTCCTCTATATTTTATCTACTGTAAACGATATCTCGCATCTCGATGTTAGTTGATTTTACTTTGTTCGTCAGCGATCGGAAAGTCACCACCGATGATGAATGAAGTAACATTAACTTCGGAAAACTCGGAGCACCTAGGAAGGTATGCGTCAGTTTGTCATATTTCATATAGTATAGTATATTTGTCTCGATGATTGCATATTGAGGTCTCTTTCGTTAGTGATTACAACGACATAAACAGACAATATATATATATATATATATATATATATATATATATATATACACACACAAGCACTCTCTATATCCACATGATTATATATGTAGCGTGCGCATATATGCACACTCATATATGTAGGCAGTCGTCTATATGTACGTATGCCACTTTACGCGTTATCTATAACACTGTATCAATAATTGCACGCAGAAGTAACCACACACACACCAGAGATACACACACACATATTTAAGCTGATTATCATACTTCAATATGACAATGATTTTGTACGCTTAGATGTATACTGACATACGCACATTACCTATTATGCGCTACAGTACGCCTTCTATTAGCATACATAGATACATATTAACTAGTATATGCATTTCATACTACACTGAAACGCATTGTGCATCAATACACCACCATCGCGTAATTTTTCATTCCCTACACCATCCCCGTTTAAAGGCGACTGAAAATAAGTTGCAGAATACTTGGTAGATCGCACATTATTGTATACGACACAAGTCTGGAAACATACAAACTATTCCCTAGATATATCTTGTAGCTCGTGGAATTGTTTCAGATTTCAGATTTCAACGCTGGAGAAAATGGCAAGCGATAAAATTAGACGCATCCCTAGGAGTGCAACGAATTATTTTTGAATCCTAATGATATTGTTAATAATTTTTATCAATTTTATTTTAAATAATTCTACTTACACAACTCAGAGACTAAAATAACCTGGGATTATTTCTGAAAGAAGATTAAGGCAATATTTCTTCCATTTCATCCAATTGTATTCAATCATATATATTCATTTTCTTTCCATTTTCACCGTTTGTGTGTTATGTTCATGCGATTTCAACTATGTCAATGAAGAATGTTTTTCGCTTAAAAAAAAAAAAAACGGCATATTAGAAAAACTACGGTATTTCATTTGGTGATAACATTTTGCGAAATTCATACACGTGAGATTTTGCTCGAAGAAGAAGAAGAAGAAGAAGAAGAAGAAGAAGAAGAAGAAGAAGAAGAAGAAGAAGAATGAAAAGATATAAAAATATATGCATGGCTGGATACATAAAAATATATCGATACAAATATACAAATTACAATAATATAATATATATATATATGTGTGTATGTATGTATACATACACACATATATATATATATGTATATATGTACACACACCCACCCACACATATATATATACATATTCGATTTATTAAGGCTAAATTGTGAGGCTTCTTACTCTCGATTTTCGCCTGTTTATCACAGGGCCATCAGACAATGATGACCTAACCACACACACACACATATATATATATGTGTGTGTGTGTGTGAAGAAAGTTGATTGATCAAAAATCCACCGGCTTCGGTCGTAAAGAGATGTAAAGCACTCTACGTTGCGTTCCTAAAATTATTATGTATAAAATATCAACCGGAGTCTCAATATTATAAAGAAGAAGGCGGTTTTAAATGTACATTCTCTGTTATACGTATTTCGAAGTGACTGCATAATAACCCTTTGACGTGTTCTCTGCAGACAGTTGCAAAGTTGTAGTGTTTTTGCTTTTGATATGCTGATGGAGTCAGGAGCGTGTTCGTAGTAGTCCACAACAGTAGTCATATTACTACTGTAGTGGACTACTATTATTTTCTTTTCTTTATGATCTGAGTTCAAATCCCGCCGAGGTTGACTTTGCCTTTCATCCTTACGGGGTCGATAAAATAAAGTACCAGTAATGCACTGGGTAATTGCTGGCCTTGTGCCTAAAGTAGAAACAATTATTTTCTTTTCTTTGTTTTCTTCGTCCTATCTATGCTGTTTGTTTTATCACACACACACACACACATCATACCAACAGAAAGTTTTATTTTCTGTTGCACGAGCCAGTATTTTAAAATGGTGTACTCAATTAAATGGTGAGAAAACATTTTGCTAGTTTGAGAGCTGTTGAGGTTGAAGATGTGTGTAAACTTGTCTTGTACATCACCTTTCTTTATTTCCTTCTTCCAGTCACTTCTATGTCTGAATATACATTAGTGCATTCTGGACACTCAGTAAAAGCGTTCTTACCCCCAAACCAACTCACACACAACAACATATACATGCATAGTAACCGTCACATCAACAATGCAGGCAAGAACCTGAGGTCTGTCATAGCTGTGAAGATGCATGTAACTACTTTAAGGATTCCTATATTAAACGCATTGTTCAAACAATAAATGTGCGTATCAAATAACTGTTTCTACTTTTGGCACAAGGCCAGCAAATACCCAGTGCATTACTGGTACTTTATTTTATCGACCCCGGAAGGATGAAAGGCAAAGTTAACCTCGGCGGGATTTGAACTTAGATCATACAGGGAGGTAACTCTATGCTTCAAAGCATGGCATCCGACCCTCTACCGATACTGCCAATCCACCGCCTTGTGCGTATCAAATAACACACCCATACGAGGTCTTCCTCTGTTAAAAATGCCTGCAGAAATTTCACGCAGGAACACACCTCTTCTTGTCCTCCTCATATTTCAATCTTTTCTATATTTCATCTGCCTGTCACCCACCTTGTGGATTGTCTCTTTGTTGACTACTGGTCACTAGTCTCTCTCCTCTGAGGCATTGTGGCCCATCGCTGCCTTTGACAGCATTTAGCTGTTTTAATGGCTGTTTTAGCGATGAGTTTTCTATATTTTATATGTATTCAAATACAGCTTCGCTTCATCTCGATCACAACATTGTTTGTTCATTTAAATATATATATATATATTTGTGTTTGAGTACATGTGTGCAATAGTTTTGTAAAAGCAATTACAATGCAAAATAGAAATATGTGAGTGAAAATTAGAGTGTAGTAAAGTAAGCAACAATTCAACTCTATGTCAATTTCATACCTCCTGCGTGGAATTTCTGCAGTCATTGGCAAAGAGCGGTGGATTGGCATTATCAGTAGGTGGTCAGACGCCATGCTTTGACGCATAGAGTTACGGCCCTTGCCATTCTGAGATCAAATCCAGCCGAGGTCAACTGTGCCTTTCATCCTTACGGGGTCGATAAAATAAAGTACCAGTAATGCACTGGGTATTTGCTGGCCTTGTGCCAAAAGTAGAAACAATTATTAACAGAGAAATACCTTGTATGGGTGTGCTCTTTGATACGCACATTTATTGTTTGAACAATGCGTTTAATATAGGAATCCTTAAAGTGGTTACATACATCTTCACAGCTATGACAGACCTCAGGTTCTTGCCTGCATTGTTGATGTGACGGTTACTATGTATGTATATGGTGTTGTGTGTGAGTTGGTTTGGGGGTAAGAACGCTTTTACTGACTGTCCATAATACACTAATGTATATTCAGACATTCACTCCAGATCGCCTGAGGAGTACTAACGGTGTCCCGCTCGTAGAAGTGCGGTAGCATTAGAGAGCAAATGGCATATATCTCCCTCTCACTCATTCTTTCTTCTCTCATTCTTTCTCTCTAACTATGCACACACACACACACACACACACACACACACATATAAATATATAGATAGATAGATAGATAAAATCCCAACCGCGGCGCCAATCGGTTTCTGCTTGTGTGTTAACCTCCCCATATATTGAGTAATCACATGATTAGTGGTCTCTTCGGGCTCAGTACCTCCCTCTCTCTCTCTCTACATATATATATATATGGGGTGGGCGTGCAGGTACTTAAACTGAAGATTTCACTAAAATCTTCTTTCACGATCTAGGATATGTCTGTCGTTTATTTTCTTTCTCGCAATTTCCACACACAAGCACACACAAGCACACACACGCCCAAACACACACGCACACACGCACACACACACACACACATATACATATATATGTATGCATGAGTATGTATGTGTATATATTTAACTAATCACCATGAAAATATATTCAGACTAACACCTATACATAGTCGTACACATATATGAATATATGCGTACACATCTTATATATTATATATATATATACATATAAATATATATATATATATATATATATATATATATATATATATATATATATATATATATATATATATATATACACACATATATATATACATATATATATATATACATATATATATATATATATTTATATATATATATATATATATATATATATATATATATACACACATATATATATATATATATATATATATACACACATATATATATATATATATATATATACACACATATATATATATATATATATATATATATACACACATATATATATATATATATATATATATACACATATATATGTACATATATACATATATATATATATATATATATATATATATATATATATATATATATATATACACATATATATGTACATATATACATATATATATACATATATATATATATATTATATATTAAATATATACACACTCACACACACACATATATATATATATATATATATATATACAGAAGAGTAAAACACAATTTCGAATTTACGCATATACATACACATTTACACATATAACAATACACACATGAACACACACGCATACACACACTCAAATACTCCCTCTTGCTGATAAGATAAGAATTGGAGAATTTGTTTAAGAAATCTAATTTGAAAATTAAATTTACGAAATAAAAAAAATATGAAAATAGCCGAAACAAAGAAATAAATTACCAGAAATGAACATCAGAAAAATAACAAAAACAAAAAGGACAAGACATAATTATGATAATGGTGAGGAGGACGCTGATAATGGTACTACTACTACTACTACTACTACTACTACTACTACTACTACTACTACTACTACTGTTACTACTACTACTACTACTACTACTACTACTACTACTACTACTACTACTACTACTACTACTACTACTACTACTACTGTTACTACTACTACTGCTGCTACTACTACTACTACTACTACTACTACTACTACTACTACTACTACTACTACTACTAATAATAATAATAATAATAATAATTGTTTCTACTTTTGGCACAAGGCCGGCAATTGCCCAGTGCATTACTGGTACTTTATTTTATCGACCCCCGTATGGATGAAAGACAAAGTTAACCTCGGCGGGATTTGAACTCGGATAATAATAATGATAATAATAATGGTTTCTTACCAAGGCCAGCAATTTGGGGGAAGGGTAACATCGATTAAATGGATCCCATTGTATTACTGGTGCTTTATTTTATGGACCCCGTAAGAAGGAAAGGCAAAGTTAACCTCGGTGGGTTTGAACTCAGAACGTAAAGGGTCGTAACTCTATGCAGCAAAGTATGGTGTCCTTCCCTCTACGGATACTGCCAATCTAGCAAAAGTTTCTTTATTACTCTCACAGGGCCTACATTAGGACAACATTAAGAGCGGCACAGGACTGCGGCGTGGTTTTTAGTGCGAAAAAAAAAACGAAGAAACCCCCCCAAAAAACGAAAAAAAAACAATATAAATTCCCGGTGGCTTGGAGAAAGCCCACAAAAATGCACGGTCCAGCCCCAATCTACAGGCGCACACTCAGAACAGACCCATTCACTAGGGTCACGCTGATCACTCTCATCCGCCATTCAACAAACTGGCAGGAAGGTAACATATCTTTCTCCACCTTGATTCCCTTCACAAATAAAAGCTGTAAAAGTTAATCAGGGCTTCACCGAAGAGGAAAGTGGTTCTCTTCAATCTTTTCAAATGTGACTATCATAAGACCTCTTTCGCCATAGTCACCTAACTGATAAAAATTGTCTGTCCTTCACGGTTAAAGGAAGGTGGCGGGACGTTCTTCATCATTAACTCAGCTGATAGCCAGATACTATACATGCCTTCAGGCTTCACCCACGAATTAGCAATACTGACATACTGGACAAAGCGTGCAGGATGGTTTTATCGCCCTTCTCGCATCTCTGACAAGCCCGGCTGACGGCAATTCCATGCCTGTAGAATTCATTTCGAACTGGCTAGGCTCCCCGGTAGCATAGCCATGCCAAGGACTGCATTCCCAGTCTTCCACGAAGCGGGTATTGGTAGCAAATGGACCGACTGGACAGAAGAACGCGCTCCTTCTACAAAATCAAAACGGCAGATTCTCTAGTTCAGTCAAATGTAAAGTGAGCCAAGGCAAAATGATCAGGTAGCAACAGACCGAACGAATGATATCAAAAGATTCTGATAAGTGGCCATTTAATCTGACAGCAGAGCAGATGTCGCTGTACATTGCAATGAAGAAGTAAACTAAAACAACAGTCGTGAAGAGAGTTGCCAAGTACACATGGTCGACGCTATCGAAAGTTTTCAATTGATCTGAATTAATCAGGCCCTCACCATTGCAAGACTTTTTACACACGCATTCTATGATGTATGGCATTGGGTAGCAGTTTTCCTGGATGAATCTGTCCCGGATGGGGCATATCTGTGCATCTATAATGAGTCAACGGACGACAATCATCAATTTTGTTGCAAACACCTAGGTTAAAATCTTGAACTGTACGTTTGGACGTATTAATGGGTCTTTTCTCAGCAGCGCCTCTGTGCAAGGTTGGCACGGAACTCCACCCTGCAGTCCGCTCCGTCAATTGACCCGAACATTTAGGCAAATTGTGGCTAAAAGTCTGTTTGGAATCGAAAAGCACGAACACACCTTAGTTTTCTGAAGACCGAATTGTGACTTAGTTGGCCATTTGATGGCTCTAACTCCCTTCTGTCTTAGAACGCACATTAGCTCTGACAACGTAGCCTTTGTGCATTAGGTTAAAGAATGTGGTCGCATGTTGGTCGCTTGTGATTCCTTTCCCAAAGGCTACTTTTAAGTTTCTTACTAGCTTCTAATCTAGTTTTCTCTGTCGTTCTTTCACTAAACATTATGATTCTACTCTAATCACCCTTTGCAGAGCTTACCACTATTTGTTGTTGAAGATTGCCTCGTCAAAATCCGCTTAAGTAGTTTGCTAATCATGTCTCAAGTATTGCGCATTGGGATCGAGGCGTTCATTTTCCTATAACGTGGCTTCTATCTACAAAACCTACAATGGCAGTAGGTCCTCCGTAGCAAAACACATGTCATTAAAATGTCACGCATCAGTGGCTGTGGAGTTCTTGGTTCAACGTAAAGAGCTAGGGCTTCATCATGGCTGCACAAGACCAGTGTCTCTTAATTAATTGTTAAATGTGTGTATTACCAAATTTACCTCAGGTATCAGGTTGTCACTCGGCAAGATATGGGTAAAAAGCAGAATGCAGAATAAGTTTCACATAAGGATAACAACAACAACAACAACAACAACAACAAAAATAATAGCAATAATAAGGCACAAGTCCAGTAATTTGGGGGAAGGGAAAGTCGATTAAATCGACCCCAGCGCATTACTAGTGCATTATTTTATCGATCCTGTAAGGATGAAAGGCAAAACTAACCTCCGCGAGATTGAATTCAGAACGTAAAAGGTCATAACTAATAATAATAATGATGATGATGATGATGATGATGATGATGATGACGATGATGATAAAGCCGTTACAGATCATGCAAGACACTCTTACTACTCTCCAATCAAGTCATTCTAGTTCAACCATTCGGACACAACAAGACGACTCACAACAATTATTTATAAAACATATAGCAGCTAAAGCTAATCGCTTCGTAATCGTCGTTGAGAATTGTCATGTGCTGATGTGTCTGGAACTAAAAGATGAAATGAGAAAGACTCTACCTGACATAAACAAACATTTAGATATGAAAGAGTTGGAAATACTCTGACAGGTGTACTATCGTTCTGAGAATCTCTAGAGCTTTTTCTGCTAATTCGATTCCGTTCACAATGCGCACAAATATGGCAAATTGTCATATATATATATATATATATATATATATATATATATATATATATATATATATATATATATATATATATATTCATATATATATATATTCATATATATATATATATATATATATATATATGAATGTATGTATATATGTATTATATTAGGAGGATATATTAGAAAACATAGACACACTCATACACCCACAAATACAATCGTTCATAGTTATACGTAAGTATATATATATCCCCCTCTCTCTCCCCCTTTCTCCCCCCCCTCTCTCTCTCTCTCTCTCTCTATATATATATATATATATATATATATATATATATATATATATATATATATATATATATGATATAATATATATATATACATATAGTGTATAGTATATAGTATATATATATATATATATTACTATATACATATATTACATATATTACTCATTCAAATCCCGCCGAGGTTGACTTTGCCTTTCATCCTTACGGGGTCGATAAAATAAAGTACCAGTAATGAACTGGGTAATTTGCTGGCCTTGTGCCCAAAGTAGAAACAAATATATATATATACATAGAGAGTATAGTATATAGTATATATATATATTACTATATACATATATTACGAAATTTATATATATATATATGATATATATATATCATATATATATATAAATATAGTAATATATGTATATAGTAATATATATATATATATATATATATATATATATATATATAGTAATATATGTATTCGTATTCTCTTATTCTTTCATTGGTTTCAGTCATTGAACCTAGGTCATGATGGGCAACCATCTTCAAGGGTTTAGTCGATCATATACACCTCATGTCTTTTTTCAGTCTGCTTCTTATTTTATCAGTCCCCGTCCTTACATCTACTATTTTCTAGAATGTAAAGGGACAGAACTTAAACACCTGATTGTTAGACTTGTCTAACAATCAGGTGACAAGAATATACACACAAACTTCCTCTCACTCTTATACATACGTTCATACACACGCACATATAGGATTGCACTGTTACAAACACACATGTATGTTAGAAAATAACGTGGTGCCTAGACATGAAGATATAATCTGAATTATGTAAGTGTTCGATATGGTTGCCGTAATGGACAGGGGGGATATCGTGGAGAAATAAAAGGAAGACTAAGAAAAAAAATGCTCTACTAAAAATTCAACATCGAAAATAGTATAAATAAATATAGGAATAAAATGACTGTTACTAGATACAAACATTCAGATAAAAAAAGAATATATACCATATGTAATTTACAATAAAGGAGACACAAAGAAATATATATGTATATATATATATCCATATATATATATATATATATATATATATATATATATATATATATATATATATATATATATATATATATATATATATATATATATATACATTCAGACAGCGGCTGTCCACACAGATACACACTCTCAGTTGTAAAATCCTTACTTAATGGAACAATTCGATTCTCCTTTAAAACGAAGCACCAAAAAATAATATACACAAAAACAAACAAATAGTCGCTAACAATGAAGATTCGTATAAATAAACCAACCCATAGAATAGTACAGGTACAAATACACATTGAAAGTACACAAACCGCACATAAATTGTATATTATGAATTAAATGTGTATTAGGTATATAATAGATGAACCTATTATGAAAAACCTCTTTAAAGAGAACATTAATTTCATTAGACGCAAGTATAAACTAACACTAATAACGTTAAAGGAAGCCATTAAAATTTAATGCATCATCAATAAGAAACCACAAGTGGGTAAACCCATGAACGAGCTACCTAAGCTATCCATGACCGTTGTTATATATATATATTCGGTTTAAAACAAGAAACTTTTACACTTCATGACTTCAACTGTTATACTCAACACAGAAGTGTGACCACGAATTTAATTTCACACGAATGCAACAGTTCTAGTCCTGTAACAGTAATTTCTATATAAATTAAGATGAATGTATTCTATTAATGTATTCAGTACCTATTTTAACTGTTGTTCCTTCCGGATACCCATTGGCAATTCACCCATAATTATATAAAATGCATGACTGAATACACACGTATTCCGTTCCTTCCTCTTCTTACTTTCTATCTTTCTACTTTATCTGTAATTCCTCATTTTATTTTCTGATAAAGGACTTGTGTTCGAAACGTTCAGACTTTTCCGTCTATACCAAGCGTTAAACTAACATATTTCCTAATTGTACTCTGTCGTTTGCTGTGTTATTTAAGTTTACTTTTTACACGCACACGCACACACACACACACACACACACACACACACACACACACACGCGCGCACACGCACACACACACACACACACACACACACACACACACACACACACACACACACACACACACACACACACTCACTTGCACACACATCCACACACACGCACACCCACGCACACACCCACACACACCCACACACATTCACACACACATATATGAACTAGATCTGCCGACCTAGATAAATGAGCCAAACTCTAATGTAGGGCGTAGATTTGCCTCAAGCTACTGTTTAGAGATTAAGGTATTTTGCAAATTGTAAGGATATGAATTCAGAGCTAGTTTGTAAAATAAATGGATTCAATTGTGTCAATAATTGGTTACTGTTATCATTCGGGTTAAAGTGGATAAGGATTGGTGGAAAGGTATAGCTATGTTTTTGGTTCTAGCAAAATGAGGATGCTTGAGATTCAAGATTAGTGTAGATTGTAAAACTCAAAAGATAAGCTGATAAAAAAGAAGTGGAATTGTGCAAAGAGTTTAAATTACATATAGAGGCAGTAGAAATCATTGTAGATATATACAATAGAATTGTAAATATTGAATAGCGTAGCGTTTAGAAAATTAAGAGAAAATAGTCGATATATGAACAGCACGCGGCTTATTTACAGGCGTACAGAAAAAAGTATATTTTGCTGAAAACCCAAAAGATGCGACGTACTTCTAAAGTCAAGGTTATTAGCTACCACAAAATATAATTGCCCATAAGGAGACATACGATCATATAGTAACTATAGAAACATATTAGAAAGGTCTGGTATCAAATAAGAAAAATGTTCATTATGCGTAATAATATTTTAATTCAGAATGTCTCGGGCATAAAAAGGAGCAACATAGGTGAGGGTTGGGAATTCATACCTTTTGCACAAGGCTCAGACAGAAAAGAGACAGTGTTTAGATACTTAATTTTTTTAGAGACATCAAGTCTAAATGTATGGTGCAACACCTTATTCAGTGGGTGAAATTTATTTTTTCGTATCGTTTAATCAGTAAGAAGGGCAGAGTAATGTTCTTTTTAACCTACGGTCCCTCAAGATTGCTGAGCTGGAATGAGGAAGATATTCTCGAACCGAGGACCTAGTCTGCGAAATAGCAGACTCTTCTGAAAATATGCAAATATCGGGTAGTGGTGTTAAATCGGAGCAGAGATCATGTAAACCACCCTAGAGAATTACAGCAGGATTTGAACACAAAACTCAAAACACAGACACACACACATATATATATATACACTCCCACAACTATAATTATACCGCATGACACCCCGCTTCACGTACTAACGTTTCCGCCAATTCACTGCTCTAGATTTGCTTCGTTATTAGTCGAGCCAGGAAGAATGAATTTTGAAGATGACTTCGGTAGGATTTGAAATGAGAACGCAAGAAGCTAAAAAAAAATTCATTCGACGCTCTAATGACTCAATATTAGTTAGTGTATGTAATGAGACTTAGTCATATCCAAAATTCGGAATGAGCTCTGCAATAGTTTATATCTTTCACCGTCAATATGCGTTACTTATTGGTTAGGGTGTTTAGCGGACGATCGTAAGATCTTAGGTTCGATTCTCGGCAACAATTTATGTCCTTGACCAAAACATTTTATTTGACGTTGCCCCAGCCTACTCAGCTTGCAAAATGATTTGTACCTGCCATTCAAAGGGGCAACTTTGTCACACATTTTCTTACACTGAATCTCCCTGAAAATAACGTTACGTTAAGAGCATGTGTTTGTGGAATGGTGAGCTATTTGTGCGTTAATTTCATAGGCAGGCTGTACTGTTGATCAAACGACTGGAACACTCGTCGTTGGAACCAACAGAGATGCCACAACAACAACATAACTTTCACCACAGCTCTGATAGTTATAATTGAAACACATAACCATACGTGTATTCTTAATGACGCGTGCTCATGTACGCATACACATATTACGCACACAAACACACATATACACACAAACACACACACGCGCACACACACACACACACACATACACACACACACACACACACACACACACACACACACACACACACACACACACACACACACACACACACAACTATCTCCTCTGCCTTTCACCTTATTTCCCAGCCACGTATACACATTCACTGTTATTTACGCCACGTCTTTACTCTCGTAAACCGTTTTCTCCTCCACACGCACACACAAAACACTTTCCTCTGCATCTCCTTCTCACTCTTATACATTCATATGCACACATGCACACATGCACATATTTTCCAACAAATATAACACTTCAAATGTAACATGTCAAATTGCAACAACAAAAATAAGTCATACAATTTAAAAAATACCTTTAAGAAACAAATACCAAGTAAAAATACTGAAATAAAAACAGTTTTCGTTTGCTATAATTATATAGAGAAGGAGAGAGGGTGAGAGAGAAAGGCAGCAGTCAGAAGGAAGATAGCAGGTGAAGGAGGAGAAAGAGAAGAATGAGATAATAGCCAGGAATCATTCACTGTCTCTTCCTTTTCTTAAACGTTTCTTCTCGTTGTTTATAGCAACGTTTAACGCGAACTCGGTTTCATTACTCTCACCTTTGAGCATTTTATGAGGCTATTAAGTTGACAATGCCGACTGAAACGTAAATAAATAGCATTCATAGCTCACACTGTAATCAACTGCTCACGAATCATATTTCATATTCAATTGAAGAAAGCTGTCTAACTTTCTCCCGATTTATTCGTCAACTTTTCACATGAAGTCCTAGACCTTGAAAGGCGCTAGAACTATCTAGCCTGAGCTCATGAAATCGCACGTCACACAGATGTGCGTTGGTTTGGAACAGATAGCGATGACACACTGCAATCCAACACAAACGACATTTCCTCATTGAAAACAAAGCAAAAGTGTAGCAGGCACACATGCATAGTGGCAGAAGAATAGCCAGAATAGAGTTAGAACATAACATGTTGATAGGAGAGAAGGAAAGTCAAGGCAAAACAACGTGCAAGAGAGAGCATAAAACATGCTTAAAATTGTTTGAACACGGCATACTCTCCCTATGTAACTCTCTCTATGTAACTCTCTCTATGTAACTCTCCTAACACATACAATCCTATCCCTCAATCACATACAAGCACGCAACAGTAGAGACACAGAACAATACAAACAACGGAGCCACAATAATACGATATAAGATACATATAAGATTACACACATAAAACATACAATACAACAAACCCACAATACAACAAACCCACACAACACAACTAACATATATTACACAACTAACACACACAACACAGCTATCACACATAACACAAATCACACACCGATAAAGCACAATACTACAAAAAGTAACTAGACCATTTTATGTATATTATAATTTGAAATGGTCTGGTAACTTTGGGGACACTTTGTACATAACGCTACAATCAATCTAACTCCCCAAACTAGTAACATTTAGTACTACAATCACATTGTTGAACCTATAGTGACGGGGTCTTCTGAAGTTTTATTTAGCGAACTACCCCCCCAACACATACATACATATCATAGTGCAAACATATATTTCGATAAAGTGAGATCATTAAGAAACACTCACCACTAACAAGCACAATCTTCAAACAAATTCTTAATTCTAAATATATATAAAGGGTGTTCCAAAAAGGTGTATACACGAAGGCTGTGCATTCTAATAAATTTTGCCTGTAAAGATAATCAAAGTGTGTATATATTTTTTGGGATACCATATATATATATATATATATAGAGAGAGAGAGAGAGAGAAAGAGAGAGAGAGAGAGAGAGAAAGAAAGAGATAGGTAGATAGATAGATAGATAGATAGAGAGGGGGGGGGGGGAGCCACGGGATCATGGATAGCTCTCTTTACCTCTCTATCAATTGAGTTCTAACATGGTTAAACTACAAATGTGACTGGTTAAACCACTCTATACACTATTTTGCAGCCGTATTGCCATTGCACGCGTGTAGAGAATGTAGATTTCAATGACATACCCTGTATTAAGTTTGTCTGATTTTATTTTTTATTGTTGCATACACGTCGATTAAGAAGCATACACCTGTAGTCTTGTTTGTTTCAGAGCTTTGCGGTAATCGTTTCGGCTCTCTGCTCTCTAAATGCAAATCACGCCGAGGTCAATTTTGCCTTTCATCAATACGAGGTCGATAAAAAAGTACCTGTCAAGTATTGGGGCTGTATCTACCCCAATTAAAGCAACAGGAGGCCGTACTGGAGATATCCCTTTAAAGTTTTATTGTTGCAAAAAACACTATATATATATATAGATTTCAATTGCTTGGTTATGTATAACATTGGAGACATCATCAGTTGTGGATTGCATAATTAGTTAATCAAGAAAGGGAATTACGGCAAACACAAACAGAGAATAGTGAATATATTTGATTGGCCCGCAATTCGCTGTTATTTTTGCAGCAGACCATCTCCGTGATGGCCTCTGGGAGTTATAGGGTCACTTCCTCATACCTGCCGATGGCAACTTCTTTTCCCGTCTTTTAAGGGTGTTCACCCTATTTTATAAGCTACCATTATAGTATTTCTGCGCTTCAGTACTTTCTTTATACTTATATATTTATGCATACATTCTCAACGCTTAAAAGCCCAAAATTCCCATTCGCACATTATATATATACATATATATATATATATATATATATATATATATATATATATATATATGTATATATATATATATATATATGTATATATATATATATATATATATATATATATATATATATATATATATATATATGTATATATATATATATATATATATATATATATATATATATATATATATATATATATATATATATATATATACATATAAAGAATTGTCCCTCTCATTTTTTCAATGATGTCACATTTACGAATCAAAGAAAAAAAGAAAAACAGATCCTTAAACATATTTTCTGTGCTATTTCCAATTCCACCCTCTCTCTCTCTCTCTCTCTCTCTCTCTCTCTCTGTATATATATATATATATATATATATATATATATATATATATATATATATATATATATATATATATATATATGTATATATATATATGTATATGTATGTATATATATCGTTTCTGAATTTGTTTAGCAAGATTCTTTATCTGAAAACGTGTGTTGAAACCGATAAGATGGCGTAGGACAGAACAAAGGAGAGGCACAAACAAAACAAAGAAAAGAATCCTCAGTCACTGAAGAGGTCACAGATTGTGTGACGAAAGAATTTTGACAATATATGAACAACCGCCCGGTAGTGGAACCAACCAACCGACCGGAAATTTATAAATTTTTTAATTTATAATTTAATTTATAATAAATTGGAGTGAAAGCAACTGGTGCGTGTGTCTCTTATTGGCAACATGACCCTCCCAAAGTATAACTATATGTATATATATATATATATATGTATATAGGAACGAGTAGGATCCCGACGGCTGAGCTCAAGCCGTTTCGACGGCTAATTCTGGAGTCCAGAATTAGCCGTCGGCTTGAGCTCAGCCGTCGGGGTCCTACTCGTTCCTATTACCCACTCTACTACTATTGAGTACTTTGGTGCGTTATAGTCCATCTGGTTCCTTACCACATTTCCTTCGTTATATATATATATATATATATATATATATATATATATATATATATATAAAACAAATCGACGAAACAATATATATATATATATATATATATATATATATTGTTTTGTCGATTTGTTTTAGCCTGTGAAACTTCCAAACTATTTTGTTTTAACATACAAGCTTTTATTTTAACGCCACCACTTTCTCTCTCTCTCTCTCTCTCTCTCTCTCTCTCTCTCTCACTCTCTCTCTTTTTCTCTCTCTCTCTCTCACCTTCTCTCTCTCTCTCTCGCTTTGCCTATCTGTTTCTATATTGTAATTTCTATCCATCTCTATGTTTGAAACATAAAAATATACACCGAAGCATACACACGCGCACATATTCGTAGATACATACATATATACACGCTCAGGCAGATACATACGCATACGTACATACAACCACATATCGAGAAGCACACATACTTCCACGACTTTCTTTTCTTTTCTTTTCTTTTTTTTTTTTGGTATTACATTTTTTGCTTTTTTCCATCTCCATATTTAATATTTTTGTTATAATTGATTGAAGAAAAAAGGTGTGAGTTGTCCTCTTTTCATATTTGCCACATACGAACACATTCACACAGAGAAACATATACACACAAACACATTCTGTAATAATATTTCACACGTAGAAACATATACACTCACATGTCATCGGATATACTCCTGGCCAATAATCCGTAGAGAATTTTGTTTTTGTTGAGCTATTAATTATTGAGTAAGACCGTCGCTGACAAAACACCACCACCACCACCAATACATTCACTTCGTCCTTCATCATCACGAACGCCACCACCAAGATCGCCACAGCCACCACCACCACCACCACCACCATCCTCTATGGACAGCAGAAGCTGCAGTCACAACAGCACCACCACAACCACCACTTAAAACAACAGCACCCTCATTGGCATGCAATATTACTGTCATATCGTTTTACATGCCAATTCATCCGTCGATAATGTATGGTGTGGATTACCGATCGAACTTCTGGCTCTCTGATACATAGGATTCTCTTCTGTTCTGTTATAATGAAATCAATGAAGCTAGCAGCATTAACACAATATCGAGACGGATGCAGCAATAGTTTTCTTTTATTTTGTTTCTAAGTGTTTACTTGTATAGTTTATTTGTTTTCTAATTTCGTTATATATCACCTTTCTTGCTATTATTCATTCATAAACTCTCTCTGTAATTCCCCAGCCTTCTCTTCCCCTCATTCTCGTTGTCCCCAATACCATTCTCTTGCTCTATGTCCAGTACCATCTCTTCACCCTCTCTCACGCACCTTCAGTATCCTCCTTTCTCTTTCTAAATAGACCACTCCTCCTCTTCTCTTAGCATCACCGTTTTATTATTATTTGATCCACTTCCTACCCCTCCCCACGTATAGACGTGTGACAAAAACATACATACATACATATATAGATATATACATATACAGTAATGCACTGACGTTGATTTAATCGACTTTCCCCTCTGCCAAACCACAGATTAAAAGTTTAAGCAAAATTTTTTACTAATATTTGCCAATAATAAATATTTGCTCTACGTCATGTATGTGTATGTACATGTATATTTATAAGCACATGAAAGAAGGATAGTTTTATATTACACAAACAATGTTAGTCGTTTTTACGCATCACGCTTTTTTTACTTATTGGTGTTAGTACAGGGTTTCAAAATTTCGTGACTAGTACAAGTCTCGCACAAATATCTGTCCCCATTAATATTTGTTTCTACTTTAGGCACAAGGCCAGCAATTACCCAGTTCATTACTGGTACTTTATTTTATCGACCCCGTAAGGATGAAAGGCAAAGTCAACCTCGGCGGGATTTGAACTCAGATCGTAAAGGGATGTAACTATGCTGGAAAGCATGGCGTCCGACCCTCTACCGATACTGCCAATCCCCATTAATATTGATGTGTTGCTAGTTATGTGCTGAAAATTGCCTTATATTTGTACCTATATAGCACTGCAGAGGATCGGCTTGCATGTCGAAGCGTACACACATGCACGCACACACACCAGTGTCTCCTCTCCACACACACATATATATAAAGTTATGGATTAAGCAGCCAAACTGGTGGGAAATGAGACTGGGTAAATAGGTATATAACTCCACACATTGAGTATAGGAACATGTAAACATGTTAAATATGCGTATTTCACTGAATAGAAAAACAATGAAAAATGTCTTTAACCGATTGTAGAAACTGGTTGTGTTCTCATTGTAAAGAGATGTATACCATCTAAATAACCAGAAAGGAAGACGTAGTCGGCCGGCGTATATGGACTTACTCATTTACATATTATTAGCTTCCATGTTTATAGTTAATTTTGTTATATATCAAATTGTATAGGAATTTTCAGCTTTTTATCACACACACACACAACATACACACACACTTATTTATAAACACACACACACATACACACACACGCATTTATATATATATCCATTCTCACGCATATATATATATATCCATTCTCTCTCTCTCTATATATATATATATATATACATATATATTAAAGTTAAATATTAGAGACAGATAAATCTTTAAATTAATATATATATATATATATATATATATATATATTACAATGTATATTGGTCTCATTCATCAAAGCGGACCTCAGCGGGATTTGAACACAGAACGCAGACAAGATATAATTTATACAACACCATAACGACACTGCAAAATCCGTGGACTATATACAGATATGACTCTATACATTATTTAGAGACAAATAAAAAGTGTATCAAAGTATGGGAAATATATGTGAGATGTATTAGAGAAGAGGGTATTGGTGTTTTTAATGAATATATGCAAGAATCAAATGCTAATAATCGTAATGTACAGTGGCGGATAATTTCGTATGATCTTGACTCAAAATCATAACAATCCAAAATATTTTTACTACTTACCGTTAACTTTAGTTATAAAGCAAGAGACTTGTTAACTCTTAGTTATAAAGCAAGATACTTGTTAACTCTTAGTTATAAAGCAAGATACTTGTTAACTCTTAGAAATTTATCCATGTTTTGCACAATTGAGATTCCTTCAAATAACGCATTATATGGATATCCCCAGCATATGTAAAACCTGGCAATGATGCTACTGGGCTCGAACATTAAAACATAAGGTACGTAGACTAACATGCTATCGATATATCCAGCTTTAGCTTTCCCAGGTGGAAAAAGCCAAACAAGTGTTAGGTCCCTTGTCGAAGGACCAGATATCAATTGTCTGTCCAGTCAACCAGAGCGACTTTTGTTATCTAAATTATACCTGGTGACTAATTAGCAGTTTGGAAGAATACAACACTGCTCCCCAATTATTAGACCCCCTCCCCGTCAACCTCTTTACCCCTCTAGTAAATCTACCGTGAAGCTGAACAATGAAATAATACTCAGTCGTGTTCCTGAAAGCTGCCAATCTATTAGTTGCAGTCATTGACTATAGAGTGATACAACACTCAGGTGTGATGTTAGCAATCAGATAGAGACAGTCTTTGACTCTTATCTTTCCACTTTACTTCACCTACAATCCACATTAATGCACTTAACATTCTTAATTGCACCGGTGACTGCTGCTGACGATGCTCGTGCTGTTGCTTCTACTGCTGCAGCTGTTGCTGGTGATGTATTTTACGTTGCTATTGTTCTTGCTTCTGATGCTGACCTTGTTGTTCTAGTTGTTATTTTGAAGCCCTATGGCAGATTGCTGTAGCAGAAGACCTATGATCAAAGCTGTGCTCATGCTTTTTTTCAGCCATAATGTATCTGGGGCTATATTATCTAATGCGTAATTCCGTTTTATTTTAAAAAGATAGGGTATGGTTAGAGTGAGATCTTCCTACTGTTGTTAGCATGTCGAGCAGTCAGGTAAATAAACTACGCTGCTGTACTATATTAGTTATGATTATATTGCACACTCAAACACACATACATACACAGACACACACAAAAACATAAATATATACATGTTTGTGTTGGCACTAATGTATATAATGTGTTCAGACACACACAGATACACACGCACACACACACACACACACACACACACACACACACACACATATATATATATATATATATATATATATTTAAGTATTAAAATATATTTATGTATTAAAATAACATTATTATTACTATATAGTAATAATAATTATTTCTACTTTTGGCACAAGGCCAGCAATTACCCAATGCATTACTGGTACTTTATTCTATCGACCCCGGAAGGATTAAAGGCCGAGGTTAACTTTGCCTTTCATCCTTCCGGAGTCGATAGAATAAAGTACCAGTAATGCATTGGGTAATTGCTGGCCTTGTGCCAAAAGTAGAAACAATTATTATTACTATATATATATATATATATATATATTTATATATATATATATATATATATATTTATATATATATATATATATTTATATATATATATATATATATATATATATATTTATGTATTAAAATAACATTATTATTATTACTATATGTGGTGAATACTATAGGGTGGTGAATTGGCAGTATCGGTAGAGGGTCAGACGCCATGCTTTGCAGCATAGTTACGTCCCTTTACGAACTGAGTTCAAATCCCGCCGAGGTCAACTTTGCCTTTCATCCTTACGGGGTCGAAAAAATAAAGTACCAGTAATGCATTGGGTAATTGCTGGCCTTGTGCCAAAAGTAGAAACAATTATTATTACTATATGTATATATATATAGTATTAATACTGTAACTTAGCGGGAAACGTAAGAAGGGTTGTATATTGATACATATAATAAATGTTTGCGTAATACAAATGCATTTAGACCCGCTATGATTTTTTAATAAAGGTGAACATGGCATTGTTTTTCTTAGCAACCGTTCATGGATATGTATCTGTCATCAGAAAGGTTTACTACTTCACTGCTAAGACAAAATATGGTTATAGGTATTTGCTTATGAATATCGTCTGATGATGCTCATTTACATACAGAGGCTGGCTCGAATCAATGTGCAGTAGTACTGCGCTGACATAGCATGAAACGCAACAAGGGTTGTATGTTGAAGCATATACGAAATATGTATGTATAATAAACAACCATTTATATATGTTTATATATTTATATATACATATATATATATATATATATATATATATAATAATAATAATAAGGTATGTATCCCTATATGCAAAATACATATAGGGACACATGTATTATCCAACCGTATGCCAATGTGGTTCTATGGCAGGTTAATAAATTAACGAGCCAGAACATATATAATCAAGGTTTAGCAAATAAGAAAAAGTTTTAAAATAAATTTTAAAATGTTCACTGTACCTGCTGTAATTACCCTTACCGTACGGTTTCAAGTCTCGAAATAAATGGATAATCCATACGGAAATCCATTGAAAAGGAAGACTTTTGTCAGAGGGTTCTTTTCGCTCGGAGAATATAAAATTCCCGAGTTCAAATCACGAACTGGCGCCATTCAAAATTGTTCCCGAGATGAGAGTGTATGATGAAGAAGCAATTCTGTCTAGTGCCGTGTGTAAATGTAGAAGGCAAAGGCGGAAAGGTCAATCTATTGCCACTAGAAATAGCATCAGTTAAATCGACCAAAATGTTATCTCGGGAATTTTATATTCTCCGAGCGAAAAGAACCCTCTGACGAAAGTCTTCCTTCTCAATGGATTTCCGTATGGATTATCCATTTATTTCGAGACTTGAAACCGTACGGTAAGGGTAATTACAGCAGGTACAGTGACCTTTTTAAAATTTATTTTAAAACTTTTTCTTATTTGCTAAACCTTGATTATATATATATATATATATATATATATATATATATATTAATTAAAATAACATTAAACTTTAATCTGTTATTTTAATAAATATTTGCTCTAGGGTTCTTATATATTTGATATATATTTATCCTTATCGAGCCCTCTTTGGATTTTAGTCTTCACATTTATTATCATAATTAGGTGGATTGGCAGTAGCGGTAGAGGGGCGGACGCCATGCTTTCCAGCATAGTTACATCCCTTTACGATCTGAGTTCAAATCCCGCCAAGGTTGACTTTGCCTTTCATCCTTACGGGGTCGATAAAATAAAGTACCAGTAATGAACTGGGTAATTGCTGGCCTTGTGCCTAAAGTAGAAACAATTATATATATATATATATATATATATATATATATATATATATATATATAAGGGCAGCGGATTGGCAGTATCGGTAGAGGGTATGAGGCCATGCTTTGCAGCATAGAGTTACGCCCCTTTATGATCTGAGTTCAAATCCTGCCGAGGTTAACTTTGCCTTTCATCCTTACGGGGTCGATAAAATAAAGTACCAGTCACGCACTGGGGTCGATTTAATCGACTTGCCCCTTCCCCAAAATTGCTGGCCTTGTGCCTATATAAGAAACCATTATTACTATATATATATATATATATATATATATATATATATATATATATACCGTATATACTCGTACAAAGTAGAAGTTTCTAAAACATATTTTCAGGTTAAATATATGGATACTACATGAAATCGAAGCTAGAATTCAATGTACCGTATTAGTAGCAGAAGCCCAACTGAACTCTAAACGAATAAAAACACAAACACAATAAATTACAGTAATATTACCGTTTCTCTGCATCAAAACACATGTCCTAGCAAATATTAGAATCCAAGGCCGCGTAGCTCTTATAAATATTTACACTTGCTCTTAGTGCAATTAATTTATACCTCATAATTACTCTATATTACCATAGGTGTATATCTACAGGTATGCCACTTCCTACAGTGATACTATACACTTGGCCGTATCACAAGACTCCACTCACATTATTTTCATATTTCTGGTTAAGCTCACACTCATTACAGTAGGGTATGTTAGTGATGTGTTTTTATTTACAATTAATAGTGCAACTTAAGGCATTAAAACAAAACATTAATAAAATAAGTAGAAACACAACATCACTCTCTACCGAAATTATTGTCTCCTTTTTTTATGGCTGGTTACCAATTTCTTACTTGCATTTTTATTTTTGCATAAATTCAGTGTCGCTCAGTGTTTTACATCTTTTGCAATAACATAAAAAATTTAAATTCATGATGAGTTTGTAATAGTGTTATTTGATGATACAAATAATATGTACATGATGATACAAATTTTGACCTGTTATCCGTGAAACAATAGTGTTGACTTTTACCCGGAGTCTATGAAAAATTACGGATTTTTTGGCCAAAATTAGGGGGCCGACTTTTACATGTGATCAATTATTACATATATATTTATATATATATATATTTACCATTTCTGAGCTTGAGCACATTCGTTATATATATAAATATTTATTTATTTATTTATGAGGACTAACATCACAAACAGCCTGGATCATATTCCATTGAAATATGTATAACAGTAACATAGTAATTAATAAAATGATGCAAGATTCAAACAGACTGACTTCATTTTCTTTATTATACATCAGTAGTGACTCCTGCACTAGGGCTAGCCGGACTGAGTCCATCTTTGGCAACAGTCTAGTATATTTATTTCGAAGCAATAACAAATATTTTAAAGTTTGCTTTCAAAGAATATACCTCTGTTTTGACTTGGAACGATTTAAGGAATTTCACATCATTTATAGAATGGTGAGCCACTTGCACATTAATGTCACTAGCAGTTAGACAAATACATCGAATCAAACTGGAACACACAACATCCGAACCAACAGCGGCCCGTCTCTCCCTCTCACACACACTTATCTACAAATATACGTGGAACTCAGAAGTGGAATGGAAATTCTTTATGTATCTCTGAGATTACACTGTGAATTACTCAGTTTTGCGCGTATTTCTCTTCACATATCTTCTTTGTGATAAATACGAAGTGATACGGTGAATATTATAGAAAAAAGTTAAAAACATGAATAAAATAGTAACGTCTATATATACAAATAAAACATGAATAGTTGCATGAACGTGTATATACATTTATTATATGTAATACACACACACACACACACACACACACACACACACATATATATATATATATATATACATGTGTGTGTATGTACTATATAAACAAATCGTGTGGGTTATTTTTTCATCAATATATTTTCGATTATATTTTATCCATCATTTCGTTAATCTTTATATTACTCCATTTTCTTTCTTTATTTTTATGCATCTCTTCCATAAACATCACTTCGATTTCAGCTTCCTTTGTAGGCTATCACTAAATCATATAATATCCAATTTATCAGATTGAATATTATTTTTGCGCGTCACTGTATCCCTGTATGTGTGTATGTGTCTTTATGTGTACGTCTGAGAGAACAGGAGGGATGTATTTCTTCTGTCTCTCTCTCTCTCCCTCTCTACCTATATATATATATATATATATATATATATATTTGTAATCTTTTTTAATTTATTTCATATATATATATATATATATATATATATATATATATATATATACATATATATATATATAAATTAAAAAAGATTACAACAAATATATATATATATATATATATATATATATATATATATATATATATATATATATATATGTATATATACATATATATATATATATATATATATACTACTTAGTTAAATATTTGCGCCCTGATAGCAATATCCTAGAATCTACGTGCGGGAAATATCAGTAGGCAAAAGACGGAATTTACGTTTGTTTTATATATATTTTAAACACACACACATATATTTGAGTGTCCTTCTGTATATACACACACGCACGCTCATATATATATATACACGCATATATACGCGCGCACGCACACACACACACACACACACACACACACACACACACACACACACACACACACACACACACACACACACACACACACACACACACACACACACACATATATATATATATAAAAGTAAATATTTAAATATATTTATGTATATAAACTCACAAATGCGTGCACTCACACACGCACATACATATATTTTTTTTTATGTAACTGCATGAAGACGATAAGCTGAAGAAAAAAATCCTTTCTCACTCAAGAAGATAAAACATTTACTTAAGGTTTCAGATTAATATACATTTTTTTGTTTTTTATTTTTGCTTTTTTAAGGTAATTTTATTTTGTTAATTATTTAGTTCTTCTTCATTAGCTCTTGATGTGGATTATATTATTTATGAGGTGTCTTTAAACTTATGGCTAAGGTATGTGTATTTTAATATATAAAAAGTACAAATCATATATATGTAAACGTACACACATATCATATGTGTGTGTGTTCTTTATTTTGAGCCATCGTCATTTCCGAAGACGATTGCTCCTAATGATTCAATTAACAGAATTGCCTGTCAGTGGAATTAACCTTGTGACTGACCATTCCACAGGTAGGTGTAGCTTTAACATAGATCTCTGGAGGATTTACTCTGACACAATATTTGCCACCATTGGGCCTTTGAAGTAGAACTAAATTTGCCAGCTAAGTTAACCGAAGCAAAAGTAATCTAACTCATTGAAAGGAAAAATAATTATTCCTATATTTATTGGCCACAAGATCCTCACATATACATATAAAATATTTTATAGAAATATTGATCATGAACAAACATTTTGGAGTATATATATATATATATATATATATATATATCAGTTTCGGAAGATCCCGTTAAGGGTGAAAGCAGCGATTCTTTGCTTAAACTTTAATCTGTTATTTTAATAAATATATATATATATATATATATTTGCTCTACGGTTCTTATATATTTGATATATATTTATCCTTATCGAGCCCTCTTTGGATTTTAGTCTTCAAATTTATTATTATTACTATATATATATATATATATATATATATATATTATATATTATGGAATACTGTTGGCTTTTTGCTACAATATTTTCTATACCTTCCATTTATATATAATATATATATATAATTAGAATTTAGTTTCGAACATAGCTTATACAAATATGCATTTAAATTTCGTATTTCTAAAGAAATACGGTATGTTTATAAATATACATTTAGAAGGCCATAGTAATGAATAACACTGGCAGCCAACGCCACCAAGCGGTGTCTGGCATAAGTAAGGGGGACAATCGTCGATGCATTTCAAACTCAAATGCTTCTCACCAGAATGATCCCTCCCGCTCATGCAACTGCCAGACTTTGAAAACAGGCGAAAAAAGGCAAAAATATATAGTTTTTTCGTCTGTGTAAATGAGGTGATTAAACGTTTAAAGGCATTGGACTTTAACACTCCGAGAAATTCGATTTTGTTGTGCCAATAAACGTGCTGCTTGAGTGTTAGTTGTTTTAATAGATGTCTTGCGGAGAAATGTATCGTCCTGAAAAAAAATTGCACTCTACAAAATAAAGTATCATCGTATTTCAAATAGAAGATCAATAGATTTAAATCAATGAAATTCAATTCGAACTATATAGGAGCTGAAGAGTTGCATCTATATACATCGATTTCCAGCTAATAAAACTTTTCACAAAATCATTTTTACGAAAGTCATCTCATAAAATCTCTTATAAAACACATTTAATGTCATAATAATAACCTTTGAATTCCCCAATTATTATTTTCCTGTCCTATTTACTTCCGTTCTCTCTTTATATTCATTATACATTTTTCAATATATATTATATATAATTTTATTTCATGCATTTTTCATATTATTTACATATTTAGTACATCTATTTATATATTTATCTTTATATCATAATTAATTCATATTTATCTTAATATTTCTCAGGGCAAAAAGGACGGAGAAAACTTGTAGAATGTATTAGATTCATGCTTGTATGAAATGGAAAAAGACGTGTCTTGGCGTATCGGATGTTAATCCTTCATCGGTGATAAATTCTATAGGTAAGAAACTTGATCGGATTACAGACAACTAGATATAGAGTAAGGGGACAATTCTATATATATCAGCAAAGACTTTTGTTTGTAGTACATGTTTCACTGAAGGGTTCCTCACATCAGCAATCCCTTAATTTTCTTATAATGATTTCAGGACTATATTCTATATCTTCAGACCCTTCTGTGCTATTTTCCAATTTTCCACAGCCTCATAACACCTTCTCTCTCTGTACCTTCTCTCTCTGTACCTTCACTTATCTAACTTCTCATTCATACAGTGAGACACACACACACACACACACACACACACACACACACACACACACACACACACACACACACACACACACACACACACACACACATATATATATATTCTAATCTCTTTTATCTCCACTATTTCTCTCATGTCATACATATGATTCTCTCTAATTTCTCTGATATCATTCTTGCCCTTCAACCTTTTGTTATTTCTCTACCGCTGGACGCACATATGACTCAATGGCTAGGAAGTTTGGTTAAGAAGTTAGATGTGCAATCTTCGGACGATGTGTTCAATCTCACTACGTAATATCTTGGGCAAGTATCATTATCATACCACCGAAATGACTCAACAATGTAAGTGAAATGGGATACACAGAAAGTCTTGCTAGACCATCGGATTGCTTGAGTCTGTTATTCAGAGGCCCAGTCTTGTTATCAATCTGTGTGCCAGTGGTTCGGCCTGGGAATCGTTAAAGATTCACATGTCTTTGGAATTATTAACACTAACATGTTAATTCACGAGTTTTGTGGTGATTGAACGTTCATCTTAGAAACTTGCGAAGAATCTATCACCACCCGGCTGACCCTTATCACCCTTTTGTTTGTTTCTTGTGTTTTCTCTTTCATATCACCCTTTCCACCCCTTCACCTCTTTCTCTGTTTTGTCTCTGTCATCTCTGGTCTGTCTCTCATTTGTCTCGCATTTTTCGGTCTGCTTGTCATTCTCTCTCTCTCTCTCTCTCTCTCTCTCTCTCTCTCTCTCTCTCTCTCTCTCTCTCTCTTACTCTCTCTCTCCCTCTCTCTCTCTCTCTCTCTACTTTTCCCCGGTCAATCATTTATGAGTCTGTCTTCTATGTCTCTGTATACTATGTTTCTTAAGTCTGTCTCTTGTCTCTGTCTCTCCGTCCTTTCCTCTGTCTGTCACCTGAGTATCTGTCATCTTTCATCTATTTTCTCCGATGGCTATACGTCCCCATGTTATATTGTTTATGCTTGTCTCCTCTCCCTTCTTCTCTCTCCATTCTATTATTCATTTCTCTGCAGGTCTAAATCCAACCCTGGCTGTAGAATGAGGGGCTGATTCAGGCGGTTGCATATGTTGAAAACAATCTGAAACTAATTCCCATCCATAACCCACCGAAAGAGCACAAGATAAGTAATATATTCCAAACCAGCCTCAACAAATTTCAACTACATTTTAATAACTATTTAAAACAGTGTTTCTGAAAGTGGGATCCAAGAAACTCCTAGCCACTGCAAAAACATATAAAACCAAGATAATATAACTTTTAATTCTTAACGTCCTGAACCCCATGAAACCATATTAGCAAAACATTCTCGAAGATATAGAATAGCAGTATAATAACTACATCACATTAAAAGTAATATTCTTTATGTTAATATTTCAGATTTTCACAACGATCTGACCAGCAGTAAAGACCCTAGAGACATTTGAATTAACAAACTTGTTTTTAGAAATGTTACTGCTAAATCTTACAGAATGTTCATTGTTTTATTCGCTGTTTTCTATATTAGTAGACCTGTGTATAACATGTTTTGTTTCATTTAATGCCTTGTTAAAATTAAGGTGGTGATGATAGTCTATAAAATATAGGTATCTATCTTTGGAAAATCGTGTACACCCTCTAAGATTGTTGGTGATAAGACGGGTATCCGTCTGTAGAAACCCTGCTGGAAAAGGGTTCAGTAAATTCTTCAGTTATGTCAAGGATACAATATCCCCACTAGTGTTGGTGGCATGATTCCATTCTAACTTCCATGTCTGTCTCCTGCTTCTTTCTGTCTCTATTATATTTCTGGCTATCAACTAACTGTCTGTCTGTCTGACCCTACTCAATCATGTGTCTCTCTTCCTATCTCTGTATGTCACTGTCGTATCTCACTCAGGTCAGTCAGTCTCCTCACTGAGCTTCTGTTGTGTCATGTCTCCACTTTTCTCTCACTCTCTCTCCCTCTTCACTTCTCTCTCTCTCTATCTATCTCTCTATTCTATATTTTATCTGTCTGTCTGTCTCTCTCGCTCTGTTCTACCACGCCTCTCTCAATACCTTATATCTCTCTCCCATTTAGCTGCATCTTGTATTTCTGTCCCTGTTGTGTCTTCTCTCTGATTGTCTCCTGTCTCATCTGACATCTATCTTTTCCTTGACTCTCCTGTCTCACCTGATTCTTTGTTGTTTCATTCTGATACTTATGACTCTATTATATCTCACATTTACCAGGCCAGTTTATCCTACCTCTCTACTACTTCTTTCTTCTCTTTTTGCCTATAACCTACCTCTCTGTTGTGTTTCACCAATCCCCATCTTCTCTATATCTTCTCACTCACCCTACTGACTCTGCCCCCCTCTCTTATCTTATCCATTTCTATATAACATCTCTCCTGTTTCTCATTTATCTCCTCTTGTATGTCTCCAGTCTTTCTCCTATATATTGCCTAACTCCTCTCTCGTACCTCTCACTTGTCTCTCCGGCCTTTTCTCTATATATCACATATCTATTTCATCTGTGTCTCTCTTTTGTCTCTTTCTGCTTTATATCGCCCTAACTAATCTTTTGCTTATATCTCTTCCGTCTTTCTCCTATATATATATATATATATATATATATATATATATATATGACATATGTATATATTTCATCTGTTTCTCTTATACTCTCCCTCTCTCACCTCTCCATCTTTCAACTGTATATCAACTATCTATCTCCTTTCATCTCCCTCTCTTTCTGCATCCTATAACACCCCACTAACTAAATTCTATATCTCTTATATATATATATATATATATATATATATATATATATATATATACTGTGTATATATATATATTTATATATATATACAGTATATATATATATATATATATGTATATATATACATATATATATGAATGTATATATAGTGTATTTTGCAATACACTGTATGCTTAATTAAAAGCATTTAGAAGACCTTACGCTATCGTTTTAGAGTAGTGACAGTCTCACTTACTTTAATTTTCAGCAAACAGGGGAGATAAAGCTGACAGAGGTCTGTTTCGCACTTTTTGGTGCTTACCAAAGCTAACTACAGTGACAGTCTCAGGAGGAGTAGTTAGCTTTGATAAGCACCAAAAAAGTGCGAAACAGAGCTCTGTCAGCTTTATCTCCCCTGTTTGCTGAAAATTAAAGTAAGTGAGACTGTCACTACTCTAAAACGATAGCGTAAGGTCTTCTAAATGCTTTTAATTAATCATACAGTGTATTGCAAAATACACTGTATATATATTCATATATATATCGCTATTTCAGAGCACCAATTCTAATTATATATATATATATATCGTAATTATCAGGTATATTTTGTTACATATAATCACTCTCACTTTCTTTAGCTTCTCACCAGGTTTTGTTATATATCTATCTTATCTAGCTCATTTCTCTCCTGCTCCATCTCTCTCTTTCTCTCTCCCACTCACTCTTGTATTTTCTACTATATATCACTTAACTATCTCGTATCTATCCATCTCAAATCTTTCCCTCTCTCTCTCTCTCTCTCTCTCTCTCTCTCTCTCTCTCTCTCTCTCTCTCTCTACATATATATATATATATATATATATATATATCCAGGAAGCTCCAACCGTTAAGGTTGTCTTTTTTCAGGGTATGTCAATATTTATTTATAAAACTAATTTTGCATTGTATTTTATCTGATGAAAGTGCACCATAATTTGCCTTGGTGGCCCTTGAAATATGTATAATAAAATAAATATGGTTTTATAAATATAGTTTCCATTTGTTAATATATTGTATATTTACTCCACTAACCTGTTGAGTGCTTTATATCAGTTATAAAAAATGTTTAAGCTTGTTGAATCCCAACAAATTCAATATAACCTCTGCGTATATATATCACTCCCCTATCTCACCAGCTTTTCTTCTATATATGACTTATCAATCTAATTTCTTTCACACCCGTATGTCTTTAGTCTTTCTCCTATGTATCACCAAACTTAGATCTCTCGTTCGTATCTTCCATCTCTCCGCCATATCTTAGTCCTCTATATCCATTATTTGCCTCACCAATTCTCTCATATGCCTTTCTCTCTTTCTCCTTATTCTAGAATACATCTCACTTCTCTTTCTCTCTCTCTCTCAAGCTAGCCCCTTAACTCTCTCCTATATCTCACATCTCTTTTCCATATAATTTGCTCTGAATCCCCCCTCTCTTTCTCTCTCTCTCAAGCTAGCCCCTTAACTCTCTCCTATATCTCACATCTCTTTTCCATATAATTTGCTCTGATTCCCCCCCTCTCTTTCTCTCTCTCCTGTATCTTTTTTCCTCAACAATCTTTCCCAACTGTCTTCTATCTTCGTATTGTCATCCCCCCTTTCACTCTCCAAATCGTCTCTTCATTTATGTCTCCTATTTCTGCTCCCACCTAATTATTTCCTATTTCTCTCCTTCTTATTTATCTCTCCCCTCCTCTAACTATCTCTCTCTCTAATGCCAACTATATATCTCCC
>OZ024746.1:74601153-74608653 GCA_964016885.1 Eledone cirrhosa | reverse complement strand
TATATAGAGAGAGAGAGAGAGAAAGCGATGCATGCATGTAGATGCAGTATGATTCAATGCTTATGATGTATTCGTTGCAATCATGCGAGGTTCGATCCATATGTGTGGGACATTGGGCTGGTGTTAGATACCAGTAACACAGGCCGAGAAATCGGGTTTACTGAATCTGATTGAAATCTATCAGACAGCACTCAAATGGTCATTCATATCCCACATGTCTGTGGAATACTCAGCCACTTGCATTTTAATTTCAAGTTTCAAGACCTGTTTGTTGTTTTTTGATCGAACAAATTGAACACTCATCGGCGAAACCAAGTGAAGTCTATTTCACACACACACCCAAACACACATTCTCTCCCCATCTCTCTCTGTTTGTATATATACATATACATATATATATATATATATATATATATATATATATATATATATATATATATATACATATATACATATATATATATATATATATATATATATATATATATATATATATATATACATATATACATATATATATATATATATATATATATATATATATATATGGCATCGTATGTATATATATATGTGTCTGAATGTGTGTAGTTGTAGAAATAGATGTATTTAATTGTTCCAGGTTGATACTTCACTCAAGATAGTACATTTCTGCGTTCATGTGTTCCGTCAGCGGGCGAATAAACGTGTGAACGAATGTCAAGATGGCGGGAAAACATTCAATAGCGATATATGAATCAGCAGTTACAAATGAATGAGTATATATCCATATACATGAATAAATACACATGCACGAACACACATAAGCACACACACACACACACGTATATATATATATACATATATATATATCTGTGTTTCTTTTTATTATAACTGATAAGTTTCAATATTGTTTAGTATCGTTCATACTAAAAGTATCATAGTCGTTAATCTATAATTTGTTCACATTCTTGTGGTTATTTCTCGTCTCAAATAAAGAAACAACGCGTGTGTAATATCTCATTAGTTGAGCATTAGTAGAATGATCTATCCTTCTAACGTTAAGTGGCTAACTTATTATCTGTGAAATAAGAGAGAAACTTGTGGATGTTGAACAGTATGTAATTAAGCAACAGATAAACACTGAGAGGAAATAACGAAAACGCTGTCGTCGTGTAATTAATAACGTAGTCTTTTGGCAAGTGATAAAATAGTGGTTCGTCTCCTGTGCCTAATATTTTTGTCGATCTCAAATACGTACCTCTATGAGTATATATATATATATATATATATATATATATATATATCTGTGTGTGTGTGTGTGTGTGTGTGTGTGTGTGTGTGTGTGTGTGTGTGTGTGTGTGTGTGTGTGTGTGTGTGTGTGTGTGTGTGTGTGTGTGTGTGTGTGTGTGTGTGTGTGTGTGTGTGTGTGTGTGTGTGTGTAATGTTGTCTATTCAGCGTGAGAGGAATGTTTCCTAAAGGCGGAAACAAGTTTCGAATGCTTCCAACATAATGGATTCCGCTAAAAGTGTCAAGAACCAATTGATGGTGGTAAACTAGTTGATACACACACACACACATACACACACACACACACACACACAACACATACATACACAAATATATATATATATATATATATATATATATATATATATATATATTTATATATATATATATATATATATATACCCTCACAGACACATACATGCGCAAACACACATATAGTCATCCATATTGACTTTATACATTTTAGATATTGTTTTTCTTCATGTAAAGATAACCTTTGATAAGAAGATAACTACTACTTCAATTTTGTCAACAGTGGGTTTTTATAATCGGTGAAGTTAAGATTTAGTACATATCTGAATAGCAACATAATTAATTGAATAATAAAATGATTACTTTAGAAGATTTAAGTTACATTCAGTATAGATTTTATTACAGTTAATTTAATTAGAATTTTGGCTGTGAAAGGAATGAAGTGTAAACTAGCTTTCAACTGTTTCCTCTGTACACAGAAAACATAAGAGCGTACATTTTTACGATTTAGTGACTGTTGTCTCATCATTAAAATATACGTACCATTTATGATTCTTCCTCTATTATTAGGAGCAGTTGCTCCGACTGATCATTATACCTACCCGCACACCATAATGAATCATATGATTAGGAATGTGTTTTACGGTGTAAGCAAAGTACAGTTTGGACATTAAAAAGCTAATTTATAATTAACAGCTACGAAATCCGATTTTTTTTTATGTGTATGAAGGAAATTGAACGTTCAACCGATTTAATAAATGCTGCTAATTTCTTGTTAGAATAACAGGGGGACATTTTCTGACCTAATCCTAACATTAAAAATTAAAAAAAAAATGGATAAGGATTAATAATGATTAAAGAAAAAATTCAAGCTAATGCTGTTAGCATAGATTTAAAGATTCAAATGAAATCTGTCAGAGTGCCTATTGTACGGTGGACATTACACAAAAGTGCCATTATGATAAACGAATATTTAATTCTCACGGAATTTTTAATTGTTTTCATCCTCTTTCACGTTCATGTATTTAAACAAACACGTTTCCAAAAATAGAAACTCATATTCAAAGATCAATACGAGATTTTCCATCATTAAACAGAAATAAAATCTGAAAATTACTGATATATGTTTAGTATTTTTGTGTTAGAATATTTAATTATTTATTGATAACATTCTTGGGTTAAAACTACATAAGAAACCTAATTATTCCGAATTTAGAAGGAATATATTGATATTTGGAAAGTGTAAATATTCTAAACCTGTGCCTGTTTCTCTAAAGCCTTGGTTATCTCATATATGTTAGATATTAAAAGAGGATACATCAATATCGTAAGTGAACGGAATCAATACAACTGATGTTTATCTTACGCTGAGATACGATATGCAATTCATAGCTCACAGACAATTCAATAAACTTAATCTGTAGATATTTTGTGTGAATGATCTGGTCCTTATTTTTGTCAGAACATTATCATATCATTTGATAAATGCTGAAGTGTAAATAGGGGAAAGCCTCAGCAAAATTGCTGCCTGACTGAAAGATTGATTTCGTGTAGGAGGCGGCAGATAATGTGTTCCATATTTGAGAATTAAAACTATCACCTGAAGCTTGAATATATTGATTTATCACAATTTGTAAGGGTAGAAATAGATTGGTATTTATTTTACCGACCACGGCCAATAAATGTCGCTGGGCTCTCATTGTTGCATATTTTTCAATCCATCGCCATGGAGTATGAATATATTGATATGTAACGTAAGCAGAAGTTCACAAATAATATCCGAATTAACAAGTCGATATAGTTAGTTGAATATTTCCTTTATCACGATTCTATAAATCATTTTACAACTGCAACAATAACCATACTAAAGGTAGATTAAATCAGAAACATTTTTTTCCTCAAATAACACCAATGCTAAGGTTGTTCATGTTGCTGTTGTTATACCCTAGGTTAGTCATGTTTGAGCAATCCTATGTCACACAGGCAGTCGACTAAAGGACGAGGCTTGATACACAGATCCTTCTTTCCTGTCATATCGTATTTCCCTCCAACCGAAGACTACACTAAATACCCAATGACATGTAGTTATGAAGAGAATTAGGTGCAGTATAATAGCCTAAATATATTGCACTCCTTCTATTGTGAAGAAAGTGGAGGGTGGTGTGGTGGACTTGGTGAAAATGTGACAATAACTGTTCCTCTGTAATTATTGTTGATGGTGACTATCCTAACACTCTTCTGAAGTTAGTGAGCATTTTAAGTATTTCGATGTTTCTGCTATTTCTGTGTATGTGTTTATATATATTTAAATTTGCTTTTCTGGACTGAGTGTTTGAGTTAGTGTTTTGAATATGTTAGAGCAGTACTTCAAAATGTTGTATAGATATCTGGGTATGTAGCTGTTTATCCTATTTGAGATAAGAACTGTGGCAATAAAGTGTGCACCTCACTAGTCATGTTGTCTTTCATTTTTAGTATTTTTGTTTCGTTGTTAGTGTTCTGTGTACTATCACTTATAATGCGTAGTGTGTTGTTTTTGTTCTTTATAGGTTATTGAATATCCTTGGTAAATGGCAACGCTGCAGAAGGAATAATTATTGTCTAGTTCAAAGTTTGCCTTGATATAGTAGACCGACCATCAAATATATTCAAGCTATGACCATCTTTTCTTTGAATGCCCTGCATTTAACTATTCTGCATCACATTTCATTTTTAAGATAGTAGAATGTCAGTTTATGGAGATGTGGCTGCTATTTCTAACAGGTAGAATATCTGCATAGAGACATACTCGTTGGTTTGTGAAACAAATTAGTGTAATCGTGCGCACCTTATGTTAAAATTAACCTGGCGGCAAATTGAATCCACGATCTTGTTCCAATTTCCGGTTGAATCCGATTCACTTCATTTACATTACAAAACCCTAGATTAAAAATATGCATATCACAATCTCATTCCACTAAAATAAAAACGTGCGACCTTATCCTTTAACGCAAATCAAATTGGATGTATAATTAAATTGGTCAGAAATAATTCGACTAAAATGTTGTTGATAATATTTGTAAGATACAATATGGTTTCATATGTGCTATAATTATGCAAATATCTTTACAGCTTATGAACTCTATATTAGTAGTTTTAGATACATTAATTTCTTATAAGAATGCGGAACATGTTATAATTCCTCTTCGAACATGCTATGATTCCTCCTCACGGTAGGATTTTTCGTTACTGTATTTTAAAGTTATTAACTTCCATATTGCTCTCAGATAAAAACACCACAAAAACATGAAAATAAAAATTCTCATTTTTCAGTTTATTCAGTGAGTATTCTTTCCATCGATGGGTCTATATACGCATACACCTTTACGAAATATTTTGACATATAATAGTGTTGCAAAAAAACCCAAAGAAAATTGAGAAGCAGAGACCGTGTAGAAAACTTTGTTCAGGGCCGTAAAAATTTCATTTACTTACGCTAATAACAATAACAAAATAATAAATCTACCTATGAAAGAAGCTCTATTGGATGGCTCGTACTTTCAGGAAGTTAATTCCCTAACTATACAGTTACGTTCCATCCTCAATGTAGTATTTATATCTATTGTTATAACCCCGTCTATGGGTTAGTGGGCGTAAATTTCAGGTGTCACCACCACATATACTCCCTAGTGTGGTTTTGCTCGATGGTATTTTGCCTAACGTTGAGCTCAACTGTTGTCTTGAAACGCATTGTTTTCGTCCGATTTTTAACAAATCTCTTTACCAAGCACACATACATATACATGCATACACCCTCTTTCTCTCTCATATATATATATATATATATATATATATATATATATACTAGCAGAATGGCCCGTCGTTGCTCGGGATTTGCTCTAGGGTTCTTATATATTTGATATATATTTATCCTTATCGAGCCTCGTGAAATAAATACGTTTGTTTATATTTTGTTATTGTGTATGTAAAAATATCTGTACACGAATATATATATATATATATATATATATATATACACACTATATATACATATACACACACACACACATATAGCGTCATAATGTCGTAATTGTTTCTACTTTAGGCACAAGGCCAGCAATTACCCAGTACATTACTGATACTTTATTTTATCGACCCCGTAAGGATGAAAGGCAAAGTTAACCTCGGCGGGATTTGAACTCAGACTGTAAAGGGACGTAACTATGCTAGAAAGCATGGCGTCCAACCCTCTACCGATACTGCCAATTCGTCGTAATGCCAGATATACAGACAGATATTATAAGGGCGCAAAGTTATATCTATGTATCTATCTAAAAAGAAAGACTAAGAATTATAGAGAAAGATCACTAAATCGCATAATGCGGTCTCTAGAGCATTGAAAATTTGAAATCTCTTTTGCTCAAAATACTCATAAGACCATAAGTATTAAATGTGTAAAGTCTGAAAACAATCGGTTGAGTGGTTCTCGAGTTTTAGGGAGTCAGACAGACAAACAGACATACATTCTCTATTTTAGATATATAGATATATACAGAGAGAGAGAGAGAGTGAGAGAGAGAGAGAGAGGGGGGGGGGGAGAGAGAGAGAGAGAGAGAGAGAGAGAGAGAGAGAGAGAGAGAGAGAGAGTTGTGGCATTGAGACTGAGGAGACAACTAATCATGTGAGTACTCGATACCTGGGGAGATATGTAAAATCCCCACAGTGGCGCAAAGCGGTTTCGGCTTGTGTGTTCAGCAAGCCTTTTACGAGAGTATGGTAATATCTGTAGGGTATGAAAAAATAGGTCTCTGGTCTTGTTAGTGCTTTGGTTGAGTTTATCAAAGTAGAAAACTGTTCAGCTGGGGAATGTGGTGGGACACATTAGTAAGTTTATCCAGACAGGCAAAGGGTCGGAAGAAGGAAGTAGTGTGGTTGGGGGTAGGAGTGGTTAGTGCGTAGAGGTAGAGTAGGGGTATAATAGTCTTACATTTATATGTAAATGCATTCATGAGTTTTATGTTGAATAACAATAATGTTTGATTCGTTTGTAAGCAAACAGCCTCATTACACTATGTGTTTTAGATGACCATCAACATCCATTTTTTCTAGCGATGACAGAGAGAAACAGTCAACAATAATATTGTTTCTGGGTTATTGCCCTTTATCAAGATCGTGTAACTCTCTTCCGTCTATTGTTTCTCACTGCCACCGGTAATCAATTATATTAAAAAGAGTTTAATTACTGACCAATGTATGCCCGTACCAGCATTAACTGTTGAACCTCGGTGATATATTTTCTTCGTTAATATATGTGTTTGTATATATATTTATATATATATATATATATATATATATATATATATATATATATAGGATAACGAGGTATCGTTTAAGGTAATCCGATGTATCTATAAATACCAGTGCCCTGTGTTACACATTTCAGTATTCCGATGATTTGATCAGAGAAGCACACTGAATTAAGATCGAGTGACGTAATTTCTAGCTATCAGCGGCCTTTAGACTCACCTGATTAATGAAACAATTGTTAATAATGTAAATAAACCCTTTTTGTACAGCCGACCATGTTATTCTTTACTCTTTCACTATATATATATATATATATATATATGTAGGCATATAGATTTATATAACTACATACGATACACAGAAATGTATCGTACGTGAGAGAGAGAAAGGGGAGTGAGAGAGGGGGGATGAAGAGAAAGTGTGAGGGACAAAGTAAAAGAGAAAGAGAAAATTGAGTTGAAAGATGAGGAAAACGTGTATGTGTATGCGACTACGTGGTATGTTTTTTACGTCTGGTTTCTATGTATCTATGTATATCTGTATGTGAGTGCGTGCGTATGCCTGTATGCGTGTGTGTTTGATGCGTGTATGCATGTGTGTGTCTGTGTGTACGATTTTATTTTGAAACTATCTTGCAAGTATTTTTGGCCTATTACCAGCAACAGGTTATATGCTTCGTCTTTATCAATTTCTAA
>OZ024746.1:74583653-74598653 GCA_964016885.1 Eledone cirrhosa | reverse complement strand
CTCAGTATGAATTTGTCTCAGCTTTGGTTGAGTTAATATAATGCTATCATTATTTAGTGCGGTGAAGGGTCGGACACCATGCTTTGAGGCATAGAGTTACGGCCCTTGCCATTCTGAGTTCAAATCCCGCCGAGCTTGACTTTGCCTTTCATCCTTACGGGGACGATAAAATAAAGTACCAGTAATACACTGGATAATTGCTGGCCTTGTGCCTAAAGTAGAAACAATTATTTAGCTCTCTAGCCCAGCAGATCTTTTATAAAAGCATTTCATTTTTTTAAAGCAAATTTATATATTATCCAATGTGTAATGTTCTTATATAAAATCTATTGTGTTTTCAGAGAGAATTCGTTGTTATATCTAGCAAATGTAGTCGCCTTATAGAGCTCCCTTCGTTGGCTATAGTATGTATGTTGTATAAATATATGTTTGCCGTGTGGATGTTGTATGTGTGTGTGTGTGTGTGTTTGCGCGCTTGTGTGTGTGTGTGCGTGTGTATGTATGTGTGCATGTATGGTCACGCGCAGGTATGTGTTAGGATTTAACTGCACTTCCTATGTGAGTAATTGCACTTATTTGTATATTTATGTGTTGGATTTCATGTGCGTTTATCTGTTCGTTTATCAGAGTATGTATGTATGTAATTAATTAGTGTAATTACAGGTAGAATCTACAGAGAAATAGATAGTGAAGAATCGATTCTAGCACTTCATAGGTACTTTATATCTCGAACCCGAAGGCTCAAATTGTAGAGTTTACATTGGCAGGATTTGAACTATCAGCATAGACCCGCAGCAAATACAGTAAGTTATTCTACCTGACGCTCTAATGAATCTATCAATATGCAGTGCCTTAGTTTGTTGATGCAGTACCTATGAAACTATAAGATATATAAGAAAGAGGAAAGTATGTATTGAAAACCTTGTCTGAAATAACCGCATTGAAATATTCCTGATAATTTCTTTTTCAGAATTTACTGTACTCTACACGCGCAACTCACATGTTATCTGACGATTAGAAAAAAAAATGACATTTCAATGATCTTTCATGGACTCTTAAACGACCGGATTGCAAATTGGAGGCTGATTCCGCATTTTCACCGCTTGATGGTAAGACCCGGTTGTACAAAAAGGCATTTAGCCTGTTGTCAGCGTTTTTCAAATTCCATTTTAATTGTTTGGGTTTAAGTACGAGACTGTTCCCTTAGTCATCGCTATGTAATCGACACTGTTCAGCAATTGAAAGTATTTCATTCAAGAATTTTTATCTGTTTGGCTTGCCATATTAACATGGTCAACGTTAAGCCTAACTATTCACGTTATTTATATTTTTAATATCCCCGTATTTGTTAGCCAGGTAGACAAATAAAGAAATACTTATGGGCTATGGTTTGGCAGTATCAGTAGAGAATCAGACGCCATGCTTTGCAGCATAGAGTTACGTCCCTTTATGGTCTGAGTTCAAATCCCGCCAAGGTTAACTTTGGGTCTATAAAATAAAATACCAGTAATGCACTGGGATAATTGCTGCTCTTGTGCCAAAGTATAAACAATTATTTGTTTTATGGTTACTTAGACTCAGGTCATCCTTGCTAGGGCTAACCACTGATCAAATGCGCGCCGGCCGTGACCATCTGTCATTATAATTATTTTATATTGTTTTATTAGCTTTCCTAAGACAACGTTACATTACTGTATCTTCTTTTTAGTGTATAATTTAAAAGAAATTTCGCTACCATTTTTTCCAGATCCATTAATCACATATCGGATTCAAACTTGAATTGATTATTATCATTGATTGGCAGAATCGTTAGAGCGTCGGTATTTGTTTACGTATTTTTACATTGTGAGTTCAAATCACGCTAAATTCAACTTTACACTTCATCATTCCCGTGTCCAAAGAATGAAGTACTGGGGTGGATTTAATCGACTCTACGTCCCCACCAAATTAGAAATAAATATTAGTATCTTTACCTAGTCTACCGAATGACAGAATTCTCCCGTCTGTAATTATAGCCTTGTGCTAAAATTAACGTCATAGGAATATGTGGACGATCATTGCGGATACTGTATACATAACAAGGAGATTTGATTTAATTTGCTTCAACGCATTAATAAAGCGAAGTATGTAAATCCAATAAATGCATAACCTTATTTAATCCTTTAATACATAAAAAATATAATACTCTTGTACAATTAATTATCATTAAATATCAAGAAAATTATAGAGTGGCTCGGAAAAAAGTCATAAAAGGAAGCTTATTCTAATATTCGCAGTCCTAAAAAGTTATTGTGTAAAAAGTATTTAAAATGGAAATGTGTACTTTATACATTTTGCTTATTATAAGGCACAGAGATCGTCCAGTGGAAGCAAAATACTTAGTGAAGACCGTAATTACTAACTGTCTAGTTTATAAGGACACTGTTCATTGATGCGTTCACCTCTTTCAAATGAGTGGAATTCAATGTCAACTCACTTAAGATTCCATCTAAGAATTCACAGAAACGAAACGAAATAACAGTAATCCATTCAGTCATGGAATCGCAGACATCTTCACCACTTTCTCGCCCATCTTTACGACAGTTACAAAACAAAGAGGAAAGTAATTAAGATTTTTAACAAAATTTTCATTAAAACTCTAACATTTAAAGTGATTTGGAGAATCAATAAAATAATCTCTTTCGCAACGCTATCAGATCAACTATTTTTCTTCGACGATAAATCTTAATATGTTTACTGGTATCCTCTGACTTTATCTCACCAAAACTGAAGACACACATTTTTCAATTGACTGTTTCTTTGTAAATAGGCTTCTATTACTGAAATGCTGTCGACATCAAAATGGTACGATCTTAAAAATAATTGTAAATCTTTTAACACATCTTTTCTGTTTGTAAAGATAATCCTGTTTCTTACCTGCTTTTAATTTATGCTCGCCTAGTTAACTTTAAATTACCATATTTTCTTTAACTTGTTAATTTTAAGTTCTTTATTCATTCGTTTAATTTTCGTGTGAGAAGATTCGAACTCAGTTCCACTATCAACAAAACCAAACGTCAATTTCCGGTTAGTTGGTGAAAGCGCAATTGTCTCACATTCAATCTATTCCGTTCTCCCACATTACCTCTCTCTATTTATTACTAAATCCGGTTTCTCTAATTTCATTTTTCCAGGCCATCGTACTTCGTCCCGGCACACAATCTAATTATACACTTTGAAACGGGGACTGAGATAGATATGAGAAAATTGGTATGGTGCATTGGGCCAACTGATGTTTAATATATCGAGCTCAAATCGATGGAAAATAAATTCGGCTTCGGTTGTATTTCAGTTTTGAAAAAAAATAGTGTGTTGCTACCACTACAACCAGCTAGCTGGTACCAGAAAAACACCAAACTTTTTCAGTTGTTTGATACAAAATACCACCATGAATTTACTTAGACTCACTACCGTCTTAGCAACACCATCTCCTTCCCGCTGCCATCTGCTGAATGTTTATGCAGCCTCCATGTGGCATTTCATTCTGCTTAAAATACCAGTCAAATCTCATTCCATAAAGATTTATTGGATAATGTGTTTTTGTGTTTCCTGCACATACGTTAAAAAATACAGATATAGACAACTGGAATATCTTTAATCAGAGGTTTAATGGGCAACATCCTGATGCTAAAAACAAGAAACGAATGTGTTCGCTGGCATGAGGCAAAAGTTAAGGCCGCTCTTTTCCCTATTTAGTTATAATAATTTCAATCTCGCCGAGGTCAAATTGTTCACGGATGGAATGTGTTCAATTAAAGGTCCGCTCGACCAAAGTTGAACTAGAGATAAACACTTCCAACTAAAACAACGCGAATAACATCATCACAAACCACACTACCACGATCAACCACCCTCGATACAACCAGTAACCCCACTACCACTACCAGCATTACTATCGATATCAGCCTTACCATCGCAAAATATCTACCACATTCACAACTAACTTCTAATATAAACCCAACTACTAGTACTACCACCAGCAGCAGCAGCAGCAGCAGCAGCAGCAGCAGCAGCAGCAGCAGCAGCAGCAGCAGCAGCAGCAGCAGCAGCAGCAGCAGCAGCAGCAGCAGCAGCAGCAGCAGCAGCAGCAGCAGCGCAATTCTGTATTCAACATCTCTATCATTGAAAGTGCACGTGCGTAGGTAGGACTGTTGCTCTGTTTAGAAATGTTAAATGGGTGGAGTATCCAACAAACAGATAAGTAATCTTTATGGGGGTGGAGTTTCCGCGCACTGATAAGATGTTTATGACTTGATTCTAGACATCAACCTGTAGCCGGACGAAGCAGTTTCTATGGAAACCATAAACGAACATGTGGATACATATTTCAACGGCAATGTGTATTTGGTTACGATACTCTGCGTTCTGGGTTCAAATATTCTGATGTCAAATTTATCTTCCATCCTTCGAGGGCCGGGGGATAATATAAATACCATTATCCATTGAGTTGTAGATTTCAACAACTGACACTAGCCTGTTGTTCATATATCTTCTATCTCGCTTTGTCCTTGCTAATTCAACAACAGAGGCTTCTGTGCGACGAAGCAAGCTGCTCTCCTGTCACTTCCATCAAGCGATAATCGACTCTTTACCCCTTTTGTGCGACGATGGCATAACTATATTAGTGCTACATTAATTAGCTATAGCACTAATACAGCTCGATTCCGAATAAAAACATATAAAGACCCAATAAGTTTACGTATAATGGTTTCTTAATTTTGGGGACGACACAAGTGTGTTACAAGTACTTTATCGTATCGACTCCTTAAGGATGAAAGGCAAAGCTAATCTGGGCGGGATTTGAAATCAGAACGTAAATGAGGCGTAACTCTGTCACGAAGCAGGGTGTCCGACGCCCTACCGATATTACCAATCCACCGCCCTAAGTTTAAGTACAATAAAATGAGATAGTGATGCTGTGAGTTATTTCTATTGTGAACATACCTAGGTATCCGGCCAGGAGAAGTGTATACATGTTTTTCAGAATTACTATTCATCGTGAATATTCCTTGCTTTCCTAGGACCAAGCAGCGAAGTATGAAACATCTTAAAGTCTTATTTATTTCGTAAAGAAACTTTTCTTGTTGAAAGCTTATTTACATATGGTACGATCGCGAATGATTAGTATTAATTAGTGATAGCACTAAGACAGCGTGATTCAGATTACAGGCATTTGTGGTTCCATACTGACGAGAAATATTAAGCTCGAAATACATTTATTCACTCTTTTTAGCATGATACCGAAGTAGCTGTGATATGATTAGAATTTTAGATACTAACAGCGAGACTAAATGTATGTTTATTATACATAAACATATTGTATATGTATCTATATACACTATGGCAGTGTTATCACTAATTAATACTAGTAGTTATGGTGGTGGTGACATTGGTAGCTGTGGTGTAGTTGGTACTGATATCCTAAGTTATTTTTCCGGGTTTGTGTTTTGGTTTTGCTCACTTCTTATCACATATTTTATGTATAACAGAAGTTGTAGAGGTGCGACAAATATGAAGAGATTACAACACAGGCGGGTGATAGAAGATAGAGAGCATCTGGGCACAACAACAACAACAACAACATTAGCAGAAGCAAATATTATGATGACAGCTAGAACAAATGTTTAGACGACAGCAAGAACAAGAAGAAGAACAACAACATCGATAAGGATATCAATGGGAAATAAAATAGAAAACAGTAACAACATAAACAATAACGACAGATGCGGCAATAGTTATAGCGACAACTAAAACAGCAGTGACGTCAGCAAGAATAACATTAACCACAGCAGGAGACTAACCACAAGCAATAGACTAGCCCCAAGAGCAAAGCCATCAACCACAGCAGTAAACTATCAACGACAGCAATCACGCCAACAACAACAAAAAGCTAGCTACAACAACAGTAACATTAATTACAGCAACAAGTGCAGCCACATATACGATAATATTAACAGCAATAATATAAACCAGAGGAAACAAAGAAAAACACTAACAGAAAGACAACAATTGTGAGTTCAAAAAGGAAAATATAGAGTTGTTGAATCATTAGAACTTTGCAATGTGATTTTTGATACAAATTTAATTTGCTAAAAATCGGTAGCTGCCACATATGACACAGCAATATGTACCATATATGACACAGCAATATGTACCATATATCACACGGCAATATGTACCATATATGACACAGCAATATGTACCATAGATCACACGGCAATATGTACCATATATGACACGGCAATATGTACCACATATGACACAGCAATATGTACCATATATCACACGGCAATATGTACCATATATGACACGGCAATATGTACCATAGATCACACGGCAATATGTACCATAGATCACACGGCAATATGTACCATATATGACACGGCAATATGTACCATAGATCACACGGCAATATGTACCATAGATCACACGGCAATATGTACCACATATGACACGGCAATATGTACCATATATCACACGGCAATATGTACCATATATGACACGGCAATATGTACCATAGATCACACAGCAATATGTACCATAGATCACACGGCAATATGTACCACATATGACACGGCAATATGTACCATATATCACACGGCAATATGTACCATATATGACACGGCAATATGTACCATAGATCACACGGCAATATGTACCACATATGACACGGCAATATGTACCATATATCACACGGCAATATGTACCATATATGACACGGCAATATGTACCATAGATCACACGGCAATATGTACCATAGATCACACGGCAATATGTACCATAGATCACACGGCAATATGTACCATAGATCACACGGCAATATGTACCACATATGACACGGCAATATGTACCATATATGACACGGCAATATGTACCATATATCACACGGCAATATGTACCATATATGACACGGCAATATGTACCATAGATCACACGGCAATATGTACCATAGATCACACGGCAATATGTACCATATATCACACGGCAATATGTACCATAGATCACACGGCAATATGTACCATAAATCACACGGCAATATGTACCATATATGACACGGCAATATGTACCATAGATCACACGGCAATATGTACCATAGATCACACGGCAATATGTACCACATATGACACGGCAATATGTACCATATATGACACGGCAATATGTACCATATATCACACGGCAATATGTACCATATATGACACGGCAATATGTACCATAGATCACACGGCAATATGTACCATAGATCACACGGCAATATGTACCATATATCACACGGCAATATGTACCATAGATCACACGGCAATATGTACCATATATCACACGGCAATATGTACCATATATCACACGGCAATATGTACCATAGATCACACGGCAATATGTACCATAGATCACACGGCAATATGTACCATATATCACACGGCAATATGTACCATATATGACACGGCAATATGTACCATAGATCACACGGCAATATGTACCATAGATCACACGGCAATATGTACCATATATCACACGGCAATATGTACCATATATCACACGGCAATATGTACCACATATGACACGGCAATATGTACCATAGATCACACGGCAATATGTACCATAGATCACACGGCAATATGTACCATAGATCACACGGCAATATGTACCACATATGACACGGCAATATGTACCACATATGACACGGCAATATGTACCATATATCACACGGCAATATGTACCATAGATCACACGGCAATATGTACCATAGATCACACGGCAATATGTACCATATATCACACGGCTCATAACCAGCGTGATAGAATTGATAAATGTGTCCGAAAATGGAATAGCCGAACGCCCTCTGTCATCGCCTCCATCTCTCTCGCCCTCACCATCTCTCTGCATTATGAGCAAATGGGGTCCCACGTCCTGGCCGCCTCACGGCCCCGGCGGACAGAATGGAGAAGTCGTTTCCCCGGAGGATGGTATGGGAAATGCGCTGGAAGAGTCATTCCATCTCGTGAGGCTCACACCTGCGGCTGGCCATCCCAGCGCCTATGGTGGTAAGTAGGGAAGTACCCCTAGGGCCAAGGACACCAGAAGACTCCACTGCTAGGGGCACGACTGTAAACCTGTCGGAGAGCGACCGATACTTGTAAAAGAACTTATCATTAGCACTATAGAGCAAAATGCATAGTGGTATATCTATTTTGAATTTCATCCTTCTAGGAACGAATAAAGTATCAGTCTAGTACTGGGTTCTCTTTAATATTTCTATATAATCCCATAGATGTGAATGCGATTATAATAGAAGAAATGAAACATAAAGCGACGGGAAACAATTAAAGCAATAACATAGGTAAATCTATGAGTGTGCGTCCACATGGTCACTTTACCAACTAGAAAATGGTAATCACATATCCTTCAATTCATACAAGATTTTTTTAACAAAAATGTAGTCTTAGATACACTATTTATATATAATACAGGATATTCATTGCCAGAATGTCTTTGCTGATGCATCCGCTTTATCATCGCTGGCCTGGGCCTTAATGAATTATTAATATCTATTAGATCAGGGACGGGCAGATTGCTTTCTTTGTCTCTCTTACTACTACTTCAGTGTTATCTGGCCCTCTAAGCTATCTAGCTGCAGTTAGCTTTCTACTCCCGTCAACTTTACTGAGGTTTACTTCCCAGACTATGCAGCTCTATAATTTTTCCTCTGTAATGGATGCTCGCATTAATTAGTTTTTTTCCCATACATATATATTCAAACTGACCATCAATCTCTGTAAACGTAGAGGGCGAGAAAAATTCACATCTGCCTTTCGTCGTCTGGCTGGCTTATGAAAACAACAATACTAACAGCAGTCCTATTCAGAACAATAGCGATAATTTAAGAGAGATATCTAATCTTATCTTAGCCGACAAAACAAGATGAAAATCATATGCTGTTATATCATTAGCATAAACGAAACCAGTATGTGCCGCATAAGTTACATAGTAGTAACGGTAGAGATAACAGAAAAAACAATAGCAACACATTATACAATATGTAAAAAGGTATCAAGCAACTAAAAAACGTTTGTGATTCCAGGTTTTGATACTAATATGCATCATCTTGTTGAAACAATTCCTACCATAACATCAGGTAGCCACATGCTTTGTATTTGAGAATCAGTAAATGGAATTCGTTAGTATTCTTGAATCTTATATATATATATATATATATATATATATTCACACAGACACATAAATATATAGACACACATACACATATACACACACTTATACACATATATACACACACACACGCACTATATATATATATATTACAACGACTAATTTCTCGAAGAGGGGGGTCACAAAAGCAATTAAAGAGTTCAAATTTGGCAAGGCTGCTAGGGAGGATGAAATGCGGCCCAAGATTTTAAAAGCCTTAAAAAGAGATGGTGTTTTCTGCCTGACGCTTGTGTGCCGGTGGCTTGCATTCCCGGAGAGGCAATTAAGCAATGGTAATCGGAAATAATTATCCCAATTTTCTGAAAGCGAGAGAAGAGAGGTTGATCCACTTGTAGAGGGATCTCCTTGTTAAGCTTAAGGGATGTAGAGAGATTGTCGAGTCCAGGCTAGCTGATGAACAGTGGTATTCATAATCTGTGTCGTTCATGATTACGCAATGCAATTATCACGCAATCACGATCATGACTTCATCAGATGCAGCAATAGTTATAGCGACAACTAAAACAGCAGTGACGTCAGCAAGAATAACATTAACGACAGCAGGAGACTAACCACAAGCAATAGTAACAAGTGCAGCAACAAGTGCAGCCACATATACGATAATATTAACAGCAATAATATAAACCAGAGGAAACAAAGAAAAACACTAACAGAAAGACAACAATTGTGAGTTCAAAAAGGAAAATATAGAGTTGTTGAATCATTAGAACTTTGCAATGTGATTTTTGATACAAATTTAATTTGTAATGATCATATATATATATATATATATATAAATTATTTATATATATATATATATAGAGAGAGAGAGATTTTTTCTGAAGACAGCATATATATGTGTAGGTATGTATATTCCCTCTGATAGTTTGTAAAAATTTTACATAGATCTATATGATATACATACCAACACTAACATATATATCCTAGAAACGATCGTAAACTGATGAATTTTTTAATATAAGGAACTGTTTCTTTGTTTTTATTCATTATTTTTTTAATTTATCTTGACTCTGTTTTCCTGTATTTTTCATCGAAAAAAAACTTTTGAATACATCTTCTCTTTTCATGATATTCGGATTACATTGAGTTCTTCATATGGATTGGACACTACCGTACATTTTGGTAGATTTATCTATCTATCTATCTATATATATATATATATATATATATATATATATATATATATATATATATATATATATATATATGTATATATATATATATATATATAGGAAAAGAGTCAGGACCACAACGTCTAAACTCCGGCAGCTTCGACAGCTAGGTCCGAACTAGTTCGGATCTAGCTGTCGAAATGGCCTGAGCTGAGCCGTCGTGGTTCTGACTCTTTTCCTATTACCCACTCTACTATCCTAAGTATTGAGTACTCAGTGCGTTATGGTCCACCTGGTATCTTACCACACCCTCTTTGTTATATATATATATATATATATATATATATATATGGGGTGTTGTAAGTAGGCATCATATATGTATGTATAGTGAATTATTTAAAGAAGAAAAAATATAAACTAAAACAAGATGGAATATGGTAAAACTTGATTTCTAATTGAAGGACACAACCAGAATATTTGGCGGTAAGGGCAAAGATGAGAAAATCATGACTTTATATTATCGATTCCGGAAGGATGAAAGGTGGTAAGTTGATCTCAGAAGGAGTTCAACTCACGATTGCAAGGTTCTGAGTTCGATTATCGGCGGTACTCCATTACTTATTTCAATGAATGAGTCATGTCATACAGTTTTTCAGGCTGAATCTACCTTAGAAATACGTTAGGGGTGCATGAGTTCTTGGCAAGCTCAGCCTTTTGCCCGTTGATTTTATGAACAGACTGTTCCGTTGATAGAACCAATTGAGTCACACGTTGTCGGAACAGACGTTGGTCTAGCAGCCAAACACACATATGTACGTGTGAATATGTGCGTGTGGATGCATGCGTGTACCTGCGTATATGTACATACGTGCGTAGGTGCATGTTGTGTATGATATGTTTGACATTTGTTGTTCTTGACTTGGTCAAAAATAAAAACAAACAATAACAACGTCGTTGTATTTGTTATTGTTGTCGATTATATGTGGATTTCTATTAGATTTGTTTGTGTTGTTATCTTTTAACAGTTTTCTGTTGCAGTTATTTGAGTTGTTATTATTAGTTTTTGTTGCTGTGGTCGTTGTTGTTGACCTGATGTGTATCTAATTGATTGTCATTCAATCGATTTAGCGATAACACAGTTCAGCACTAGACTGCAAAGTAGTGCAATTGATGGAATAGTTGATTGGCAGGGTGGCAGTATAGTGTCCGTGGGTGGTGTGAGGATATGTGTTTGTGTGTGTCACTATATGCATATGAGTGTGTGTGTGTGTGTGTGTGTGTGTGTGTGTATGCGTGCGTGTGTGTGTGTGTGTGTTAGATTTGTTATGGCTGGTCATGGCTGGTTGACTGTTTACTATCTTGGTGGAGATAGAAAAATAAATTGAAACAGTCACAGGAGGAGATAGTGAGAGGAGAGAGAAAGTAAGAAAGAGAGAGAGAGACAGACAGAGGAAGAGAGAGAGAGAGGATGTAAGCGACGGAGAGGTAGGAAAGACTGGATGTGAGGTGTAAGGGTGGATGTTCATAAAGTTATAAAAGAGAATAGAATGTATGGAAGGACAAGTGAGAAATAAGGCGAAATGTTCGAAATTAGGAAGAAAAAAAGGGAGAAGAAAATTTGAGAGTAAAAGAGAAAAGTGAGATGGGAAGATATGGTGAGAAAAGGACACTCACACACATATATATTTATACATACATTTATATATGTATGCATATGTATATATATATATACAGGCACACACAGAGACACAGACAGACAGACACACATACACACACACGCACACACACACACACATATATATGTATATACATATATATATAAAGAGAGAGGGATAGTGAGTGAGAGAGATAGTGAGACATATGAACACATATACGCATATATATATATATATATGCGTATATGTGTTCATATGTCTCTCTCTCTCTCTCTCTCTCTCTCTCTCTCTCTCTCTCTCTCTCTCTCTCTATATATATATATATATATATATATATATATATATATATATATATATCGTGAAAATGAAAGGACGTGAGTGTGGTGTGTGTTCAGAATAAAGGGAAAACAATTGAATGAAACAAAGACGAAGAGCAAGTTAGAAGGAAATGAGAGAATAGATGTGAATGCAGGAAGTTATGGATATAGGAAGATATGGATAGACGAAGATATGGATACAGGAAGATATGGATACAGCAAGATACCAGGCACAGGAAGATATGAATGCAGGAAAGCAAAATAGAATGACGAGAAGATAGAAAGAAAAAAAAATTAGAGGACAAAAATAAAGCTTGAAATGATAACATAAAGAAGTGGAGCAAATAGATAGCAATGAAGAAAGTAACATGAAAGTGAAAATAATAAGATAGAAATAATCTTAGATAGAAGGCAGTGGGAAGGGAAGAGGTAGAAGTGAAACAGTGTTTGGAAAACTTTGTAGAAACAAGTTTGTGGAAGATTCTCTGGCAACAAACACCATGGGGAAAGATGAATAACCTTTTTGGCATATTTTGTCAATTCTTTATTTTTATCATTGTTGTCGAACCCATTCCGTCCTATCATTCAGGCCTGACTGAGGAGAAATTTGATCAAAGGTGTGCCCGCCCTGACCATCCTCTTGTTGTGTTGTATGTCAATGGTATTGTCCAATGTGTCCCTTATTTATAATATATATGGTGTGTTGATGTGATCTGGTTTGTGACCACGTGTTTGTTAAATTTCATGTAACATAATGATTTTCGACTTAGGCACAAGGCCAGAAGTTTAGGGGAAGGGAAAAGTCGATTGAATCTACCCCAGTACATTACTGGTGTTTTATTTTATCGACCCCGTAAGGATGAGAGTTAAAGCTAACTTCGGCGGAATTTGAACTCACAACGTAAAGAACCGTAACTATATGCCGCAAAGCATGTTGTCCGACGCTCTACTGATACTGCAAATCCATCTCCCTTATGTCACTTAATACACTGGAAGGTGTTGTGTCGTTTTGCTTTATCTATATGGCATATCTTCTTTTAGAAACGAAAAAGATATGAATTCATTTAATGTAATATATAGAATATAATGTTTGGTACAATATTTGGGAATGAAAGGAATTCTACGTAGCAAACATTGTTAGAATGAAGGGTGATATGTGTGTTTTATAGAGAAATGTTTAGTGAGGTTTAGGAGAAACAGTAATCTAGTCTTAAAAATAGGCTTAAATAGGAAGAGAAATAATGTAAAATAATGTAAAATCAACATAAAATACAACACGATAATCAAACAGTATTGAAGAAATTATGGAACATAAAATCTCCCAAAGATTTTTCCAGGAAAGGGATAATATGTCTGTGTGAAAATAAATGAGACATCGGATTAATGCTAATATCACTTCATATTGAGATTATATATTCGTCGTATATAGAATAATAATCTCTTGTAGAGGAAGTACATACTACCTATTAGGAAAATCATGTCAAATTGATTCAACTTTAGTTGACATTACAATATACTTAACCACACTGAAGCATCAATGTCCTCTGTACTTCTCAATCGATCTCTATTGATATCTAGTCTTTGAAATGAGAATTAATGAATGATGAAGTTAATAAATGATCTCTCAATTAAAACAAAAATGTGTTTTCAACGAATGTTAATATAACAACAATTAATCAAAATTTACGTTTATATATTTATTTCTCGAAAGTTGCTCCAACTGAGCTATTTCAAATGATGAAGCGTATAGTCTTAGAGGACTTAAGTTTCCCCCAACAATACACATCTAAGGACTAAACAGGCACAATGATGCCTCATTTCAATTATGGGGCGGTATTTTCATCGTAATGCGGATGACCGCGTAAGATAGCTACCACATAAACGCAGTTCCGCAAGTTAAAAGCTACTTCAAATCAATCTCTGTCGCCTTGAAAAAGGAACAATCTATATGGCAGTTCTGGTCCAACTGTGTCTAAGGTTACTATGAGGTTTTTCAAGGCTGAAATGTTTTTGGTCCTAGGTTGACTTCAACAAGGTTGAATTGAAGCTCATCAACAAAACAACACCCGTTTATAGTTTAATACCAATTTGTTTTTTTCCTTGTTGGTGTAAAAGCTATCAACGGAAAATCTTAACACCTCTCCGTTGACTGTTACGTATTCTGCCTAATATGAAAGGGATATTATCCTTAGGGCGGTGATTTGGTAGTATCGGTAGAGGGTTGGACGCCATGCTTTTTAGCATAGTTACGGTCTGAGTTCAAATACCGTCGAGGTTAACTTTGCCTTTCATCCTTACGGGTAATTGCTGGCCTTGTGCCAAAAGTAGAAACAATTATCCTCTAAAACATTTAAAAGTCAAAATTTAAGAGGTACGAAGTTTCTAGTCTAGCTCCGTATCTTCTCTCTCATGCATTAGGTACGAAAGTAAAGTAAATTATCTCAAAGCTGTTCTACTACATATTTTCTGTTCGCAAAATCTACCCTCGAAATGAATATTTGCCAATGACAGTTGGCACCGAATGTGAAACCATTAAAGAGGTTACAGGTTCGTTCTAGCTCAAAGGTAAACGATATGAGCTATCAGAACATCAACCACCATCATCGAGGTGAGGCGCCTAGCTTCATTCCAAAACAATTACGAATACACATTTTC
>OZ024746.1:74566153-74578653 GCA_964016885.1 Eledone cirrhosa | reverse complement strand
AGGCGTCCTTATATGCTGCTTTGGTTGTAGATGCTGTTGGTGGTGGGATATTATTTAACTATAGCTGCTGACAACAACTATAGTATCTTCTAAAGACTAAACACATTACAGTTAAACTCACTGATTCTCGTACTTTTTCCCCACTTTCCATCAATCAATAATGAGCAAATGTTTGAACAGTTTTAATAACAGCCAAAAGATAAAAACAACAGCAACATCATCAATGGCAACATCAGCAACGACGTCGACGAGGATGACAACAAAAGCAACAACAACAACAACAACAACAACAACAACCACTATGACGAAGAGAACTACAATAAAGGTTATTTTGAATGGAAATTACTTTAGTCGTTGTTAATTTTGTTACTAAATGTTATGTGTTTGCAGTTGTTTGTGTTATGTTGTTATAGTTGTTGTTATTGTTGCTATATGTTTATTTATTTATTTATTTTGCTTAGTTATATTGTTGCTGAATGCTTGATGCATCTCTTTATGCCATAGTTGCTATTTTCGTGTCTACGCTTATCACCACTACCGCCATCATCATCATCATCATCATCATCATCATCGCCATCATCACCATCATCACCATCTTAATCAGCATCATTTTCATGATTATGATAATCATCATCATCATTATCAACGCTCATCATCAACACGATTGTTATTATTAATATTAAAATTACTTTGATTACTATATTGCAATGGCAATGATTGAATATTACATTGATGTTGAGGAGAGAGAAGGAGAGGGGGGTGAGAAAAGTGTGGGAAAGAGAGGGGGGGGGAGAAAGTGAGAAAAGTGTGGGAAAGAGAGGGGGTGAGAACAAGTATGTGAAAGAGAGAGGGGGAGAAAAGTGTGGGAAAGAGAGAGGGTGAGAAAAGTGTGGGAAAGAGAGAGGGAGAAAAGTGTGGGAAAGAGAGAGGGTGAGAAAAGTGTGGGAAATAGAGAAGGGGTGAAAAGTGTGGAAAAGAGAGGGGGGAGAAAAGTGTGGGCAAAAGAAGGGGGGAGAAAAGTGTGAAAGAGAGAGGGGGAAAAAGTGGGAAAGAGAGAGGGTCTGAGAAAAGTGTGGGAAAGAGAGAGGGGGAGAAAAGTGTGGGAAAGAGAGAGGGAGAGAAAAGTGGGAAAGAAAGAGGGTGAGAAAGAGTGTGGGAAAGAGAGAGGGGGAGAAAAGTGTGGGAAAGAGAGAGGGTGAGAAAGAGTGTGGGAAAGAGAGAGGGGGTGAGAAAAGTGTGGGAGAAAAGTGTGGGAAAGAGAGGGGGTGAGAAAGAGTGTCAAAGAGAGAGGGGGAGAAAGAGTGTGGGAAAGAGAGAGGGGGAGAAAAGTGTGGGAAAGAGAGAGGGGAGAAAAGTGTGGGAAAGAGAGAGGGTGAGAAAGAGTGGGAAAGAGAGAGGGTGAGAAAAAGTGTGGGAAAGAGAGAGGGGAGAAAAGTGTGAAAGAGAGAGGGTGAGAAAAAGTAAAATAGGAAGCAAAAGAAAGGAAGTAAGAGAATTACCAATTCAGGTAAATGGCAGATTTAAGGTGGGTGGTGTTAGTAACGATGTTGATGATGATGATGGGGATGATGGTGAGGATGGGGTTAATGGTGATGATGATGCTGGTGATGATGGTGATGGGGGTTAATGGTGATGATGATTACGACGACGATGTGGTTAATGTTTTTAATGAGAAACACGAATCACAAAGATGCTTACGACTATGTCAATGATGATGATGACGATAACAATGACAATGACGACGATAATGATGAGGATGGTGATGATGATGATGATGATGATGATGATGATGATGAATATGATGATGATGATGATGATGATAATTGTTTCTACTTTTGGCACAAGGCCAGTAATTACCCCAGTGCATTACTGGTACTTTATTTTATCGACCCGGTAAGGATGAAAGACAAAGTTAACTTCGGCGGGATTCGAACTCAGATCATACAGGGAGGTAACTCTACTATGCTTCAAAGCATGGCATCCGACGCTCTACCGATACTGCCAATCCACCGCCTTATGATGATGATGATGATAATGATGAATATGATGATTATGTTGTTGGTTAAGTTGATAAGGGTGGTGATTATACTGATAACGATGGTGATGGTGATGATAACGATAACGATGATAACGACGTCGACGACGAAGAAGAGGAAGATGATGGCGAAGCTGATGAAGGGAGATTATGGGGATGGCGTTCTTGATCATGTTGAGGGTAATGACAATAATAATTATTTCTACTTTTGGCACAAGGCCAGCAATTATACCAGTGTATTACTGGTACTTTATTTTATCGACCCCGTAAGGATGAAAGGCAAAGTTAACCTCGGCGGGGTTTGAACTCAAATCATAAAGGGACGTAACTCTATGCTTCAAAGCATGGTGTCCGACTCTCTACCGATACTGCCAATCCACCGCCCTTGGATGACGATAATAATGACGATAATAATGACGATAATAATGACGTTGACATCTATCGCGACGACGATACAAGTCGTTTGTGACGTTATTGCCGTCGATATTGGAGTTGCAGTTACCGTGTCTGTTCATGATGGCGGAGGGGTGGGACGTTGTACAATGAAGAAAAATTAAAAGGCTGATTTGTTTCAACAACAACAGAAAAAAGCAAATCTGCTTCCCTGAAAGGCTTGTTATCGGCCGATCAGCAATTAATAGTCTCTACAAGTTGCTAATCGAGCGACTCACTTAATAATAATGATAATAGTAAAAGTATTAATAATGATAAAAATAATAATATCAATAATGGTTTCAATAATAATAATATTAATAATAATAATAATAATAATAATAACAATATTAATAAGATTAATATTGATGATAATAACAATTGTTGATGATGAGTAAGATAAGTGTCAATATTAGTAGCAACAACGATAAAACCATCAATAATAATAATAATAATAATAATAATAATAATAATAATAATAATAATAATGACGATGAGGATAATGATGATGATTACATTATTATTATTATTATTATTATTATTATTATGACAATATTTATGTTGATGTTGATAATAGCTTCAATATTATTAGTTTAATAATAATAATAATAATAATAATAATAATAATAGAGACAATATTAACAATGGAAATTTTACTACTACTACTACTACTACTACTACTACAAATAATAATGATTGCCATCATCATCATAATAATAAAACAATATTAATAATAACCCTAAAAATAATTGTAGTAGTGATAATGACCTAAGCAAACAAAGAAACAACAACAACAACAACAACAACAACAACAACAACAACAACAACAACAACAACAACAAGAAAAACACGGAAATACCTCAGCTTCAACATAGAATTAATTAATGTATCGTGCACTACGTTAATTGTATCATGAATATCCCAGCGCCAAATTGATTATAGTATCATGTTCTCTTCTTGTCTTTTACAATGTCGAGATTAATTCTAACAACAGCGACATGAAGTTTAGCGTCTCTTTGTTTCTTATGTTGACAAGTTTGTTTTGTATTTTCCCTGTGTTTTATCTGCAAGGATTACTATTATTCGGATGTTTTATCGTTGTTTCTTTTTCTCTTCGTACCAACACATTTTTACCATTTTTAATTCAAATATTTTCGATTGTAAGAAACCATGCCATGCCGTTACCGGCTTATCTCCACTATTTGTAGCCCTACTTGTCAATACTGATCAATTGCGGTTTGGGCATAATACTACAGTGATCAGGAGATTAGCAGTAGTTATCCGGGACATCGATCGAAGTCAAGATAGAATTTGAACTCAGAACGCCAAGTGGAAAGCGAGAAGAGGTTCAACAAGGCATTTAGCCTTCCACTAGAAATTCCGTCAATCATCCACGCTGGGCTTGTACTATATTACATGGAATCCAAAAGAATGAGAGGCAAAGTTATCTTTGCAAAATGTAACTGATCACGCAAAGACCCAGAAGAAATACAGCACATTTTGTCTAACGCTCTAATGACTCTATAAAGATCACTTCTCTTGCATGCAAATTCATTCTGTCTTTGTAAGTCCACCTATGATTATTGTATACTTGCTTGTCCAAGTTAGCCAATTGTGGTTTGAACACGGATCTCTCTTTGTTGAGCGATTAGTTCTAGCTATCTTGGTCACCGTAACCTAGTTAGAATTCAAAATCAAAATAAAAGAGATACACCCGGAAGAGATACCACAAGGAATTTCGTTCGACACTAACTATTCTGCCAATTAACCAGTATTTAAATTGTACTTTATCGATCCGAGAAAGACAGAATATAATTTTGACCTCGGCGGGTTTTAATCCCAGAAAACAGAGAGCGGGAAAAATAGCGCAAAATACTCTATTCAACTCAATAATGTCTCCATCTTATTAGGAGAAATATCATATAATGTTTCTGATTGTTAATGATGAAATATATTTTTCACGGAATTTACATCTACATTAACTTTAGATATGATTAATACATGATCGTCATCAAGTGACATGTCAGATGACAAGATATTCTTATAATAAAAACTTGATTTGAACTACGAACATTTATTCCTACACGACTTGCGATAACGCTTTCATCGGTTAAGCTACTGGTACATCTAGGAATAAAATACATGATGAGAATGAACGATGATAGTATATTCCCGATGCCAAGTATATTTAGATAGTGCTGCGGGCCATATATTTGCGCATCTCCATACCGAACATATTAAGTAAGAGGAATGTTCTTCAACATAGCGTGCCACTGTGGCTGGATCTAACGGGCGTTTTAATAGATTAACACTAGTAAATGTAGTAAATAGTCCAAATTTTAATTGCAATATTTTGGAAATGTTGAGAATATTTTATATATTGGTTCAGCAGACTTCGGAAAATAAAGAAATCAGACCATATGCCATTATACTTTTGTCAGTAACAACATTTGGGCTACGGAGCTGAAAACCTGAAGAAATCCATAGCGTGGACAATTTTAAGACAGTAACCAACAGCCCTGGTAACTTTTACTTCAGCAGTGATTAAGACAAGATATATGTTAAGCAACTGACTAGAAACAGTGGCAGAAGGACAGTCCGAATAGAGCGACATGCCTTTGCTATTAAAGAACGGGAATAAAAGAGATCAATAAAGGAGATGGGGATGCTCCCAAGAAACCCTGTTGTAATCGTAAAAGATGACTGTATCATGCCAGAATGAAAGTTATGGCTCAGTATATGTCAAAACAATCTACAAATTTTACTTTCCGCGGGAGGATTTGTTCTGGTCGTAATCCATAAGGCATACCAGAACGAGAGTACATCTACACCTCTGAAAAAGAAAAACAGTAGGTAAACTCGCAACAACCGAACTGACAATGTTCTATGGGACATGATCAATAGCCATGTTCTGTATAGAAGTTAACTGCCGAGCAGATGTCAATGTCTATTCTGAAGAAAAAAGATAACTTTGATACGCTAATTCTGAACCCACAACTCTTTTCTCTTGGCTGTAGCCTTTCCCGTCTACCTCTCATCATAAAAGTACTAGTCTATGTAACAACATATTTACATAAAATCTTAAAATGCAGACCTTTTCCCCATGAATAGTCGGAGGGAGAACATTAGACCGCATCGCCCAAATGCTTTCGATTAATAGTACAGCGAATAATTTGGAAAACATTTAAAATAATATTCAGTCGATATTCAGATAATGAAGATACATCTACAGTCACATATGTGCATACTTAATACACACAGTTATTTGTGTACTAGCGACTAATGTATTATCTGAATGCGAACATACAGGCACCCATTAAATTTCTCATATTTTCAGAAATATCTGGAATCAATATTGTCACTTAGAGGCCGGCAGGCATTTTGTGAAATAGAACTTAAATCTCAAAAAGAGAAGACGTATTTATACACACACACATTGTGTATATATATCAGAAAGGGTATGGTAAAATACCAGATGGACCATAACCCACCAGAGTACTCGATACTTGGGATAGTAGAGTGGGTAATATGAAAAGATTCAGGACCCCGGTGTCTGAGCTTCGGCCGTTTCGACAGCTAGATCCAAACTCGGATCTAGCTGTCGAAACGGACGGAGCTAAGCTGTCGGAGTCCTGAATGTTTTCATATATATATATATATATATATATATAATGTGCGTGTGTGTGTGTGTGTGTGTGTGTGTGTGTGTGTGTGTGTGTGTGTGTGTGTGTGTGTGTGTGTGTGTGTGTGTGTGTGTGTGTGTGTGTGTGTGTGCAAACACCTATTCACGAGGTTATTTATATTGGTGAATCCTGGTCAAGCATGCCTATCATCATAACAAAGGCTACCCTACTTTTATAATGTATTTTTCTTTTTTTACTGCCGTCTTTAGCAGGGCAAGCGGCTGGCTCAACATTTCCAAGATGAAGGGTGGTTTTCTTGTCTGTGATCTTTAACTTTAGATCATGGCTATAGATTGCAGGGATACGATTAATGGAATCGAACCGAGTACTTGACTAGCACTTCATTTCAGTGAAGACAAGCTCCGCTGTTGCTGGATCTGAATTTCATTATGTATCGAAAGGCTGCTAAATCCCAGAAACCACGTAGTGTAGAATTTTTACCATTTCTGTTATTAATTCCTTATTAACAAACAAACTTTATGTATATTTACTGACAGTTTACATATATTTCTCAAATTATCAAAACATCGTAGAAATAAAGGAATTAATTTAATATAGAAATATCTTATATAAGAAACATATATTTGCTGTAATAAAATCATTTTATGCAACATATTTTATATAATAACGTTATTGTATTTAATAAAATATATTATATCTAATATTTTATTTAATCAACATGATTTTATCTAATAAAGGGTACGATCGATTTAATCGAACTCCATATTTGCCTATTAATATTCTTAGACATTTTTAGACATTTTTTTCGTTTATTGAATTATTTAATGTTTAATTAAACAATAGAATCCGTGTAAACTACTGATGGTATGGGCCGACAGATAGGAAATATAAATACTTCAAATCATTCCTCTTTTCAAGAACTAAGTAACGAAAATATGACACATATCTCATGGCTTGACTTCTCTAATGAAAATTTATGAAGCTGGGCTGTCCAGATCTATTACAGGGCTTTTCGTGTCTGATCTGAGCAAAGTACTAAGCGTAGCCAGACCCTGCTGCAGCGTCTGCAAGGGATATTATGTTCTGGGGAAGGCATAACTATGCTGCATTTCTTCATTCAACTCCTTTTGTCCTTAACATCAGGACTGCATGCATACTCGGAGAATAGACTGGTGAATAAAGTGTCAACAAGTCACAGTTAGGGGATACATCAAACCACTACCAATAGTGAATCTGACACACTTAATGAGGTTTCTCCTGTATGCTCTTATTCCATTTCTTCGGTGAACGTCTGTTACTTTGAGCGGTGGAGATTTCAGATTTCAAGCACTCTCTTCAGCAGTTAGTGATTTTCCAACCGGGAAATTTGTCCTGCCCGGTGCAACTGTGTCTTTCACGGCATGCTCTCGATTTTGACATTATCTGCTATTTTAAAGACCTGTGTTCGGTAACAAAGTTACTCCAGCGGATATTGAGGAAGGTGGAAAAGCCGCACAGGTGGAAGTGCTCAAAGAGTCACAGATGATGGCGTTAAATAACTCTGAAGTTTCTCATGTTTACTCACTGATACATCTAAGTGACATCTAAGTACACATGAAAAATTTCAAAGAACAAAACACAGGCAGCGAATTAGTAGAGTTGCTAAAACGTCGTATAGGATGCTTTGCGGTATTATTTCAAATTCGTTGCTCTTTGAGTTCAAATCACGCCATACTCAAATTTGGTTTCATGGTTTCAAGGTCGATAAAAGTACAAGTCCTGTATTGTGGTAGATTTTTCACTGTCTCTCCTACTTTCTTTCTCTGGAGGTGATGATCAAATTGATCAAATCTTGAGAGAGAGATGAGATCTACCAAGTTTAAAATGCTCAAGACACACAGGACAGCAGAACGGCGGTCCTCCAACTCCACGTGAAGTTACCAGGCAATATATATATATATATATATATATATATATATATATATATATATATATATATATATATATTGGAGGAAACGAAGATGAAGTGGGGGAAAGATTGGGGAAAATGAAAACGAAAACAAAATGAAGAAAAATATAAACACACACACATGCATACACACATCAACAGAATAGCGACATGAGAAATGAAAGTGTAAGAAATCTATCTCGCAAAATGTTAAAGCCAAACAAATTAACGAACATGTATTTTGTGAGGGGGGGGGGGGAGGAAACATGTTTGTTAAGTCCTGCTATAGCCTCAAGTTATTTACTGTGTAGTAAATGGAAGATGTAGTCAAATAAAAATGTGCAAAAACGTCTTGATAACATTCAACAACAAAGGCTATAGTTAAAATGTATAATTTTAAGCTTTCTATGTATGATAAAAATAAAAATCAAATAAACACACCTCGCAGCAAAATATGGCTCCAGGCATAAGTTTTATGCTGAAATAAATATCGATTGTGTTAATATGCGTGTATATGTTTTTATGTACAATGTGATTATGAATATTATTGGGTATGTATGCTTGTAAGTTTTTGTATGCATGTGTGTTTGTTTATGTATATATGTGTCTATGCATGTGTGTATGTATATGTATGTAACATAAGCCTGCTTTCCACAATCTTGTTTTATCTTCTGCCTCAATCTACAATGTAAGTTGAGCATGTTGTGCGTAAGTGTTTGTGTGTGTGTCTGTCAATGCCTTTGTATATGTGCGTGTATTATGAGTTATAAAAACATATACACATATGCAAACACACAAACACACACACACATACAACCACACAAACACACACACACACACACACACACACACACATATATATATATATATATATATATATATAGGTAAAACAATATATTTTTGGGAATGTAATCCACACAGATTTCTGAGTATATGAAAATATAAGTGTACATACAATCTCACACTTTCTCACACTCCTTCATATATATATATATATAATATATATTATATATATATATATTTTATATATATATATATATTATATATACTTTATATATACATATATTATATATATATATTATATACCTTATATATATTTTATATATTATATATTTATATATATTTATATATTACATATATCATATTTATATGTTCGAGGAGAGTGGTATACAGATACTTGCGATCCAAGAACACAGGATTCTACACGATGAGCCCGTGAGGAGTGTGATGATTGGGAAGAAGAGCCAGCTCATCACTACATCGGCAGTGAAGAATACAACAAATACTGCAGTAGGAGGAGTGGGTTTTGTGTTCAGTGCAAAAACCAATCTGTTGGTGAGGGAAATAATGCCTATGTCCCCGCGAGTGTTGAGGGTGACCTTCAATGGAAACCCAAGACTGACAGTCATCTCAGCCTATAGTCCAACCGAGGGGGATAGTGATGTGAATGCGGAAGAGTTCCATGAGGAGGTGTGTAGAGCTGTCAACACCACTCAGGCACACAATATCCTGCTTGTTTCGGGGGACTTCAATGCACATCTGAGTAAGGAGGGCAGTGAAGATCCTTGCTGGTACTTCCATAACAACACCAACCGAAATGGAAGACTACTGAGAGACACCCTGCTGGAGGCGAACTTGATGGCGAACAACCTAAGGTTTAGGAAGAATCTGGGGAAGATGTGGACCTACATCTCAGATATGCACCTGTCCAAGTCCCAGATTGATTTCATTCTGGTGAGGAAAAAGTGGCGGAATAGTGTTCTGAACACGGAACCATACAGCTATTTCAGTACACTGGGTAGTGACCACCGGCTTGTTGTGAGTGAGGTCCGCGTGAGCTTAAGAAAGAGCAAGGCTCAGCCCCGGAGAACAATCTATGACTGGGGAGCTTTCAAGGAAGATGATAAGCTACAGGAGAGGTTCACAGTGGAAGTGAGAAACAGGTTTAGTGCTCTGTGTGGAGAGTCGGAGGAGAGAGAGATTGGATGGACTGAGGAGAGTGTGACGAGGAGGTACGGGCACTTCACCAATGCAGTGGCGGAAGCAAGTGAAACCCTGGTGCCGAGGAAAAAGAACAAAGGGAAGCACGTCAGCTCTGCAAACCCAAAAGTGTGTGCAGCCAGAGAACACCTGAGAGCTGCCAGGGACCAATTCTATGCTGATCCTACGGAGGAGAGGATGGAGACTGTGGAGGTGATGAGGGAAGAGCTCTGTACCGCTTACACTGAGGTCAGGGAGGAGGCACTGATAGAGAAGATCAGAAGTGTGGAGAGAGCGGTTGACAGATCTGGATGTAAGGAGAGCTGGATGATGATCAACGAGATCACAGGGAGGAAGAGAAGGTGTTCGAGTCAGATCCAGGGAACGGGGCCCGAGGATAGGAAGAGGAAATGGCTAGACCATTTTAGGACCCTACTAGGAGAGCTACCCTCCACAGCCCAGAGCACTGGGGAGATCAGGCGGCTGTTTGAGGAACTGGATGTTGAGACAGAGCCCTTCACCAGAGAGGAGCTTCAGAGAGCCAAGAAGAGGATCAAGGAGGGCAAGGCTCATGGAGAAGATGGAGTGGCATCAGAGGTGATGAAGAGGTGTGATTTTGATGATATCATCCTGGGGTTCTGTAACGGGGCACTGGAGAAAGGAGTTGCCCCGAATCAGCGGAGGATCAGTAACATCGTCCCAGTGCCAAAGAACTACCGGGGGATCTCTAACACCAACAACTACCGGGGGATCTCACTGACGTCACTTGTGGCAAAGACCCTCAACAGGATGATTCTTAACAGGATCCAGCCTAAGATGGAGAAGAAGCTCAGGGACAACCAGAACGGCTTCAGAGAGGGTAGATCAACCACCAGTCCCATCCTGATGCTGAGGAGGATATTAGAGGGAGCTAGAGCAAAGTGCCTCCCTGCGGTCATGGTTTTCATTGACTTTAGGAAGGCCTTTAATTCTGTGGACCGTTACTGCCTGATGAAGATCTTACAGGCTTATGGAATCCCCAAGAAGATAGTGGACCTGATACCACTGCTCTACACCAACATCAAAGCCCAAGTCATTACACCTGATGGGATGACAGAGTTCTTTGAGATACTGGCTGGAGTGCTCCAGGGAGATACATTGGCTCCCTACCTTTTTATCATCGTGGTGCACTATTGTATGCGCCTTGCACTGGAGAAACACCAGGACTCTGGCTTTACTGTAGCACCGGCTCAGAGCAGGAGAGTTAGGGCGAAAAAGGTATCGGATGCTGAATTTGCCGACGACATAGTTTTGGTGACAAATACAGTGAAGGGGGCAGAGGATTTGATGCGGGAGGTTGAGACTGTGTCGATGAGTGTGGGGCTGAGAATGAATGAGACTAAAACAAAATATCTGGTAGAGAATGTTGAGAAGCCAGAGGGGATCACTAATGTAGGCGGGAAGGCGCTGGAATTGGTTGAGGACTTCCTGTATTTGGGAGCAAAGATTGGGAATACAGAGGATGATGTGGTTGAGAGGAAGAGCAAGGCCTGGGCGGCGTGCCACAGCTTGAGATCGGTGTGGAAGTCAGACCTTCGTAGAGACCTGAAAATCCGCCTTTTCATTGCTGTAGTGGAGTCTGTGCTGCTGTATGGGTCTGAGACTTGGACACTGACCAAGAAACTCACTCAGATGGTGGATGGGTCCTACACGAGAATGCCGAGGATGGCTCTGAACATTAATCAGTATACACTGAGGATGAAAAACTCAGAGCTGTATGGGAGCATCCGAAAAGTCAGCTCAAAAGTGACACAGAGGAGACTGGGGTTAGCTGGACATGCTCACCGACATCCAGAGTTGACATTGCACTCAGTACTCCTTTGGGAGCTCCTACATGGACACACTAGAAGAGGAAGACCAAGGTTAACGTATGTTGATGCCCTAAGGACAGACACTGGTCTGTTGGAGATACAGGACATGGCAGCGATAATGAGGGACAGAGACCGCTGGAGAGAACTCGTCCATGGATCTCGGGAATTTTACCCGTCTTAGATAGATAGATATTACATAAATATATATAAGGGGCGGGGGATTGGCAGTATCGGTAGAGGGTTGGACGCCATGCTTTGACGCATGGAGTTACGGCCCTTGTCATTCTGAGTTCAAATCCCGCCGAGGTTTACTTTGCCTTTCATCCTTACGGGGTCAATAAAATAAAGTACCAGTAATACACTGGTTAATTTCTGGCCTTGTGCCAAAAATAGAAACAATTATATAAATATATATGCATATATACATTTTATACATTATATATATATATGTATTTATTATATATATTTATTTATTAGATATATATATGTGTGTGTGTATTGGGGTGTTGAATTTCTATTAAAGAAGTATTGTAAATATATACGTGCATGCATTTATATGTACGTATGTATATACTCACGTTCGCATAAATATGTTATGTATAGTGCGGATTGAGTGTGATATATTTATGTTA
>OZ024746.1:74533653-74563653 GCA_964016885.1 Eledone cirrhosa | reverse complement strand
GGTTAATCGAACAACTGAATGTTTAACTAGATCCACTAATTTGTTTACTTTTATATACATTGTCATGTTCTTTTTTTTATTTGTTTTAATAAGTTGAATGCGGTCATACTAGAGCACGGCTTTGATTTACCCTAACCACAGGAGCACATATTTTATTCCAGTCACCCGTGTAAACCAGACTCTCCTCTCCACTAAGGGAATAGCAAAGGCCGACACAGCTGAGTGAACAGGATCAAAGTTTAACAAAGTGCCGTCATCAAAGATTCAACACTGAAGTCGGTCCGAAAATCGAACTCACAACCTTACTATTGAAATTCCAACTCTGTAACCACATACTACGTGCCTTTACACAAGCAAGAACACAAATATATAAACACACATATATAAACATACACACATTCTAATAAGCCGGTTATCAGCGCATCCAAAAGAATGGGATTTACTTAGTTGAACAGTGAACATACGACTAGGGGTGAGAGAGTTTGTCGAGATCGCCATATTGGACCAACCACAACAATAAATAATTCTGTTGTCTTCATGACACCGTTAATACAATAATTTATTAAATTTAATAAGTTTACATACATTAATTAGACCACGTATGGATACGTTGTTTCTTCTTCGTCATAGTTGCACCACCGAAAATTTAAGGATTGTTATGTTCGTAGGAATTCTTGAAGAAAAGAGAAAGAAACTATAGAGTGGAAAATGGACTGCTTAAGCCATATAAATAAATGCTAAAAGTCTAAATTCTCTCTCGAGCTCGGAGGACCATCAGCCGGTGATTATCCCGGTTTCTGTGGCTTTACGCGGCTGAGAAAACAGGACTCCTCTCTGGTGAGGACGACAATCCATCGCAGGATTAAACACCCAGTTACTGGTGGTACTCATTTTAGCCGACTATGCTCGAGCGACTTGAAATGAAATGTTTTGCTCAAGAACACAACAAACAACCAAGTCTAGGAATCGAACCCACGGCATTATGAACGTTAGTCCAGCATACTTACTACTAGGCTACGCGCCTCCACCCACATAAACCGATGGAATTTAATTATATCTTGTATCAAAATATATTATGATGACACCACAATTATTGTTCTTACAGTTTCAAGCTGGTAATCTACACAAACGTTTCTCTCTACCTTTACATGGAACATTTACGCTCCCTGTGCTGGTGAATTTAAAGTTCTTCCTCTACCTTCATTTTCCCTCAATATTAAACGCACATGCATTCTCCAATGATGTGACGGAGTAGCAATAGAGGAAGTGAGTGAAAAAAAGTGAATGTTCAATTGATAATAGATAAAAGAAAGATGGAAAATTAAGCAAATTTTGAATTGTTTTATCCCTATAAAACTGTATGTATATATTTGTACTTGAGACTGTATATCTTTCTGTGTATTTGGATGTTAGTGTATTTCTGGAAGTCTGGAAGTGTGAGTGTATATATATATATATATATATATATATATATATATATATATACCTTTGTGTTTTGTGTGAAAGAGCGAGCAGGGAAATATAATGATAGAGATTTAGATGGAGTAAAATTGACAGAGAAAATATCTTTGAAAACTAATTGAAGGAAACACGAAATAAAACACTAAATATTGTAAAGAAATGTAAAAACAGTGAAGAAAGAAGGAAAAAAAGAACGAAAGTAAGGAGAGAGTAGAAAACAATGTACTCGTGGTTTAGGTATGGAGAGATATGCTGGTTTAGTAACAAAAAACGAAGAAGATTAAATGCAACTACCTTATCAGAAAGTGTATTGTTTTCAAAAGAATGTTTTCTGCAACAGATTCTTCATCGTCATCAATGTGGTTGCCGTCGTCGCCATCGTCTTCATTATATGCCTCATCATCGTAGTAATAGGTGCCATCGTTGATGACAACATCAACATTATTCTCATCATCATCATCATCATCATTCTTCACCAGCTCCTCCTCCTCCTCCTCTCCCTCATCATCATTGTCGTCCCCACTTTCACCTCCACAGACTTTCCTATCATCATTAGTTCCCACAGCATCTTCTTCAAAGTCATATACATCCACATCATCATCATTATTATTCTTTTAAGAGAAATTACTACTACTACTACTACTACTACTACTACTACTACTACTACTACTACTACTACTACCATTGCTGCAATTATTAATAATTGCTCTCTCCAGTCCAATGTGTTCATTTTGCTCACAACATTTAAAACATTTTGAACATTAGTCTATTTATCCCTAGGTAGACAATAACAGATGTTTTTTTAACATTTATTTAATCTGTAAAATATTTACAAATTTAATTTTATAGTTAGCCTTTCTTTGTCTGTTGTTGATGAAAGCGTAAAAAGATATACTACCCATATCTTTTTACGCCTTCCCAGATAAGTAAATTAAAAGCGGTTTAACTTTGGTTTCTGCAGAATGATGCTTGTAGGGATAGTCTGGTCTATAGGGGCGTTCGATAAGAAATATTAATTTAAAAATTTGACCAAGGGGTTCTTGGAACCGAAATGTGGTATGGATGACGGGAGGATGAGGGTTCGTTGATTGTATTGACTATACATTGGCTGGAGAAATATAGGGCTTCCTAGTTCACAAAAGTAGTACCTTTGTGAGGATATGATCTACAGTGGCTTGAATTATCCAATGTAAACCTGACCTGAACAACATAAAGCAACATAATATGTTCACTGTTCCATGATCAAAAAGCAAAATCCAAAGAACTGTATACAGTGTGAGTGGGTGTCCGAACACAAAGGAACCAAACTCCCACAGTCACTGCCTCCGTCTCTATTATGAGCAAATGGAAGCCCATGCGCTGACCGCCCCACGGACTCGGCGGACAGAATAGAGAAGGCGTTTCCCCGGAGGATGGTGAGGGAGCCGCGCTGGAAGAGCCATTCCAGCTCGCGAGGCTCACACCTGCGATAGCCAACTTTGTATTGATGGTGGTGAGTAGGGAGGTGGCCCTTGGGCCAAGGACATCAGGAGTCCCCACTGATACGGGCTCGACGGCAAACCTGTCGGAGAGTCTACCCTCCTCGGCCCGAAGTGCAGCAGATCCTGGGTTCGTCGCTGGAGACTGTGTAGCTGCTATGTAATATTTCCACAACTTAAATACATTATACATATATTACGTAGAATACATTCAATAGAAACAGTTGTGCAGTGTAAGCACACAATAGAAATAAAACTACTACAACAATAGTATTTTCTTTTGTTGGTCATAACCACCAGAGACGCTGAGTACATTACAAAAGCGAAATAACATATGAAATCAACATCAAGGCACCGTAGGGATTAAGATAATGACAGTTGTCGTCGGTACTCTGGACAAAATAACACTGATGCTGATTCTCGAATCACAAATTGTTCTAGAAACTTCTCTCGTATTAAGAATAGACCATACATTTAAGAAAATACTCTGTCTAAAGTCATTGTTGATACGTGACAAACAGTAGAAGATTCAGTAATAATGATAATAATAGTTTGGGCTGCAGAACATCATGGTCGCTTTTAACGAAGCACCTATCATGATTTGAAAGTCACATGTTTTGGTCGTCAGTTACACAGTCAGGTTATATGTACCAAGAATAAGTGAATGAATAGAACTGATTGGGTAGTGCGAAGACAGCATTAGAACGTGGTAGGTGGCTTAGCACATGAACATATCACAGAACCGCTATTGTTGAAGTAAGAAGGTCAAGGTTGTGTAAAGTTGAAGATTGCAAAGATAAAACACAGTAAAAGCTTTTGAAAATGGAAAAAAAACTGAAAATAGGTTTAAAAAAACCGAATGCATAGACAAATGAAGATAGAACATGGATAAAGATGGTTATAAATGGCTAAACCTGATTTAAAATCGGGAAAATATGACTTAATAACTAATTACATCAAACACAGAGGAGACCCAAGCAGAAAGAATTATGTGTAGAATTTGTGGTAAATATTACTAGTCAATGCACACCACTGGCTCAGAAAGAATACCTGAGGCGTCAGGACAACAAGAATGTTATCGAAAATGATAATGCAAAGATCCTGTGTGACTTTGTGATATTGTGCCCATAAGATGGAGTATAGAAAACCAGGTGTGATAATTGAGAAAGAAAGCAAACAGAGTCGGATCATAGATATAGCATATCCAACTGACATCAAGGTATACGATGAAGAAGGGAAAAAGTCAATAGATACGAGGCGTTAGCTTGGGAGGTTAAACATTTGTGGTTACTGAAAAATGTGACTGCAATACAAATGATAGTTGGAGTTGTTAGAAAAGATTTTGAGAAATACATAAAACGAACAAAGGTTGCAATACGAGTGGAAAACATAGAAAACATCACTGCTTGGAACAGCTTGAAAAATAAGATCTTTTATCTCAGTTCCATGGCAATGAACTGAAAGTTGAATACCATCATGGTCAGTTATAATGAAACGCCTAGCAATATTTGAATGTGATCCATTAATATCACTAAAACAAGAGTGAATCTAATCAGAAAATGAAGACGAATATGTAAAAAATGAACCAATCTTGCTCTACCAAAAATATATTTCATGTATGGCTTGGTTCTATAATATACATTCCTTAGTTGACATTGGTATCACGTACGAAAAGTGCAACTAGTTGAATATCAACCAGAACCCGACGAGGAAGGCTTAATAACTAAAGAAACAATACATCAAAAGGGAAGAAACAAAGATATCTCAGGCATTTACGTAACACTCATGAAATGTATTGATTTTCGATGTATTACAAATGTTAATTCTATGAAATGATGTGGATAACGAAAGACGACTAAAAAGATAAAACAATCACAGACAAACTCAACAAACTCTAAAGATAAAACAAATAGAAACCGTACAATTCTGCAGAAAAGAATAAACATTCTTTCAGTTTAAGGAAAAAATACGAAGACTCATGCGTGCAAAATCCTAAACGCATAGAAACGAAAAAACTGGTATCCTACAAAAATAATGACATTATAAATAAATTTAAAAATACAAACAAATGGACATGGGATGGAGATATTTCTATTCCTTATGCATATTTCACAGCAAGACTGTACCATAAAATGAAAAAAAAAAAAAAAAAAAAAAAAAAATGTATACTCATAAAATCCGAGAGAAAAATTACTCACACTAATCTAAAACTTAAAATCAACAAACTAGCAAATCTGAAAATATATATATTAAAAACAAAAAATATAAACAATTGAAATAGAGCAACTTATTTGTGTTTTCCTATAATAGGGAAACACAAATAACGAACACAGAACAACTAAAGAACATAAATATTGAAAGTTTAGAACGTGAAGATAGAAACAACATAACCCAAACAGATAATTTAAACAACAAAATGCAACCACAGAAGACGTACAGAGTACTGAACAATAAAAAAAACAAAAACAATTCAGCACAACACTGTTAAAGTTACAAATGAAAGACAACACAAGGAGGAAGATGTTACTCAAATAAAACTTGTAGATGTAATTCAAGCCACAATAGAATAAAGATAGAAATAATCAAGAACTATAAACCACAGAAAATCTCCTTATTGACGAAAAAATACATCTAGTTATAAAGATAAAAGTCAGTGATCAAATAGCAACGATTAGAAAAAATGCTAACCTGGCTACCATACACCTAATTAAGACAATCAAGGCTACCATACACCTAATTAAGACAATCAAAGGCATTACAATAAATTTTCCCGATATCATCGTATCTATTAAGATCGTTTTCTTATTTTGGAACATAGGAAACACAATTACTGGGTTAGAGTTTACTCCACCAAATTGATACACTATTATATTATTAATATTTAGTATTCCGGCCCTGTAAAGACGGAATATGAATTATACATGAGTGGGGTGTGAATTGAGAAAGTAAAAGAAATATCCTTAAATGCAGTGATACAAGTAGGCTGTTGCTGTAGACATTCTACTATGCAACATATAATTATATAATTATTACATACATAACATCGGCACAATGTCGTACAGTACACTTGGTAGATTGCAATTGGTGGTTACTTTATCTTAGGCGTGAAAGACAAAGTAAACCACGCAAGAACCACTCAGAAACTAAAGTATAAACGGCCTATAAACGGCCAATGTTCTAATCATTCAGAGAAATAGTTATGAAATAGAAATGATAAGGCTTGGAGCTTGATTCCACCGCTTACTATTTAGGATAAGTGTTATTTAACATCCTCGGGTTGACACGCATGTTTGAAAGACCATCGAATGGATTGTACCTGTAATTCTAATGAATAACCTTGCCATATATTATTTTAAGCTGCATCTCTGAGAATCACATTAATTGTGTACGTGTCTATGGAGCGCTAAGTCATATGCACATTACTTTCAACAGCAGGCATTTCTGTAGATTGAACACATGTAAATCGTTGTAAGCAACGGAGCCAATTCCATGTACCATTGGTAAGTATTTATTTCACAACTGTTTACTTTATATATGTTCATATAAAACCACAAATAAACTACTATAGGCGTAAAGAAAATTACATAACAATGCAAGATTGACGACCAAAATTTAATAACAAATCTATTAAGACACTGTAGTTATGAATAAATGTGCATATGATTATCATATCCATGTTTTATGAATATATCTATGGATTAATATATATTTATTTAGAGTTTCCATTTATCATTTACTAAGTTGTTTTTAGACACACACACACACACACACACACACACACACACACACACACACACACACACACACACACACACACACACATACATACATACATACATACATACATACATACATATATATATATATATATATATATATATATATATATATATATATATATATATATATATATATATAATGTGTGTGCGTGATTGTTCTGTTGCGTATTGTTGATTTATTGAGAAGAACAATCCTTGCACTGGAATTTCCTCCCTGACAACTTCCTGATCTTTAATAAACAACATGTTGATTGTTATCTGTCATATCTAATGTCCAGCTGTCTCCTGTCTGTGAAGTGTTGGAGTTATCTGTAGATCTAATCAGTCAAACATACAGGAACTTAGCTCACTCTGTGTGTGTGTGTGTGTGTGTGTGTATATATATTTATATATTTATATATATTTAAATATATAGAGAAAGAGAGAGAGATAGAGAGAGCGAAGGAGAGATTTTGATCCTACATTATTACCGGAATGTCATCAAACATAGCTATTCAATATAAAATGGAGAATAACAAACCCACCATGTTGCATACATAACAACAATTGACACCAACAGCGTTATGCGTGTGCTGTTTGTAGTAGGGGTGATGATAAAAGTGATGTTGGTGGTAATAAAGGGTAATATAGTGAGGCGTACAAGTGTCACACGCATATAGGTATAATATATGCATGTGTGTGTGTGTGTGTGTGTGTGTGTGTGTGTGTGTGTGTGTGTGTGTGTGTGTGTGTGTGTGTGTGTGTGTGTGTGTGTGTGTGTGTGTGTATGTGTGTGTGTGTGTGTGTTACTATGAGTGAGTGGGTGTGCGTCTGTAAGTGTGTGTCTGTGCCTGCCTGAAGGTAAGTGACCTTGTTTTTAATGTGCTTGTCTAAAAAATGTGAGGTCCTGAGTTGTATTCCCTACTGGGTGTTGTGCACTTCATTTGAAATCGTTTCATTATTATTATTGATGACCGAGGTTAGCTTTGCCTTTCATCCTTACGGGGTCGATAAAATAAAGTACCAGTAATAAACTGACATAATAGCTGGCCTTGTGCCAAAAGTAGAAACAATTATTATTATTGATGACCTCAGACGGTGGATTGGCAGTATCGATAGGGAGTCGCTCACCATTCTTTGCAGCATAGAGTTACGACCCTTTACGGTCTGAGTTCAAATCCCACCGAGGTTAACGTTGCCTTTCATCCTTACGGGGTCGATAAAATAAAGTACCAGTCACGCACTGGGGTCGATTTAATCGACTTTCCTCTCCCCCATAATTGCTGGCCTTGTGCCTATATAAGAAGCCATTATTATTATTGATGACCTCGGACGGTGGATTGGCAGTATCGATAGGGAGTCGCTCACCATTCTTTGCAGCATAGAGTTACGGCCCTTTACAGTCTGAGTTCAACTCCCGCCGAGGGATTTATTATTGATGACCTACCTTGGTACTGCTGCCTAAGCTGTATTGTTTTCTTTCTTCTCACAATTCATGTCAGTTAGCAGGAGAGCGGCTTAGCAGCGTTTTATAAAACTTTCAAAGGTACTTTTCTACTACCCTTGCATCAATTCATCTGCTCCTCGACACGTTCTTCTCCCTTCTAATTCTAAGACGTGAATCCTCATTTTTCCTTCTTGAAACATTCTTTTTCCCGTCTCCACTTAGTGTGCCAAATCTTTCCCCACCTGTGTGGCAGATCAAATCAGCAAGTATTTGGAGCTCTTTTTCTAATAAAACTTTGCCCAATATCGTCAGTGATGCACGTTCGATCGTCTTGTAGGTAGACAGCTCATTTGATTTAGGCTTCATTCGCTTGCCCTCACTGTCTTCTCCGGGACATTTGTCGTACCAGTGTGGTGTGCTTTATGGGCACTATCAATAGTTATCATCTGATTGACATTGCGATTCTTCATACACCTTCTTGACATGTGAATCCGAAGGCCTGTCAGCGTATTAAACTGCCTCCGTCGGCCTAATTGCTCCACCCTTTGAAAACTGTATACGTTTGTTTAAATCACCTTCGAGTTTCATGTCCCTGTTCATTTCTGATCCTTATTCAGTAGCCCTTATTCTCCTTCGCTTTCTCAGGGTAGGAGAGATTATCTGCTTTTCTCTTTTGTTGTGTGAGGTTTTATTCGGTGGTGGTGCCATTATGGCGACGGATTCGCGATTGCAACTCACTTGCCGCTGCCATATACACAGGAGTCTTTTTCTCCAGTCAAGTGTACCCTCCACTCCAGTCACGAGTATCTCTCATTTCCGTCACAGGTCCTCTTCGCTCCAGTCAGGATCCTATGTCATTAGTCAAATGTACGTAGTATATATATATATATATATATATATATATATATATATATATATATATATATATATATATATGTAGAAGTTATATTTAAATTGTTGGGATACAACAAGCAAATATTTTTATAACTGATATAAAGCACTCAACAATTTATTGGAGTAAAAATACGATATATTAACAAATTGAAACTATATTTATAAAACCATATTTATTTCATTATACATATTTCAAGGACACCAGGTCAAATTATGTTGCGCTTTCATCAGATAAAATATAATATAGATCAGTTTTATAAATAAATATTGACATACCCTTAAAGAATGCGACCATTTCTGTTGGAAGCTCCCGGATAGTGGGGTTATTAAATTGATTTAGTCTATTATGCAAATTAGTGTCGGATATGTTTAAATCAAAGCAGATTTAAAATAGGCCGTTGGAGTATGAAAAAAGGAAAAGAAAAAGGAAAAGAGAAAAGAAAGAGCAAACTCTAAGTGGAAAAGAAGAAAACAAAAGAAAAAAAAGAAAGAGAAAGAGAAAAAGAAAGAGAAAGAGAAAGAGAAAGAGAAAGCCCTAAGTGATAGGTTGTTGTATTAACGTAACTTTTAAGATGAAGCGAAAAAATAAATATTTATTGGATGAGTTAGGCAGAGTAAATAAGCGTGAATAGAAAATAAATAAATAATAATAACCGGAGAATTTTAAGATTATAAAAGAAAGTTAAGATTATAAAAACCTTATATTATTTAATAGTAAGTTATAATTTTATAAATTTTATAAATTTTATATATCTCATAAATCCACCTGTTATATAGTTGTGACTGTTATAATATAAGTTTGTTTAGCATAAACCGTAAGAAACCTTTTATAACAGAGTGTATTCGAATTGTATATATATATACATAGAGACATAGACACATGTACCCATACATATATATACACAGAGATACACAACCCATATATAGATACATACACATATATATACACATATAGGTAGACATACATCATATATAGATAGATAAATATAAAGTACATAATATAAAATAAAAAATAAGTTATAATTTTAAAAATATTATAATTTTAAGAGGAATTACAATTTGGAAATATATTCATAGAATTTTAAGCAATATAACTTTAAAACAATATAATTTTAAAAAATATTTGAAGATATAATTTTTTTAAAATATACAAGAATATATATAAAAAATTCAGTATAAAAATGAATTTTAATTTTTTTTATATAATATTTAACTCTCAGTATGCTTAACTTCATTTTTTATAACCATACGAGAAATTTTCAAAGAAAGAGAAATTTTCAAAAAAAGAGAAATTTTCAAAAAATAGGAGAAACTTTTAAAAAAAATATATTTTCCAAAAATCTCTCTCATTTAAAAGCTTTCAGTATGTTTATCTAGAAAAAATGTTAAGGAAAGTTTTAAGCAGTCAAATGAAGGAATCTAATGATTTATCGATAGGTTCAGTAGATTTAATAGAATGAGTTATATATTACATTTTAAATTTATATTTAAACGTTGATTTCAATCTATGTTTGCAGCAACTGAAAAGATTGTTTCTTACGTTGACGGAATTTTTGCTTTTTAATATAAAGAATATTTCCTCGATACAAAGATCACAATTTTCGGAAGAGGAGTTAAATGGAGGAGCTTTTGAAAAATATTCCAAAGTAAAGAATATTTAATGTTCTTTGATTTAAGGTCCCATAATAGGCTAGATAGAGAAGTTGAAGATCTTTTGTTTAAATTCGTAAAAGATCATTTATGGTTATTAAAACGAGATTTGAAAGTAGTTCCTACATAATTAAATGAGTATAAATTAGTTTTTACATTACAATTATATACTATATTTTTAGCTAAACAATTGTTATTTAACGGACAGTTAGATTTATTTCTACAGTTACATTTATCAAAATTCAAGTCACTAGGAGCTGTATTATTATATTGGATATTGCTAGGGTTGTTAGTGGTATTTTGGTTAGGTTTTAAGTTTCTATTATTAATTCTATTAATATTCTGCGCTAAATTATTGGTGGTTGAATAAGTTAATTTTATAGTATGTCTATTAAATATTGAGTAATATCTATGTGTTCTAGGGAAGCATTTGTCAAGAGCTTTAAAGAATAGTTTAGCAATAGGAGTTTTAATATTTAATGAGAAAGGAGGAGCAAACCATAATATATTCCTAGTTCTATTTCTTTTTTGTTTTCCGAATTATTGTAAGGTTTTCTATTATAGTTGTTAAAATATTAAATATTAAAACTCCTATTGCTAAACTATTCTTTAAAGCTCTTGACAAATGCTTCCCTAGAACACATAGATATTACTCATTATTACTATTTAATATGAGTAAATAACTTAATTTCCTTCACGCTGTATTGCTATTACATAGAAACGATTTCTCCGAAAAATCTATGAATTTCCATAAGTTAAAAAAAATTCCTATATCTTAAACATAAAAAATCTTTTATTGTATATATATATATATATATATATATATATATATATATATATATATATATATATATATATATATATATATATGTATGTGTGTGTATGTATATATATATGAATATATTCTTTTTAATAATATATAAATTTTTTAATAATATATAGTTTTTATTAATATATAGATTTTAATAATATATAGATCTCAATTTTTAATGTATAGATCTCAATAATTTAATTGATAATTTAATTGATAAACTAAACATTTAATCAAATTTAAACATTAGATAAAATTCTCCGGTTATTATTATTTATTTATTTTCTATTCACGCTTACTCTGCCTAACTCATCCAATAAATATTTATTTTTTCGCTTCATCTTAAAATTTACGTTAATACAACAACCTATTACTTAGGGCTCTCTCTTTCTATTTCTCTTTCTTTCTCTTTCTCTTTCTTTTTCTCTTTCTCTTTCTATTTCTCTTTCTTTTGTTTTCTTTTGTTTTCTTCTTTTCCTCTTAGAGTTTGCTCTTTCTTTTCTCTTTTTTCTTTCTCTTTTCCTTTTTTTCTTTTTCCATACTCCAACGGCCTATTTTAAATCTACTGTGATTTAAACATATCCGACACTAATTTGCATAATAGACTAAATAAATTTAATAACCTCACTATCCGGGCGCTTCCAACAGAAAGGTCGCATTCTTTAAGGGTATGTCAATATTTATTTATAAAACTGATCTATATTATATTTTATCTGATGAAAGCGCAACATAATTTGACCTGGTGTCCTTGAAATATGTATAATGAAATAAATATGGTTTTATAAATATAGTTTCAATTTGTTAATATATCGTATATATATATATATATATATATATATATATATATATATATATATATATATATACTACATGGGAGGGGGCGGGCGGGCGCGTGTGTGTAATAAATTTGATACATAAACTGCAACCGATTCTGAAAGGACTTAAGCACGTATCATTATATTTTCTTTCCGCGGGGTTAATGGTTCCACAACAAATGACCTGCTAATCCATCTCTTGTGTTAAGTATATCTCTACAAAATCATATTATATATTTATATGTGCAGTTTAAGCTGACACCAAACAATTACTTGGTTTATATAGAAGATATGGCAATTTTAAATTTAAAAAAAAAGTAATGAGCAGGAACATAGATTTAAGTGCCAACGCATGAGAACGATACATTCCTATCTTTTACAAATGTATTTCAAAGTGTTTATTCTGCAATTTCCATTACCCAGAAAGAAGGAAATCTCATAGATATTTAGTAATTTTTAACGATAGGCTTAGATGTAGAGAATTCTTTCTTTAGAAATGGTGATAGACTGACTGAAGGACCAGGAGAAATGAATAAGTTAATGGAACCATCCAATGATGGACAGTGGTACAGCACAGCAGGAAACGGTTATACAGAAAGGAGAACTAAATATAGGAAAGCATTTCTCCATTACCTTCCCGATTACAACTTTCCATCAGCCGAAATCAAGAGGCAATAAGTATGTTTAAAACGAAATTTCTAAATGTGGTAAAAAGAAAGAACACTGAAAAGAAACGAAAGAAGTAAAAACTGGGAAGAGGACCAAATATACTACCTTTGTTTGGACGGCATATAACTGCTGTATCGTGCGACCGGGTGGCGAAATTATTGCAGCGAAGAAGAACAATATATAGTCTCTCTATTATCTATTCTACTTCACCGGGTTTTGCTGCAGTATGATGACCTCTGCTCAATTTACTGGAGCAAAAGCAGCAATTGGAGAATCCCGGAGTGCTCGATGGTGATTTGCACACAAAGGAAACAATCACTCAATGCCATGGATTTAGTGAATAAAAATACAAAATAGTCTACTTCATAACAAGTTGAATACGGATCCTTGAAACCAATTGCTCTGCCTTCAATGGTTTCGCATGTATTATGTACAAGAATGAGTCTTTCACATCTGTCAGAAAATAATATCTTTTGTATCAGGAAACCACGATATCGATTTAAAACGTTTATTAAATACTTTATTTGGCATGCAACGAAACTATAGTAAATATAAAGCTGGAAGAGTTTGAAGCTATTGATAGTGTCCATAGAGAGAGCCACGTACTGAAAAACAGAGATAAGTGGGTAGATAGGCAGATAGGTAGATAGAAATCGAGATAAATGTAAAGATAGATCTATAGAAAAGGACACAGATGCTATCAGAACGTAATTGATACGTTCATTATCTCACAGTCCCTCTCTCTCCACACACATACAGACATACACACCCTTTGTGTCCTACATTATATATAACGCACAAACACACACACACATATATATATATATATATATATATATATATATATACGTTATTCCGGGTTGAATCGGAGGTAACCGCAGTAAGTAAGGTACTCAATACATTGCAGAGTATAAAAGTTTTAATATAGATGAGATTCTACAGGACTAGAACTGTTTCATTCTTTAGAAATAATCAGGAATCTCAGAGATTCCTGATGATTTCTAAAGAATGAAACAGTTCTAGTCCTGTAGAATCTCATCTATATATATATATATATATATATATATATATATATATATATATATATATATATATATATCATGCATGCATAAACACAGACACACAGTTGCAAGCGGAACTATATGGGTCACAAACATACGTACACTTAAGTACATCAAAACATATAGAATGAGAGAGGAAAAACTTACTCAGACATATATACATATGAAGTTTGAACAATCTTGTGTGTGTATGTATGGATGTATGTGTGTGTGCGGGTGCGCTACTTGCGCACAGCCATATACAGAAAGTAAATGATTGGTAGGTAGATAAATTAAAGCGAAAGATAGAGTGGGAGCAGGAAATGGATGGAGAAGGAGAGAAAGAGTGATACATACGAAGATTTCTCTGTAGCTGTGTATAAGAATAAAGTAAGTGAAGAAGTTTTCGAAGGCTTCCAAGATAATGACCCTGTTTCTATCAGCCATCAAAGAAACGTGCGCAAAGAGACGAGAGATATATATCACAATAGATATTTATCAAGAGAAGGTTTTTATATGACAGTAGAGAGTTGCTTTAGTATTTTCGATTCACACACACTGATAAGACATTGCTGATAAAAGTGGTCGACCAATGAGACATATAGATAAAAGAGTAGCTCTTCAGAAGAGATATATCGACAAATGACGACGTAGTTTGGCGGAAATAGTCTAAGTATTTCGATGAGAGTTGGACGAAGTGAAAGTGGGCGAGGAAAGGTGGTTGTAGAATGGAAGAGATAAACCAATTTTTAATACTTATTTAGATTTTGTTTTCACATGATCCAAACAAGGAAGAACGGTAATAACAATTCCGGTAGACGTCGTTTACGTTCGAATGATGATGGTGATGATAATTACGGCGTTAGCAACGTCACCTACACAGATGGTGAGGTTGACGATGGGGATAGTAATCTGGGTAATGACGATGATGTTAGCAATACTAATAACATCAACAACAGCACAATCAACACGGGAATTCTAATTATGCAGAGAATGGGAGGGAAAGAAAGATCTTATCGGCAGATGTACATCAGTATGGTTATTAGACGAATCGGTTTCTTTTCACGACTAAAGGTTCAACACCAACCTGCTGATGTTCAACAATAAACGAGGAAAACTTTTGGCAATCAAGCTACTTAACATGTATCATGGCACGGTTATCTCCCGAGGAAAGTACTGAGTGATCATTCGATCTGCGAGAAATAGCTGTTAGTTAATGCCTCGAAAATATACTCGTAATTCTATTGTTGCATTCTTGTATCCACTGAATAGTGGTGAAAGCTCATTGGGGCTGCAATGTGAACGCTTCTTTCAAGGCCCCTTCCCCATAACCACTTGAGAGGGGGGGGGGGGGTGTTTGACTCCAGTGTATGAGCGGAATTTAACAATCTCAAAGTGATGCAAGGTATGGTTTGAGAAATTTGAACCCAGAGCGCAGGGAGCCAGAAGCAAATACTGTAAATCTATTGGACGCCGCTCTAATGTCTGCCAACCTGCCATCTTGTTGTCATTAAGAAGAAAACCACTTTATATAATATAGTTCTAGGTATGTATAATGCCACTTATATTATAAAATGATCACGAACTGAATAACTTTGCTTATGTCAGCTTAATTACTGCTGACTCTCGAGGTTAAGCAACGGCAGCAACCAGCTTAGGAGGTTTTAATGAGATCACGTGAGTGTGAAATATTGGCAAGTAGACAGAAAACATACTGCCTGCTTTGGGGAATGAACATGTGACATAGAAATCTGAGAAAGGGCTTCATAACCATTCAATTATTGCGTCAATCTCAAGTGTTGGAGTGTCAATGTCATGATTCATTAAATTGTAAATGGCATAAATAGAGGTGAACTCACCTAACAACTGAAATTTAATCCTTTGTTTTCTGGAAGTCATACGCCCCATTTTAACATGAATCACCATGGGTCTGCACCTCGAATTTTCCTCTACGACGAACAAGATCGGGAAAGGTATTTTGCTTGTAGATCAGCAGTAACCCATGCATACCAGTCACCGATGTTGTCTAAGATAAAGGCCGATATAGTTTGACACCAATAACGTCACAATTCATTTTTTCCAGCCGAGTGAATTAGAGCAGCACACCAATAGGTCTGGGATTGAAACTCACACTATCACGATTTTATGCCCTACACGAACCACAAAGCGAAGCAAGATCTAGAGGCAATGTTAGAGGCAATGTTTCACAACGAGGAAGGAACTTGAAATGATAAAGGTTTTGTGACATACGGCATAGCTTATGCACTTTACACCTGGTGGAGCCCATCCCTCTGACGGTCTGAACGCACACTATTTTTTTAATTAGGGGAAGGATAAAGAGGGTGTGAGAGAATGGATCAAGGGCGAAAAAGAGAAATGAGGGGGAAAGAGGAGGATAATCGACCGAAATACTGGACTAGCATTTTTTTTTATCGGCCTCAGAAGAATGAGGTTAAGCTGATATGGGCGGGCTCTGAACTCAGGGTGCGTAGTGAGCCGGAACGAATACCGTAACGCATTCTATCGGACGTTCTAACAGCTTTGCTAATCCACCAAAGTTTGTGAAATTATACGAATGTACATATTTACGGCAAGTTAAAATGTAACATTATCGTTGTGTGCTGGACACTCGATTATTAAGTTTACCCTAAACGTAATAATATTTGGTACATAATGCAGTGACAAATATAAGTACAGGACATCATAGATAAAATGATATAGCTATGAATTATATATGTATTGTATTGACACATATGCTGCAATGCAAGGATCACTCGTTCGAATAATGGCATTTATGAAATGCTGGATTTCTGATATATGGGTAATGTGATACAAAATAGCAATAAAAACAAATAAAGTGTGGGGCAAGTTAAATTCACAACATAATATATTTTTCAAATAAATAGATGCAAGTTCATGTTTCGCCATGAAACTATCACCAGAATAATAAATGCTTTTTGATACTGATGCAAGATATAAGTAGCAGGAAGCTGGAAAGATTGATATAACGAGTAAGTAAAAGTGGCAATAATGTACAGCTGGCAAGATCTGTAAGGGGTGTATCAAATACCTTAGCTATTATATTATATAGTATATCCTACTTGATGCAATTCTAATGGATTTATCTCTAAATAATCAACACTACAGCGCCGCCCATTGTCCTCATTACATTAATCAATAAATAAACTATATTATTTAAATATTAAAGAGAGAGGGATAACAACAGAAGGGGTTTTTAATGCCAGATAGGAAAATGAGATAACAACTGGTATTTCATAGATGATATACGATAAGATATAGCGTAGCTTGGTGGGATAGAAAAACAAGGTCAAGGTAAAGGGCTCATTGTACTGCTGAGGTTGGTGATGTTTGTTATATTGTTGATGGTGGTCATGATGATGATATATACTGATGCTGTTGATTAGAATGATAATGATGATGGTAATGTGTCGATGATTGTGATGAAGATAATGATAAGGATGACGGATGATAATGTTGATGCTGCTGTTGTGGATAAGGATGCTGGTGATGTGAAAGAGAAGGATAAAGCCGATACTGACTGTAGTGGTGAGGATGGTGGTGAATATAACTTTAACACAGAGGAGTAAACAGAATAATTAGACATTGTCAGCTGAAACAAACAAGCTTCACAGACAGCAGTGTACGATCAATATTAGTTTCTTTATTAAACGTTAGTAAACTGGATTTACACATTACTATTGTACAAACCCACACGCATACACACACATATAAACACACACACACACACACACACACACACACACACACACACACACACACACACACACACACACGTATATTCCCTACATACAATCACACCAGTATACGCGGCCACACATGTGTGCGTGTATGTATGTATATATTTATGCACGCTTAACCGCAAAGAACAGGCCACATTTTATGACTTACAGTACACTTACAGATACATACATACATTCGCGAACATTGACCCGAACACAGCAATACATACACACGTACACATACACTTTCATATTGTGTGATAATAGAGAATTCTAACGAGATATGTATCAGTTGCTATGGGTTACTTAGTCTATCAACGTGAGCAGATGATATCAATTTATCAAGAATTGTGCTGGAGATAACAAACATCACGTTTCACTGTGATTAATATTGCTCTAAAAGTTTTTATTGCTTGTTTCTTACCTGAGTCAGAGGAGGCAAGACAATACCCCTGAAATGTTTCATGGCTCTAAGGTGGGTAGGAAGATGAGTAATCATTACATTTAGACTGGAATTCTAACCCGAATGTTTACAATAGCATCAATTAAGATGAAGGCGAGGGTACTGAAGCGGGCGGTGGATTAAGTCAAGTACACTAGTCATTAACCATTGGTCATATAACTGTTAGTAGGGATTAGTTATATTTGAGTTAGCTCACATGGAGTTCTAACGACCATACTTTATTTTGTTTCCAAACACACGATTACCTTATGGCCCTGGCTCTCTGAACTCTGAGTTCAAATTCCATTGAGGTCAACGTTGTATTTCTTTCTTTCGGGGTCGGTTAACAAAGTACCAGTCCAGTTCCGGAGACGATTCTTGCATATCTCTTTCTCACTCTCGTTCTCTGAAGGAAATCGGACATTTGAAAACGCCGTACGTTCCTACAGGGTTGTTGTTGAATGTCCGCCGCTTGCACGTTAAATTCACATTGCGGCTGTTTAATTTGCCGAAAAACAGGAACACTCAAGGTCGACACCGATATAAGTCCTCTCCATATTCCTTATTAATATTTAATTGGGGGGGAAATTAATTTTGTTCTGTAAAAGATTATTTATTTCATAGAAATAGAGATTGATATGCCTCACAAAAATGATTAAGGTCTTGTGTACGATACCTGTAGCACAGTGTATCACTTGTGATTTAATAGATCCCATTGTTCCTTTGATTTTTACTGCTAGGTAAATGTCAGTCCACTGCCTGCATCATATTTCGTTGCCTCCGAGATTGGTTCAAGTTATCCTCAAATTGAAGGGCTGAACTGAATTCATTAAAAAATAGATTCCGCTATTGACACCCAAGTGCTTCGTATTTGTGTTAAGTTGGGCGAATGATTTAGTGAACCAACCATGTAGGCTAAAGTGGAGTTCGAACTCAGAATGCAAAACGTCGAAACAAATATTACAAGGCATGATGCCTTCCAGTCAAACATTTCTGATAGCAAGCTTGACCTTAGTAAGATTTGAACGCAGTGTATCAGATCCAATATCGCGGGCCATTTTGTAATACGATCAAAAATATTCTGGCAATTCGAAATAAAATTACATTTACTATTAAAGCGTGAGTATTTGGACTTTTTAAAAATATACTAAGATTCAATAATCGTATTTAGATTGTGGGCTGGTTTCATAAGATTCAATTTCTAAACATAATTTACTTGTGCACCATACAATTTAAAATAATGTTCCAAATCATTTTACTTAACATGCATAACACTTTAGATAGTTTGCTTCAGTTAATTTGGGTTGTAACACCTCAACCCATTTCAAGATCTAAGTTGAACTGACACATAGAACACGTTTGGGTTAGTATTGTGTCCACTCAGATAAAGTTGCAACTATTTAGGATTTGCACCAAAATACCCGCCTATATTATTTGTTTTATTAATTTGGTTGTTGTATTTGTTTGGATGAAAACAGATATTGCGTAGCCAAGAAAAATTAACATCTTTATTAATGAATTTCCAGTTATTATATTCTTTCCTAACATTCGACCAAAATATTCTAATAGAATCAATCTTTTTATTGAAATTAAAACTGTTGCATGAATGTGGACTTCAAGAAAATGCTATCGAAATTAATCAGTGTTGACAAAATCCTCATCAATGACGTTAATGTCTGTACTAAATATAATTTGCACCTAATTGTATTTCTAAGCATTCTCTCTTGAAATATGGTGATTGAATTCTATTATCTATTAGCAATATGATTGAAGATAATATTCCGTTTGTCATTAAAGTTATTTACAGTAATCTCTTTCAGTAGATTAAATGTTAGAAGAGATAGTTTTTCTTTGCTCCACTTTCTTTTTCCCCGATTTGAAAGTTTCTTTCAGCCCATATTTTCTCCATTAAACCAATAATTGTTTGATCTCGACCTTGTACAGTTATGCAATGCAGAAAAATATTTGCAAGATAAGCTAATTTAAGCATTCACTTTGAATCTGAAAACCTTGAAACTAAATCATATTTTTTCAGATAAAATATTCTGCTTCAGTTCATAGTGACATAACACTCTACAGAACTTTTTCACGAGATAGCGATCCAATGTCACTGAATAAAAGTAAATTTTCGTATCTAGATCTTAAAGAAGAACAAAATCCTTGAAGAGTATGATTTTGAGAGATTTTGACTTTATCAAGTTTACAATTTAAAAGATGTCATTATCAAATCTAATGTCAATGACATACATTTTGAAGCAGAATATTCTGTATGTAAAAAACAAAAAAGGAAGTTGAAAAATTTCATATGAGAATTAATTTCTCTTACCTTTTCGTTAAACCTTTAACAAGCTCCAAGCGTTCTGAGTGCAAGGAAGCCGTTTGCGTTGAATCACTCATTCTAGCTGAAATACTTCTGTATTAAAGAAAGTATCTCCCATTCCAAAAGAAACATTTCCACTTGTTTAAGTAAAAAGCAGTTTGCAACATAAACAAGTCTTCTTCAATGCGTTTAACAACAGACCATCACACATAAACCATAAGTTAGGAATCTTCATTCATGTTGATCAAATCATCTTCCTGAATACTTAATACTCCGTATACCTTTATTGTGGAAAACAATATATCAAGTATATCTCCATTACGTATATAGACTGTATCAATTAATGAAACAGATGGCAACTCTTTAGCAAAATAAACTTCGCTTGTAATACGGAGCAAACGAATGCTTCTGTTTTTGCATGGCCCTCTTCACATATCTTGATTTTTCTTTCAACAAAGAAACATAGTTATGATGCCAATGTGGTTTGATGATTAAAATGTGGTTTGATTATTACTTGAAACACTTTGGTATTGTTTAACATATTTATTTCTTTTCTTTCACATTCAAATGTTTTTTTCATCTGAAAATCTGCTCCGTTTTCAAATGTTTTTATGTTTGTGTTTCAATGATTTGTTACTTATCATTTCACAACATATTACATATTGAACATTTCATACATAGTAATCTATTAAAATCTAATTCGAAAAGAAAATCGTTTTAATATTCACGTATAAGAGAGAATAACAATTAAGAGTCATATGTGATTATAGTACTAAGGTAAAGAAAATATATGTTTGTGAAAAGAATAAGATGAGTCAATACTCGGAAGTTATTTTTGATTTGCATCCAATTTCGACTTGTAAGGCCGCAGGCATATTGTCATAAACTTTGAATGAATATGCCAGGCCATTTTGAAAAAAAAAAAGTCCACATATATCCAGGTATGAAACTTGAACCACAGGTAACATCGATAGCTGCGTTGCATTAAATACGTTCGTACTTAAAATGCGTAAAAATTATAGGAAGGAAAGAAAGAATAGGGGATAAAAAAGAAAGAACGAAAGAAAGAAAGAAAAAAAAGAATGGGAAGGGGGATGGCAAAAGCTCTGGTCTTGCAGAACAGAGGGGAAGGGTGAAGGGAGAGGGTGATTGGGCTTTGGGCCTAGGGCAAGAGGGCAGATGTGCTGCGCCCCGCTGACAAGACGGCAAAAGCATTCCCCCGGACGATGACCAGTGTCGCTCGCTGCAACGGCCACCCAACCACGCGGGGCTCCCTCCTCAGACTGGCCGCGGACGCTCCGATTTTGCAAAGGAGCTCGGCAGTAAGGGGTCCAAGTACGCTTGAGGTCTCGACGGTGAGCGGTGCGAAGAGGAAAGAGCCAGACAAACCCCGATATTTATTTATTATTTTACGAGGCTGGCTGCGGCGCGTGGTTATTATTGGGTACTAGACCACCTGTGACACGTTGGGTAACGTTCACTTAAAAATACTTTAATGAATAATTAAAATATACACAAACATGTATATAATGTAAAATGAAATTCGAAACACACATATATATATATATATGTGTGTGAGTGTGTGTATATATACATATATATGAATTTGCACTCAGTGCTCCTTTGGGAGCCCCTACATAGACACACTAGAAGAGGAAGACCAAGGTTAACGTATGTTGATGCCCTAAGGACAGACACTGGTCTGTTGGAGTCGCAGGACATGGCAGCGATGATGAGGGACAGAGACCGCTGGAGAGAACTCGTCCATGGATCTCGGGAATTTTACCCGCCTTAGATAGATATATATCTGTGTGTGCATGTGCCTGTGTATATATATATATATTTATATGTGGGTGCTTGTGACCTATATACGATGGTCACAGACACACACACACAAATACACACATATGTTTACAGAGAGAGAGAGAGAGAGAGAGAGAGAGAGAGAGAGCCAGAGAGAGAGAGGGAGAGAGAGGGAGAGAGCCAGAGAGAGAGGCGGGGAAGAGTTTGTTGGTTTAATGAGAGAGAGGAAATTAAGAGAGTGGGAGAGAGTGAGGTCTGTAGTGGTATATAGAGAGGATGAGGGAATTTGATCGCTGGGGTAGAGAGTGGGAATAGTGAGAGAGAGTGAGGTATGTAGTAGGATATAGAGAGGTCTAGTGAGAGGGAATTGGGAGATTAAGGTATGCAATGATTTTGTTGGTTTAGTGAGAGAGGGGGGATTAAGTGAGTGAAATAGTGCGAGTTATCTAGTGGAATATAGAGAGGGGGAGTGAATTTGGTGGTCTACTGAGAGAGGGGGAATTGTGACAGAGAGTAATGCATGTAGAAGGATAGAGAAAGAGGGGGAGAGAGTTTGTTACTCTAGTGAGGGAGGGGGAATTAAGAGAGTGAAATATAGAGAGGGGGGTCTATTGAAAGAGGGGGACTTGTGAGTAATGTATGTAGAAGTATAGAGAGAGAGAGAGAGAGAGAGAGGGGGAGAGTTTATTGGCTGAGTGAGAGAGAGTGAGATGTGTAGTATGATATAGAGAGGGGGAGATTGATTGGTGGTCTAGTGAGAGAGTGGGATATGTGCAAGAATGGGCTATGTAGTGCTATAGAGAGAGGGGGAGAGTTTGTTGGTTTAGTGAGAGAGGGAGAATTGTGAGAGAGAGTGAGATGTGTAGTGGGATATAGAGAGGGGGAGAAAATTTGTTGGTTTAGAGAGAGAGGGGGAATTGTGAGAGAGTGAGATATATATTGGGATACATAGAGAGGGAGATACGATAAGAGAGTAAAAGAGAGTGAGGTGCGTAGTGGAACATAGAGGGGGAAAGAGAATTTGGTGGTCTAGTGAGAGAGGGGGAATTGTAAGAGAGAGTTAGGTACGTAGTAGTTTATAGAGAGGGGTGAGAGTTTATTCGCCGAGTGCGAGAGGGGGAATTAAGTGAGGGAAATAAGTGAGGTATGTACTGGTATATAGGGAGGGGGGAGAATTTGGGGGATCTAGTGTGAGAAGGAAAATTGGGGGAGAGTGAGGTATGTAATGGTATATAGAGAGACGGAGAGAGTTTGTGGTTAAGTGAGAGAAGAAAAATTGGGAGAGTGAAAGCGTGAGGTATGTAGTCGGATATAGAGAGAGGAAGAGATTTTGGTGGTTTAGTGAGAGAGGGAGAATGTTGGTCTAGTGAGAGAGTGAGCCATGTAGTGGTATATAGAGAGGGTGAGGAAGGTATAATATTTTAGTGAGAGAGGGGTAATATTTTGAGAGACAGTGACAAAATAATTGTACGAGGGAAGAAAAAATGTTTATATTGGGTTTCACAGTAAAGTGGCTGTGTAAACGAGTGTGCGTGTTTGTATGTATATATGTGTATATATATATATATATATATATATATATATATGTGTGTGTGTGAGTGTGTGTGTGTGTTTCTATATAGTTGTGCGTGTTTGTATGTTTCTGTGTGTGTGTGTTTATATATATATATGTGTGTGTGTGTTTATTTATATGTGTGTGAGTGTGTTTATATATATATTTGTGTGTGTTTGTGTGTGTGTGCCTGTGTGCTTGTATATGCGTGTGTCTGTGCCTGTGTATATGTGTGTGCATGTGCACGTGTGCGTTTGTTTGTATATATATATATATATATGCGTGTTTGCGTTTGTATATATATATATATATATGTGTGTATGTGTTTATATATGTATTTATGTGTGTGAAAGTGCGTGCTTAAGGTATTCGGCTTCCAACCGTAACGTAGGGAGTTAGATTCCCGGCGGCGCATTGTGTCCTTGAGCAAGACACTGTTGCTCCAGTCCATTCAGCTGGCGAAAATGAGTTGTACCTGTAATGACCAGCACTGTCACACAAAGTGGCACACTGAAACTACGTAAAGGTCACGCGTGTCTTTAGAATGCTCAGTCACTTGCTCGCTAATTTCACGAGTAGACTTTGCCCCCCACCCCCACCCCCCGGTCACGTTTACCCCGTCCATTATTACACGTGTACATGTATAGTCACTCGTAGATTGCTATGGCTCTCTTATGATCCGAAACATATACTCTTACAGCTGATACAGGCCTACAAAATACGCACATACTCCTCTACTTTTCTCTCCACAGCTCAGAAAGAGATAGATAGGCCGATATACAGAGAGAGTGAGGGGGGGGGGGGGGGTAACTTCCATGAACGTCTAGAAATGGCTTAAACTATAGATCCGTTGATCTAACAATATGGCGTTAGCTTTTATAAATTCGTTTTACAGTCTTTGATTTTACAGAATAACGAAAAATTGATATTATTTGAAATTAATTTCAGAGGGCGGTGGATTGGCAGTATCGGTAGAGGGTCGGACGCCATGCTTTGACGCATAGAGTTACGTCCCTTGCCATTCTGAGTTCAAAGCCCGCCAAGGTTAACTTTGCCTTTCATCCTCATGGGGTCGACGAAATAAAGTACCAGTAATGCACTGGGTAATTGCTGGCCTTGTGCCAAAAGTAGAAACAATTATTTGAAATTAATTTATCCTCCAGCTTTTATCCATGTATACTTACAGACCGTACTAACCAAGCTAAACACTTCAGAAGCAATGTTATGCGGTATATTGTAGCGTTTCAGATGACGCCCTTTGGAGTCGAAAAAGATCATACTGACTATTTTTATTTCACAACATTTAAAATCCAAGGATAATGTTACCATTTAATTGGCAGTTTACTCACCCAGCTTAATAAGGAAGTTTTATGATTGTCTTTTATGTCTCTCTCACACTCACTCCCACCCATGTCGAGGAGGGCGTCCTCAATATCAATGAGTGCCCTGTTGTAGATAATGTCGCTGTAACCAACTTCCACTGAAGGATACTGCAGATAAGCCAGGCGCAGGAAATCCTCAGTCATGAAGTCTCTGTACTTGACCCATAAAGATTTGGGATCACCCAATTCACACTTTCGAAGCAAAATGGCAAATAGTTCCCGTAGACCTTTAGGTGATTTCAACAAATCACCCTCTGCTAAAGTGGAATCCCATTGCGAATCATCTTCCAAAAGACCTCGCTTAAAGCAGGCTTCGCGGTACGTATCACATATTTCTTCATCAACAGTTTCGAGGTCCTGAAAACTTTGTGGTCCTACAACTTCATGCAAAAGAAGGCGGAGATGAAAGCACTCATGCTGACTTGGGGGCACAGTGTAAACCCTTCCAAGACAGCTGTCAAATTTTACACCAGGTTGTCTTTCAACAGCCTGACCTGACTTTCTTCGCACCCAAGTGTTTTTCGACCATATAAAGTAGGTAGAACCTGGGGGTACACAATTGTTTGCGCAAATGTATCGAACTGGAAAAGTTTGAAGAAACCCGTCAGAGTGGTCTCTTTCGGATCGGCGGCCAACTTGGTGGCGGTTTGGTCCGTAAAGTAAACCCTTTGCCCATTGTTCAAATGACCCGCAAGCTGTTCGATGGCGGGGTGCTGTTGGTGTAGGGGTAATCCAAATAGGCGCCAAAAAGCTTCATTGCTACTGATGTACCGCCCCGCCAGGTATTTTGTGACCTTGTCCCTGCTATTTTCAGCTTGAAATGCGAACATGCGGCATCAGAGCCCTTATTTACATATTTGCATATGTATTTTATCGACTTGGCGGAGTTGCAAAACTCAACGTTGATGTGGGCGTTGATCAAGAGAAGCGGGCAGTAAGGGACCACCCATCTATTGACTTGACCTCCCTTTACTTTGTGGTGAAGCCACCGTTCTCGGGGCGTCTACGCCTGTACCCGTCGCCACCAGTCTGAGTCTGGTCAACAAATATTTGGGGGCATCCCTTACTGCACGACCCCCCTTTCAGACATGTCTGATGCTCATTAGGACCCGAGGCACACGGACCATGTTAGCTTTGACGATGTCATGTAATTCCTGGTCAGTTGCTGGGTTAGGGATTTCAGCCGAAATGAAGCTGTCTATGGCATTTTAAATGATTTTATCAGCTAACCAAATCAAAATGTGAGCATGTGGCAGCCCTCGTTTTTGCCATTCGACGGTGAACATGTCACATTTTACAGCCCCAAATACCCGACCCTTTTTGATTAAAGCCATGTGTTTAGCCAGTTTCAGTCTGAACACTCTGGCAATGAGGTCATGTCTGTTCGAATAATTTTGCCCAGGTTCATGGGTCACATTCCTATCCATATGTCTATAGCATTAATCTGTTATATGAAGTGTTATTTTGCGGGTTGTTATTTGCAATAAGCCGATTGAAAATGCCCCAGATAAGCCGTATGTCAATACGGAACGCTCCACTGCAGTGTTGTCATATAGGGAGTGAAGAGCGACAGAGAGAGTAAAGCAGTTAAATTATAGAGAGAGGGATTTACGAAACGCTCCATTTGATCATACACATTGTTTCTCTCTCTGCAGTGTTGTCATATAGGGAGTGAAGAGCGACGGAGAGAGTAAAGCAGTTAAATTATAGAGAGGGAGAATGATAATGATCGATTTTTGCCCTTATTGTTGATGGATTTGAAATTTTTTTGCTTCATGACCTTCTCTTGACCAAAAGCAATAATTGTCCCGACTTTGAATAGAATCCATTGGAAATTGTGGACGGGAATCCGTTAAAAACCATAACACGCACTTCCTCAGATTTATACAGACATATATATATATATATATATATATAAATATATCGCATTATATCACATTCAAACAGATATATATATATATAGATATATCGCATTATACACATAAACATATACGTATGTCAATTGATTATGCACATCCGATGCTCGACTCACAATTATTTACAGCAATATAGTGCAGGAAAACCTTTACAATATTTCGACCCTCACATGAACGGAAGGCGTGTAAATGTTTATTGTACAAGAAAAGAATACGTAGAATAAGGTGAGTCATAATGTGATGTGTGCATATATATATATATATATTTATATATATATATATATATATATATATATATATATATATATATATATATATATATATATACATATAACGAAGGAAGTGTGGTAAGGGACCAGATAAACCATAACGCACCAGAGTATTTAATACTTAGAGTAGTAGAGTGGGTAATAGGAAAATGTTTAACCCCTACGGCAGAGCCCGTTTCGACGGCTATTTGCGTCCAGAAATGGCCGTCGAAACGGGCTCTGTCGTAGGGGTTAAACATTTTCCTATATATATATATATTTCAATAAGTGTATATATATATGTATGTGTGTGTGTATGTATATGCATATATGTATATGTATATATGTATATGTATATTTGTATATGTATATTTATATATATGTATATATATATATATATATATATATATATATATATATATATATATATATATGTATATATGTATATATGTATATTTGTATATGTATATGTATATATATATATGTATATATATATATGTAAATATATATATAATATATGTGTATATGTTTATATATATGTATATATGTATATGTGTATATATATATATGTGTGTGTATGTGTTTGTATGTATATCTATATATGTGCGTATGGCGTATGTATCTGTATATATATATATATGGATGTAAATGTATGTGTGTATATATATATATACACATGTGTGTGCGTGTACATATGTGTACATACGCATAAATTTATAAATATACATAAATATATATATTCCCAAATTGTCGAAAAAAATATAGCGAATATCAAACTAGTGGTATGAAGGGGGAATGGGTGAGAAAAATATGCTTGCAAAGAAAAATGCGATATTTATAAAATAACTATATGGAAATCCAACAGAAAGTTATCCATATTAGATTAATCAAAATCATCTTATGTAATAAATATATTACGAGAAAATATATATTTCAGAAATGTTTTATTTATACATGTAATATATAATATAATGGGTAGAATATATTTTATAAATATGTGTGTGTGCGCACGCATCTGTCTCTTATGACTGCAACGTATGTATACGCGCGCACCTGCACATATATACAGTATATTAGGAATGAAATGTAAAAAAATATATATATTGAGAAATAGATATCATCAATATCATAAATATAGTATAGAAATAAAACATATAATATTTTATACTAGTTTTGAGCGGGTATATATATATATATATATATATATATATATATATATATATATACATACACATACACACACACATATATATATATATTTATTTATATATATATATATTTATACATACATATATATTTATATACATATATATATATATATATATATACATACACATATATATACGTAAAATATTTTTCTGCATATTATTTATAATGTATTACACGCACACAAAACGCATGCATCCTTACTCTGCTTCTCACACATATAAACAGAACTACAGTAAGAGACAGAGACAGCATACGACCCAGAAATAATTGTATGCAGTATATAATACATTTATTGGATTCCCCTTGAAACATCATATAAGCAGGGGATACTTTAGAAAAATATATTTTATGAATATGTATTATTTACAAAAGTATATTATTGTATAAGTATACTGAATTAAAATATACTTATAAATTATATAGACTGATAATAGATCTACACAAACTATATTATATAAATGTAGATTCTATATATTTTATAAATAAATAAAATGTATATTCTTGTGTTATAAGTCATTACTCTTCTATATTTGTTTTATCAATCATCATACCTTCTATTTTTATATGTAATTCTTTAATTGAATTCATCCTTTGATTTATAGACAGTATGGGGATTTATGCGACTGCTATTTATATAAGGAGCCAGAAGTATTTGCAATGATGGCCACAGGGCTGCAATGCTAATTTCTTTGTTGCTGGATCTGACAAAATACTCGATATTTCATATATAATTCCATTTCTATATATGATAACCCCACCTATTACTAGCAACTAAGTCATTGGAACAGATTAACTCTCATTACGTTTTAGGTTATACTTATTTAATATGATAAAATAATAATCTTTTGTGTTTTGAAGCTTGCATTGATTATTTATAATCGTCTCTGATTTAGGCGCAAGGCGAACAATTTTTTCGGGTGGTAAAAGTCGATTAAATCGACTCCAGTATGTTACTGGTACTTTATTTGATCTTCTCCGTGGGGATGAAAAGCAAAGCTAACTTCAGCAGTTTTTGAATATAAACTATAACTATATGCTGCAAATCATGTTGCCCACCCACAGTGATTTTTCATAATTTGTAATTTTGAAGCAAGAAGTGAAGAAAGATATCATGTTTACCAAATTACTCATTAAACTATTTTTACTAAATACTACAAATGTGTTCGGTGGACTGAAGCAACGTTTGCCCTGATGCTATCTGATGATCTGTGGCACCACAACCAAGATGTGTGTGACATATGACTAAGAATCTATAGGAGTTTCGCTAAGTTTAACAAACATATATGTGGATACACGTTTTTTAAAAATCCCCGAGGTTATCAAGATCAATTCATGTTCATGAAT
>OZ024746.1:74523653-74528653 GCA_964016885.1 Eledone cirrhosa | reverse complement strand
GTATTCATATGCAGGCATGCATCCAGTTCTTAGATTAGAATAACTAGTGTTAGTTTAAAAAGGGAGCATCACATATACATAAGGGAGCATCACATATACTCGAAAGGTAAACCAAATAATGGATAGGTTAAATCTCTTGATTTTGTATGATGTCCAATATTGCGTTATGGAAAAAAAAAAATTTCATTTGTTTTTATTTAGATATATATTAATCTTCAGAGTGCAGACTTATGATCACAGACAATGCGTCCACATTATCTTGTGTGTATGTGTGTATGCATATATATATATATATATATATATATATATATATATATATATATATATATATATATATATATATGCATACACATACACACAAGATAATGTGGATGCATTGTCTGTGATCATAAGTCTGCACTCTTAAGATTAATATATATCTAAATAAAAACAAATGAAAATATTTTTATATATATATATATATATATATATATATATATATATATATATATAAATAGAGAGAGAGAGAGAGAGAGAGAGAGAGAGAGAGAGAGAGATAGGTAAATATACACGGGTGTGTATGATTGTGTATAGAAGATTATATTAATAAGAGGAATTCCAACTTTGTCTGATTTACTCGTTTTATTTACAATCCTTTAAAATATATAATGGTATTATAATGAAATAGTATGATAGAATATTAAATTCTAAGTGTTAATTGAACAAGTACTTTCATGCTTTCGCAATCTTCAGGTTCATAATATGTGGTGACAGTCAAGTTTGCAATTTTCAACTGTGAAAATTGTTGAAAATTGCAAACTTGACTGTCACCAGATAATATGAACCTGAAGATTGCGAAAGCATGAAAGTACTTGTTCAATTAACACTTAGAATTTAATATTCTATCATACTATTTCATTATAATACCATTATATATCTTAAAGGATTGTAAATAAAACGAGTAAATCAGACAAAGTTGGAATTCCTCTTATTAATATATATATATATATATATATATATATATATATATATATATATAGGGAGTGTAACTTGGAGTTACTGCAGGTTCACCCGGGTGAGCACTCGATGTTTAGATTCACTTCTGTGTTGAGGTGTAGAGCTATACAGAGTGTAATATATTGAGAGGATAACAAGGACGATTGGTTACTCCTTCATTACATTTATTGGTAGGTGACGCGTGTTTCACCTCTGATCAGCTCATGGTTCGATCTGTATCGATCTTACCCGACTCAATAATCGGCAGCTCGACGGACCCTTTAAAATGGTATAAGAAAATGAAATACATGCTATGTGATAAAGTCAGAAGTTCATAAGTTGTACAATATGAGTTGTTTTGATTGGTGGAAAAAAATCATAGGGATGTATTGGCCTGTAGTGTATGTCGGGGTGGATGTGATGATAAGATGTTGGTGACGGTCGCTGGCTGCGATGGGCTGTGGTGTGGGGGTGGCGGATTGACTTTCGCTTGTAGTGTATGTGGGGGTGGATGTGATGATAAGATGGTGGTGACGGTCGCTGACTGGGATGGGCTGTGGTGTGGGGGTGGCGGATTGTCGGTAGACAGGTTGGCGTATAGGGTGGCTGGTTATTGAGTGGATGTGGTTGTGGTGTTGTTGTTTATGGTAGTGGCTTTTGTGGTAGTGTGGTGGATGTGTTGGTCCATGGGGAGATACATATCTAGACACTCTTAGTCTGACAATTACGTTGTAGACATATACATGCGCATATGTACTGGCTTATATACATTCACACTTATATACACACACATACACGCGCCCACATACATCCACACGTACATATAACTATATGCATATATACACACACATATATGTGCATGCGCGCGTAGAGAGGGGGAGTATCGGTGGGGGTGGCGTAGTACAAAGATGGAGGGAGGGTGAGAGCCAATGGAGATGGTGTTGTACATATAGACATACACATACATACACAGATACACACATAGATATACACACATACACGTACACACAGATATACATACACACACACATATATATATATATATATATATATATATATATATATATATATATATATATATATATATATATGTATATATATACACACACACACATATATAAAAATACTTACACACAGACACACACACTTGCGTTGGTTCGAGAGGGAAGGTATGTGTTGGCGATGTTAATGAAGTTAATGAATGTTGAGGTATGGAGTTGTGTCTTGTGGTCGTGGTGGTGGTGGAGTTCTGAGCGACAAAAATATACAGGATCGAATAATTCGATGGGTTACAGGTTAAAAGGTGACATAGGGAACGCGGGGGGAAAAAGTGTGGACGTATAGCGATGTGTTTTGTGGTCATGGTGGTGGTGATGGGGTGATATGTTCAACAATATGATTACATGATCAGATGTTACGGTGGGTTACAGGGTAAAGCAGATGGAGAGGGCAGATGTAACACAGTCGTTCTGGGAGTGAGGGATGATATGTGTTGATGATGTTAATGATGTTAATGATTGTTGAAGTATGTGGATGTATCTAGTGGTGGCGGTGGTGGTGTGTGCGACAGTACATTTACAGGATCGAATTTTGCGTGGGGTTGTAGGTTAAGGTGGGCAGAGGGAACATGGGGTAGTAAGGTTGCGGGTGTAGGATGGTAGACATATAACGATGTGTGCTGTGGTGGTTTTGGTGGTGGTGGTATATATATATTCTACCATCTCTATCTCCCTCTCTTTGTTTTTATCTTCATCTCCTTATCTTTTCCCTTTCTCTTCTATTTAGCTCTCTCTCTCTCATTTGTGTTTTTTCTCTAATACGGATATTTACATTTTTAAATATTTAAGTATTTAACATTTATGTACTTAGGTTTTTATGTAGTTATTTATTTTATTTATGTATTTATTTTTTCTACACTTTCTCCTACTCACCCTCTCCATTATATTTAGTTTGTCATGTTAGTACTTATGGTATATAAATATTGAGTTTTGTTGTAATTAATCACTGCCAAGACTGGAATTAAACCATCAGCACAGTTGACGTATGTCATACATCAATTTATGTATTTTATCTGATGAGGACGTACTGAAAAAACAGCACAGTACCTCCGAAATATATATAATAAAATATATTTTGATTACCTGAATGTCTACATTTATTAATATTTTGAATTAATATATATATATATATATATATATATATATATATATATATATATATATATATATATATATATATATATATATATATATATATAAAATAAAATAATTAAGTCAAATATTTAAAATTTGGCTTCGTGTACTGCTATATATATTTCGGTGACAGCCATCCTTGGCTGTGACCTCTTCAGGCAGTCCGAATTGGTGTGGTAGAGACAGGTACACATGTTGTTGAGGTTTTAACTCCGTCAATACTCCGATTTGCCCAGTTCCTGGTTGGGTTGTTATTTCTCTCACGAACTGGAATTATATGATATATATAGCAGTACACCTTTAATAAATGAAGCCAAATTTTAAATATTTGACTTAATTATCTTAGTTTACATTACTCCGGAGTATCCAAACTAACCTGCGTATTTAGTCGAGTGCTCCAATCTGCATACTGAGGTGTCGGTAAACAACCAGCATATACTAAATATATATATATATATATATATATATATATATATATATATATATATATATATATATACTCACATAAATATATATAAGAGAGAGTGAAGATGGCTATATGTGTGTGAGTGAACGTGCATGTACCCAAAGCTACTGTTTGTTTTGCATTCGTGGATCTGTGAAGTGCTCTATAGCATTTTAGAGACACGTTTATCTCTATAGTTATATGTATATAACTGTATAAATATATATATATATCGCGAAATTTATAGTACTCATTCACCTGACATTCAACCACCAACCAAATCTTAATACCTCTGGAGCCACTCTTTTCACATAAAACAGGAAGAATTTCCCAAACTGATCAGATTAGAGCAAACATCACGAGCGCTCTATCTCAAAATTATTTTTGAAAAGCATTAGAAATACGCAACCGGTAAAAACTTAAAACTAAAACTGAATACTAACCAATACTTATTACTAATTTATACTTATTCCTAATTAAACTATTTTTCTCTGGGAAACATTTTCAGCATTTTCTTTTCCTTTTACCAATATATATATATATATATATATATATATATATATATATATATATATATATATGCGTATGTACTGAGATGGAGGGCTGTAGAAAATTATGTTTTGCTATTAGTTATATGTATGTCTTTTTTTCATAATATAAACATTCGGGCTTTTGAACATCTAATGCGACGGGTGTACTATCAGCATGAATATTTCAGAGTATTTATACAATCCCTAGTAGGTCTGTGACGAAATAATTTAAGGGCACATATGCAAGATGTTAATGTACCTGTACCAAAATTCAGTGTACTTATTGCCTTGTATGTGTAATATTCACGTGGTTCTGTGTTCAGTCCCACTGCACGGCTCTTTGGGAAGGTGTTTTCTGTAACTATGATTTGACCAATGTTAGTGTTTGAAATTTGGCTGACAGAAAGTGGAGAAACAATCAAGCAGATAACACAATACAATGAGGAACCATATTACATTAACACTAGATGTAGTAGGACAAGAACCTTTAGGTTTTTGGGACACACACAGATAAGGTATGCGTGTGTATATATATATATGCATGTGTTAAAACAACCATGTACTAAATTTAGCTTTTTATCATTATAGTGTTTGTATATTTGGATGAGTTATATACTATTGGGGTCTTCAGGAACAATATAGACCCCATATCCACTGTCTCGGTTTCTAGTGTATGATGTATTCATATTCTGAATGAAGTTATTGCTGTCCAATAAGTTTGGTGCCAATGTCAAAATCATTGCAAAATTTGCATTTTTTAACGCTAACGTGATACATGAATATGCAGGCTGTGTGCATCTATGGTATTCATATGTAAATGCTTACAATTCAATGCATATATTATATTGTAACGATTTC
>OZ024746.1:74518653-74521153 GCA_964016885.1 Eledone cirrhosa | reverse complement strand
GGATATAGATTCAAACAAGTCGATGTGAGAAGAGAAATTTTATACTCTACCAATCTGAACTATTTCTCCCCTTCACATATTTTCTTGCATAATTTTTTTACTTTTTACACAATATTGCTAGCCATAAGATATGTACTCAAAAAAACCATTTGCTTGGATTAACTAACCTCTTGACATACACACCATTGATGACTAGATGCGGTTGTCATCCGTCACTCACCGTGTCTACCTTATATTCATAAAGGAAATAAAATAGTTTATCTCTGCAAAGTAGAATGCAATTAAAGGAAGGCATGGAATTAATTAATCCGGTTTATCACCTTCAGTAGGAACAAAGTGAATTGACTTTTTTCTTACTCGCAGGAGAGTGGGGGGAAATTTAAATATCCGGCACATATTGTCTGCCAAAATCACAGAAGAGGAAGCTTGCAAGCTGAGCTGTCGATGCATTATATCGAAAGTTAAGTATCACATGTGCCAGATCCCTAGTTATAAGCTGGTATCACAGAGTTTTAACGTCACTCACTTGGACAATCTATATATCGAAAACAGAGAATGTCTGTCTGTCTGACTCCCTAAAACTCGAGAACCACCCAACCGAATATTTTCAAACTTTACACATGTAATACTTATGGTTCTGTGAGTGTTTTGAGTAAAGAATAGTTCAAATGTTCTATGCCCTAGGGACCGTATTAGGCTATTTAGAGATCTCTCTCTATAATTCTTAGTCTTTCTTTTTAGATAGATACATAGCTACAACGTCGCGCCCTTATAATAACTGTCTGTATGTATGGATGTCTGCATTACGACATTATGACGCTATATATGTGTGTGTGTGTATATATGTATATATAGTGTGTGTATATATATAGAGAGAGAGTGTGTAACGTTTACTTCTGCGTTCACAGATTGATTTTTTTAGTTTCAGAAGATCCCGTAAAGCAGCGATTCTTTGCTTAAACTTTTATCTGTTATTTTAATATATATAATTATATATTCGTGTACAGATATTTTTGCATACACAATAACAAAATATAAAGAAATCTATTTATTTCACGAAGTTCAATAAGGATAAATATATATCAAATATATAAGAACCCTAGAGCAAATCCCGAGCAACGCCGGGCCATTCTGCTAGTGTTAACTAAAAGATGTGATGAACACGAATGTAACGCCTTTGATAATTAGTGTCTTGGATCAAGACTAATTATACGAACAGCTCATGTCACTCGAACAATGTAAGTGGTAGATTTAATTCCGAGGTTACATTCATGTTCATCACATTATAACCTGGTGTTAGGGGAGCACGTTCTGTTCTAAGGGTCGGCGAAAATCTCAGGCTATTATCAATCCTTTTCTCCATCTTTAACATAAGCCATGAAAAAGGCACAGCTCCTCCCACAACCACCACACAAATACAATAATTACGATACCACAAGTTACCGTCACACTAGCAACTACAGCCTCAGAACAATAGTAGACATCCTTTGCACTACCAACACTTTATCAGTCACCACAACTACATAAAAGCCACTACTAGTCACTCACCTTGCTATAAACGACAAAACATCACTGAAAATTGTATACCCTATTGCCTTAAGAACAACACAGTTTGAAATGTAGTCTGTGAAATACAAATTACCGCGATAGTCATGTCTAAGCGACTTTCCATTATATAGATGCATAATGTAAGCTGACCTGTGGCTAAACAATAACATGATCACCCTGTATTACCACGTTAAAAACATCCAAGTACACGACTAGCCCCCAACCCTACTACCAACATACTTTCATAGCATTATCACATCACCCCCACTAAACAATACCGCACCTCAAACACGCTATTACATATCCAGCCAACTCTATACGACCATATACTCAAACTACCAACACCACAACTATTCTCCAATTGCTCCTATCTACACCACCGTCGTACTACCGTACTATCAATGTCCATACCATCATATCACTGACTATTGTACCAAACAACCCCATCCAAACATCTATACAACCTCATCACGAAGCAACACAGCCTACACCACAACATTATCACCTAACACTATCTATACATCTACACCACCATTCTAGAGCGACCACTCGACCTCCTAACTAAAACACCTGACCATCATATCACTATACCACTAGCTACTACTATCTATTCATGTACTCATGCCACCATATCAACCACTATTTATGACCACTGCCAGCACACTGGCCACCAACGAGGAATCTTCTGTATGGATGGTCACACGATCTCCTAGAAATAACAATCAAGTCTTCCTCAAACTATTTCCTACCGTCTTAAAATTGGACATGTCAGAAAATGCCACCCTGTACACTAAAAAAGGGGACAGTTATACCTTTTATCACACAATGGTCTTCACGATCAGGGCAGAAATATGCTAAGCAACAGCACCGGCATCTAAGCCACTATTAAGCTACACAGTCTTAAATAGGACATGTAGGAAAAGTTGATCCTGTGCTTAGGTAAAAGACACGA
>OZ024746.1:74511153-74513653 GCA_964016885.1 Eledone cirrhosa | reverse complement strand
ATTGTATAATATCAGGCTGATGGTAACTTCAAATAAAAATCAGTTATATGTGTGAAGGGAAACTACACAAAATAAAACTCACCAAGTTTATGACTTGTTGACAAAACGACGTTTTATTTAATTCACATTCATGTTTGCTGGGATCACTGTAAGTGGTATATATATGTTGTCAGTGAAAGCAGAAATCACATAAATCGCAGCATTTCAATATGAAAATCCGAGAAAAGAATCTCTTTGTGTTGTTGTTTATATCGGCAGTTAATCCAATGTCATGTTAACTGCATAATTCCAGCAGTTTGTGGCTCGGTTCAATAACTAGAAGGAATACCGATGTTACCCACGATTCTCGTTTATGCCTGTCTATTGTTTATGGATAAAGGTTTGAGAGAAATTGTTGTTAATGCCATTTCACCACCAATGTGAAATGACATTTTAAGAGTGTATATTTACGCTAGCTTCCGAAATATTTCTTTCCAAACGGAATCACGTGTGATATTTCTGGACTTGCATACACTCATAGAGTGTATCCAAAGAAGAAATCTTACTGTTAATAGCGTTCTTATAAACTACCAGAGTCACGGATTACGTACTCATTTAGGACTTAATATTACACCTGGCTGAACACCATCAACTGGGCATTGGGTGTAAAGTGCAGCCTGCTGTACACAACTTGACATGTTCTTAGGTGGTCTAAGGTCAACTTCCTTAGACTACCACTTCCTCCATGAAAAGTCTTGAAAAATAATGAGATACATTGCCCTATTCTTTCTAGCTAAACAATAAAAAAAGACACCTTATGATGTTCGAAGGTCAAGATTTTCTTGAACGCATTGTAGATAAAAACTTTTTGTAAATGTACACTGTAAAGAACGTAATCATCCGTATAATTTTAATTCTATCTATTATCTCTCTTCAAATATTCGTTGATAGTTAAAATTATATTCCATAATTAATAATTACATTTCATGTGTGATCAAATTAAATGTGAAACAATGTATATGAATAAAAATAACCAGGATTAAATTCCATTAAATTATTTAATTGATTTACGAACGAGTCAATCAATACAACAGGAAAATATATTTCTGCTATATTAATTACTTCAGAATCTATTAAACAACATATCAAATATTTACCTAACACATGACCGAATATCTCAATTCAGAAACAAATAACTTAAACCGGCGGTAAGAAAATTGCAGGAGAGCTGGACAGTAGAATGTATTCAGAGAAGAACCCCGCTCACCAGCCTTAAGCGAGGGATTCTGCCCTTAATATTAATAGAGGCGAAAAGATTATTTTTAGAATAAAAAGTTATGTGTAAACTAAAGTGTGTGTGTGTCACATACTGACAGCGGTACCAAGCGGTTTCAGCAAGCCTTTACGAGGGTGTAGTAATATTTGTAGTAGATTGAAGATTGGGAAGGTTAGTGGGTATGAGTGGAGTGGAAGGAGAAGGGGCAGAATGGCCATAGGAATAGGGGATGAGGGGTAAGGCTATTTTTAGACAGGGCTTAGAAGCTGAGAGAATTTTTTGTAAAGAATAGGATTAACAATAAAAAATGGGTTATAAAGAAGAGAAGGAGCAATTTGTTAAATAAATTAAATAGGATCAAATAAGATCAGATAAAATATAAGGGTTTAAGAATACTAAATATGGGTTGGTAACCAGTGATAAAGTTTATGTATTATGTGTATGGATACTGCATACACACACGTATACTGGTGTGTTTTAGGTTTTACATAATGCATGAATATATGAACCAATTATTACTTTACTGAAAGGAATGGGGTCTCAAAACCGCAGAATTTTTTCAATCTCTCTCTCTCTCTCGATCCATATGACTATCTCTCTCTCTCTCTCTCTCTCTCTCTCTCTCTCTCTCTCTATATATATATATATATATATATATATATATATATATATATATATATATATATATATATATAAATTGAGATAAGCGGAGCAAGCAAGATTCAAACAATTTTTTTAAATAAATTAAAAAAATATAATTTAAATATTTACCTATTTCTTTTGCTTTTACCGACGGTCTCACCTCACAAAATATTGGAAATCCGAGGGACTTCCAATGGAAATGTTCGGTTCTTCAGAAAGCATTTTCCCTACATAGGACGTAAAGTCCCACGAACAGCAAAATATATTGCCTTCTGCCAGCTAGTGTAGTATCGAATATATATATATATATACATACACACAAACATACGTCATGTCAGCTGGAGTTACCTTTTTTTAAATAAGACAGGGTATGTGAGAGCTTATATTGAATCTACTTAATTCATATCTTTACCGGTTCGAATCTCCAGAATGGATTCGCTCGACTCTTACGACCATATTTTTACTTAACGTATCCAACCACTTCGGAAGTTGATTGTATCCCGTTTCTCCTTAATCTCATATGGTTGAACATCTATTTTTTTTTTTTTTACGGGAAATAGTACAATGTTAGCGTATTAAATTAAATATATAATAAAATAAAGC
>OZ024746.1:74498653-74506153 GCA_964016885.1 Eledone cirrhosa | reverse complement strand
TTTTTAACTAGAGTTATTACAAACGTTGCCTTAAAAAAATATTAAACTAGACCTGAAAAATGCGCAAGCTCAAAAGAGCCACAGAATGTTATAATAAACCTTTAAAAATGTCGTCACATGGTACCATGGGCCCAGCACTATGTGTCAATAATTGTCACAAGTGTAGTGTTTGTACCAGAGTTTTCAAGTCGCTGGCTGGACTAAAAAGTCACACTCGTTCAGCGCATCGGTAGAGGTTCTCCTACATGGATATAAAGTAGTGGCCGTACTCGAAAACGAGTTGGCAGCCACCATGCATTTATATATATATATATATATATATATATATATATATATATATATATATATATATATATATATATAATGTGTGTAATAACTTAAAATTATCAATATAAAGTAGTTGGAAAAAAAATGCTATATTTATTGCTTTTCAATCGGATTAATAATTCTCATCAAACCAATTTCTCAAACAACAAATATCACCACCAGCATCAACAACGTTATTCTTTATCATTATCATTATTTTTATCAATATCATCAATAATTATCGTTGTAAATAAGCAAAAACGCGAACATAGCAATCAGTTAAATCATACACATACGTGTATATATATATATCTATATATATCAGTGTGTAAATGTGTACGTATATATATGTGGATATATATATATATATGTCTGTATATATGTTTATATATGTATGTATATATATATATATATATATATATATATATATATATATATATATATATATATATATATATATATATATATATATATATACATAGATATATATATATAGAGATATATATGAATATATATAGTAGAGGTAAACGCGAGTAACGAAGATAATGGTAAATAAACTGACTGAAATGTCAACAAACAGATCTCTACAAATAAGGTGAAAATATTTATTCATTAAAGCTGATCTTAGCAATATCGTGGGAAATCAGGAAGAATTATCTTGCAGTCATATTCTAACTAATCTCTTTAATCAGTCCGCCAAATAATGTCCTATGGTGACAACTATTGTGTCCGCCAGTTCTTTACATGATAACATCTGCTGAATTTTATGAATGTGTATGAGTGTTTGTGTGTGTATGTGTGTGTGTGTGTGAGAGAGAGAGAGAGAGAGAGAGAGGGGGGGAGAGAGAGAGTGTGTGTGTGTAATTGTGTTAGATTTTGGCTTTGGTTGTGTATTTTTTGCGTGTGTTTGTCTTGTGTTTGACTGTGCGTCTATGAACTGTATGTTAGGTTGCTCTTTGCTAATTTATGTGGTGCCTACGTGTATATGGTGCGGATGTGTACATGACTTTTTTGGTGTGATTATTTGTATGCGTGTGGATGTGTGTACAAGTGTACATACAACTCGCTCTCTCTTTGTAAGTATTTATTTATGAGCTTCTGTGTGAACGTATGTAGATGTGTAAATGAGACAGTGAGATCCTTTATTAGTGTGTTTCTATGTTACATGTGTATGTGTGTATGTGTGTAAGTGTGCATTAATTAATGTCGCTGTGTGTGACTGCGTATTTCTACATTTTTGATATATGTGTGTCTGTATCTTGTGTCAGCGCCTGTTTATAAACGGTTTGTCAGACTATTTACTTCTCTCTCTGTCACTCTCTCTCTCCATCTCACAATCTCTCTCTGTCACTCTCTCACACCATCTCTCTCGCCATCTCACTCTCGTGCCATCGTTCACTCTCTCTTTCGCAATCTCTCTCTCACACTATCGCCCTCTCTTTCTCTCTCTCTCTCTCGCCATCTTTCTCTCTCTCGCTCTCTCTCTCTCTCTCTCTCTCTCTCTCTCTCTCTCGCCATCACACTCTCTCTCTCTCTCTCTCTCTCTCTCGCCATCTCTCTCTCTCTCTCTCTCTCTCTCTCTCTCACTCTCTCTCTCTCTCTCTCTCTCTAGCTCTTTCACTAGCTCACCTGCCCCCCCCCCTACTTCTCTCTATCTCTCTATCTCTCTCGCTCTCTCTACCATGCTCTCTTTCTATGCATACCTGTTAGCGTGTGGTTGTGTATGCAATCAATAGTCTGAATGAGTGCACGAGCGCGCACGCGTTTGTGTGCATCTGCGTGCAAGTTAGTTTGTCTGTGTATGTGTAAAGGACTCTCTACTGATGCTGTTTCAGTGTGTAGGCCTGTGGAGATGTGCATATATGTCCGAGTTTGTAACTGTGTACAAAAGCCTGTGTGCGTATTTCTGTGTTTCTCTGTATATGTAAGCAAGAATCTGAGTATGAATGTCTATTTGTTTGTGTATGTGTTCGTCTTTCGCGCATATTTATATGTAGGTATGTGTAATAGTGTATGAATGTATAACTGTGTGTATATATATATATATATATATATATATATATATATATATATATATATATATAACTTGACCACTGCCACGTCACGATTCTTAGCCATTTTAAAATCTATTTTTGGCGCGATCTCTTTGGAAAATTAACTGTCCAACTGAGTTTGTCTCCTGAAGAGTCTGTTACTCTAGGTTCATCCTTAACAGTAGGATATCTAAAAATACGGACGAAACCATGGTAGAGATGTAATTACGGTATGTACACGTTTCTTCTAAGTTTAAATTTACACCTAATTGTGTATGGTTGACGGTATATTTAGTCAGTTTCTACATGGTGTTGAAATGTTGGGTAAATACGCTATTGGGGTCACCTCGAAGAGGCCGCTTTCGGTTATTTATCAAATATTTCTTCATAGGAGCCTTTATTCTTATAGCCTGGTCTAATTGATTTTTTTATGGTTAATTATGCTAATTGGGAGAAGAAATGGTATATATTTTATCTAATAATTCTAAGGACATAATTTATGATATATATATATATATATATATATATATATATATATATATATATATATATATATATATATATATATGTATGTATGTATGTATGTATGTCAAAGGGCAAAGGAGCTCTTAAGAGTCAATGGCCATCCAAAATCACCGGGAGAGATGACCCCTTAGCCTTTGTCAAGGCAGAATTCTAGGAGAAGGAAAACTCTGATATAACACCTGCAACTCTGATGGTATCCAATGATGTTGACTTGTTCTTCTTTTTGGTAAATATCATCTTGGTTAAGAGAGTGGGACTGGCTTTGTGCAGTGCCTTTGCTCACTATAAAAGCTTCACGGCACAGGCATTGCTTTATATCTGGAGATCTCTCTGCACTTGTCGTCACAGGGTACCATGGCCCCAGCACTATGTGTCAATATTTGTCACAAGTGTAGTGTTTGTACCAGAGTTTTCAAGTCGCTGGCTGGACTAAAAGGTCACACTCGTTCAGTGCATCGGTAGGGGTTCTCCTATATGGATATAAAGTAGTGGCCGTACTCGAAAACGAGTTGGCAGCCACCATGTATGTATGTATATATGTTTTCATTCTCCTAGAATTCTGGCTTGACAAAGGTTAAGGGGTCAGCTGATGGTATCCAATGATGTGGACTTGTTCTTCTTTTTGGTAAATATCATCTTGGTTAAGAGAGTGGGACTGGCTTTGTGCAGTGGCTTTGCTCACTATAAAAGCTTCACGGCACAGGCATTGCTTTATATCTGGAGATCTCTCTGCACTTGTCGTCACATGGTACCATGGGCCCAGCACTATGTGTCAGTAATTGTCACAAGTGTAGTGTTTGTACCAGAGTTTTCAAGTCGCTAAAAAGTCACACTCGTTCAGCGCATCGGTAGGGGTTCTCCTACATGGATATAAAGTAGTGGCCGTACTCGAAAACGAGTTGGCAGCCACCATATATATATATATATATATCAACTAGAAATTGATTGACATATATATATATCTAAAATAAATTTATTTTAGATATATATATATCAATCAATTTCTAGTTGACATAAAATGCTCGGATCTATTCATTGGAATCTTGGAGCATATTTTACAGTGGCTCATGTCTCTCTGACATGACTACCCTTAATTTAATTTAAATTTTTATATATATATATATATATATATATATATATATATGTATGTATGTATGTATATATGTATACATGAGCGGTATGAGGGTATTACATGTTTAAAGTACTGTATATACTACGCGTGAGTATGCGAATGTGTATATTTTCTTTTCGTTTTTTTTTTTGTAAATTTAGATATGTGTTGTGTATATTTGTATATATGTTTTGTCTGTCTTTGTTTATTTGAATGTGTATGTGCATGTTGGTGGGTTGACACGATTTTCCCCCTCTTCTATAAAGTGGGAAACCAAAATTTTGTTCTTCGCGCGTGTCTTCCTTTTAACTTAAACATATATAAAAGAGAGATTTTATTTTAATGGTTTCAGCTCTTAGACTACGGCAATGCTGGGGCACTTAACTGAAATCAATAATATTTCCGCACCATTAATTTGTGCTTATTTGGTACTTATTTGTTCGATCCGTTTTGTGGAGCCGCTAGGTTAGGGAATACCCTCTACTACCACTGCATACACACACACAGAGACACACACACAGAGACACACACACACACACACACACACACACACACACACACACACACACACACACACACACACACACACACACACACACACACACACACACTATATATATATATATATATATATATATATATATATATATATATATACTGTATATATGAATGTATATATAGTGTATTTTGCAATGCACTGTATGCTTAATTAAAAACATTTCGAAGACATTATGCTATTGTTTTAGAGTAGTGACAGTCTCATCTACTTTAATTTTCAGCAAACAGGGGAGATAAAGCTGACAGAGCTCTGTTTCGCATTTTTTTATACTTATCAAACTAACTACTCCTCCTGTTTGCTGAAAATCATGGATGTTTGATTCTTATAGAATTCTAATAAATAATCAGGAACTGATTATACAAAATTAAAGTAAGTGAGACTGTCACTACTCTAAAACAATAGCATAAGGTCTTCGAAATGCTTTTAATTAGGCATACAGTGTATTGCAAAATACACTATATATATATTCATATATATATATATAGCTATTTCAGAGGACCAATTCTAATTTTCAATTTCTGCTTGACCGGCAACCGCGCTGTATAATCAGTTCCTGATTATTTACTAGAATTCTATAAGAATCAAACATTCATGATTTTCAGCAAACAGGAGGAGTAGTTAGGTTTGATAAGCATAAAAAAATGCGAAACAGAGCTCTGTCAGCTTTATCTCCCCTGTTTGCTGAAAATTAAACTAAGTGAGACTGTCACTACTCTAAAACAATAGCATAAGGTCTTCGAAAGGCTTTTAATTAAGCATACAGTAAATTGCAAAATACACTATATATACATTCATATATATATAGCTATTTCAGAGCACCAATTCTAATTTACTGTGTATATATATATATAAATATATATATATATATATATATATATAAATATATATATATATATATAAATATATATATATATATATATAAATATATATATATATATATATAAATATATATATATATATATATAAATATATATATATATATATATATATATATATATATATATATATATATATATATATATATATATATAAATATATATATATATATATATAAATATATATATATATATATATAAATATATATATATATATATATATATATATATATATATATATATATATATATATATATATATATATAAATATATATATATATATAAATATATATATATATATATAAATATATATATATATATAAATATATATATATATATAAATATATATTTATATATAAATATATATATATATATATTTATATATATATATATATTTATATATATATATATATATATATATATATATATATATATATATATATATATATATATATATAAATATATATATATATATATATATAAATATATATATATATAAATATATATATATATTTATATATATATATATATATATATATATATAAATATATATATATATAAATATATATATATATATTTATATATATATATATATATATATATATATATATATATATAAATATATATATATATATATAAATATATATATATATAAATATATATATATATATATAAATATATATATATATATATTTATATATATATATATATATAAATATATATATATATATATATAAATATATATATATATATAAATATATATATATATATATATATATATATATATATATATATATATATATATATATATATATATATGAAAAGAGTCAGGATCGCCGCGGCTGAGCTCCGGCCGTTTTGGCAGCTAGATCCGAACTCTTTTCATATTACCCGATCTGCTACCCTAAATATTGAGTATTCCGCGATTGATTGGCAGTATCGGTAGAGAGTCGGACGCCATGCTTTGACGCATAGAATTACGGCCCTTGTCATTCTGAGGTCAAATCCCGCCAAGGTTATCTTTGCCTTTCATCCTTACAGGGTCGATAAAATAAAGTATCAGTAATGCACTGCGTCAAAGGATGGCGTCCGACACTCTACCCATAGGAATCGCTAATTGTTATTGAGCGACTAGTTCATATTATATCGAACTAGAAGGGATGAAAGGCAAAGTCGATCTTGGCAGGATTTTAAATCAGGGCGCAGAGATCGAAAACGAATGCCGCAACCATCTTCATTCGGTGTTCGAACAGCTCCGTCAATACGCCACCTATATATATTTTATACCGATATTATAATTCGTAATATATATCGGCCAATACCATCCCGGTGTAACACTAAAAATGGATTCTTGGTCGCTGGTGAAATCCCAACTCAGGATATAAACTAGTTCTACAAATATTTCTTTTATGATAACGAAGACACTGCATCTAAATTCAAGCGGCTTATTTCATGTGTATCTCTTGAGCTACGCTAAAATTTTAAGAGACACTTTAGACGGATCAAATTCATCGTTGTAACAGGTGCACACATACACACATGCACATTCACACAGCGATATATATATATATATATATATATATATATATATATATATATATATATATATATATATACATATATATATATATGTGTGAAAGAGTTCGAGTCCCAACTCTTTCATATTACCACACTCTGCTACCCACGCATCGAGTACTCTGGTGTCTAACATATTTTGACAGAATCCATTTATATATATATATATATATATATATATATATATATATATATATATATATGTCATTCAACTGACGATCGTAACATCATGAATTCGACTCGAGGTGGTCTGTAGTGTCAAGTTGCTGTAGCCTACATAGCTGGAAAATTTAACTACAGCATGTTATTCAGACGACAGCCTTTTACACTCACTGTGTCATAACTAATTTGACTATGTTAATTGTTTCTACTTTTGGCACAAGGCCAACAAATACACCAGTGAATTACTGGTACTTTATTTTATCGACCCCATAAGGATGAAAGGCAAACTTAACCTCGGCGGAATTTGAGCTCAGAATGACAAGGGGCGTAACACTATGCGTCAAAGCATGGCGT
>OZ024746.1:74471153-74496153 GCA_964016885.1 Eledone cirrhosa | reverse complement strand
ATGGAAAATTTTAATACTAAACATATAATCGGAATCTTGATAATTTCTACTTTTCTTTAAAAAAAAATTAGTTAATATCATATGGGTGTGGGATGGGGGTCTACCGTTTAATCTACTGAATGTTACGGCTCACACACACACACACACACACACACACACACACACACACACATATATATATATATATATACTGATACCATCAACACTATAAACACAGAGCTGGCATATCTAAGAACTGACTAACTGCCTGATGAGGTCATAGCCATTCAATGGCTATCATCGAAATATATATATAGCAGTAAATAAAGGATTATGAGTTCATGCAATTGACTTATGTTTCGTCACTATATATATATATATATATATATATATATATATATATATATATATATATACGTACGATTCTTGTTCAATTTGCTTATTGGTTCCTCATCATCATTATTATTATTATTATAGTTGTCATTATGATGATAATTTTGTAAGTAATAAGAACGATTATTATTATAGAGGTAGAGCCGAGGTTAACTTTGCATTTCATCCTTACGGGGTCGATAAAATAAAGTACCAGTAATGCACTGGGTAATTGCCGGCCTTGTGCCAAATGTAGAAACAATTATTATAGAGGTAGAGCATATGAAAACATACTTCGCAGCATATAGTTACGGTTCTTTACGTACAGAGTTCAAATCCCGCCGAGATTTACTTTACCTTTCATCCTCTACTTTTGAATTTTGGGGGTTGTCACAAGAACAATACCAAGTGTCGTTGCCTATTGAATAAAGCTACTGTTGACAATCACTATAATGGAACCCACTCTGACTGAGGATCGTGAGGACGCCTGCTAGAGGAACCGGCTCGGATTCCCCCCAGTAGACGTCCATCCTCCTTTTCCCCCTGCAGACATCAAATTCCCACAGAGCACATGGGATGCTATCCCGTATGATGTGGCCTCGGACAAGCTAGCGCGCCAGCTCGACTAGCACCGCCTCGCATGTTTTCGCTCGCCCCTACACCCCCACAGTGGTGTCTGGCTCAATCCTTTTAAATTGGCACGCAACTAGATAATGATAGTCTGTGAATCGGGTTTTTTCTGAGGCTCAGCCTCCCGATCTGCGAGTCCCACAAATGTCGCTGCGGTTCCACCGAAATACGCTTTCGGCCTCTTCCCTCTCTCCAGTCGCTTTAGTATTAATCGCCTTCCACACCATGCTGCTCTCAACGAGGTCATAAAGCATGGCTTGGATGCTGCAGGCTTCCCCTCCCAGCTCGAGCCGGCGAGTCTGGAACGAGAGGACGGCAAAAGGCTAGACGGCATGACTATCTTCCCGTTCCGTGATGGTAAACTCCTCATCTGGGATGTCACATGCAGCGACACATTCTCCAGAGGCAACATGGTGCAGTCTGTGACACACCCAGGGTCTGCTGGACTTCGGGCCGAGGAGGGTATACTCTCCAAATATCGGTCCCTCTCCGACAGGTTTGTGGCCGAGCCCTTAGCAGTGGAGACTTCTTGTGTCCTTGGCCCTAGAGCCAACTCCCTACTCACCACCATCAGCACAGTCTTCGCTACTCGCATTTATTCATAATCGCTGTTAATTATATTTCGGTAATAACCATTATGCAAAAGTTATGGCCTCATTGGACAGCTAGAAGTTGAACAGAAAACCATGAAGAAATTAAAATTACTCGTTGTTTCGATTGATAGATTTGCACCGGGCTGATATTTGATGTTGCTTTCACAAAGTACCGGTGACATATGCATGTATGTATGTATGTTCTTCTGGTTTTATAATTTTATGAATTTTTACTAGAGAGAGAGTCGGTTTCTATCATAATTTAAACAACATCAACTAGATAGATATGTCTGTATGCATACACGTGTGTGCAGGTATGAATATTGTATGTGTGTATTCATGTGTGTGCAGGTATGAATATTGTATGTGTGTATACATGTGTGTGCAGGTATGAATATTGTATGTGTGTATGTGTATGTTTTGAGTTATATGTGTGAATGTGAATATGTTTTGTATCTGTACATGTGTACATGCAATTTTTGCATACAGAATATGTATATATGCATATATATATGTATCATTCATCTTTATAAAATCTTTCAACCGAAATACAATTAGAAATTCTATTTATTATAACTGTAAGTCACATTATATCTGATTAGGTTAGGTTTATCAACTGTTGATTTATTGCCCTAAGCTTAGTATGAAACATAATGTTGCTATATGTTAACATTAATGGTCTATATCAATTTATATTAATTCACTTTACTGCATGTTATGACTAGTCTGATAGCTAATTTAAATACATCCAACGTATTGTATATGTATGTCAAAATAAATACCCACCCCTCTCTCTTTCCCTCTCTCTCTCTCTCTCTCTTTCTCTCTCTCTCTCTCTCACACACACACACACACGTATGCATATTTATACCGTATGCTAACTCCTGATTATTAGTATATAATCGCTTAAATGTTTATATATTTTCGTACGTCTTAGAATTGTTTTAACTGAATATATATATAAATGTATATTCCTTTCTCAGCGAATTGATCGTTTGTCTAATTGCATGTAAGAGAAGCTATGTATATTTAGTGTCATTGTTATAACAATTGTAGCCTCAGTAACTGTGGTTTCCGTCAAATGATCTGTTATGTATATATTATATATTAGTCGCTTTGCATTAATAATGAGTGTCCGTCGTTATGAATATAAATGTCACTGTAGCATGCACGCTTTAGTTCGTGACTGTTTACGGAGAGTACAAACAGTAGGTGTTTGTAATAGATACTGATTTACAATACTAATTTTAAGGTCTGGTTACATGAACATAATGCATGCTGTAGTAGCACTATGTTTGCCAGAAGGTTTCACTATCGACGTGATATTTTTCATTGTATGATGATATATGTAACTCTTTAATGGTCTATTATCAGAGACTTCGAGGTTACACATCGTAAATAGACCTCATTAGTTTCAGATTCCTATAAAAATTGCTTCTGGGGATTTATCACATAATTAGTAAGCAATGCCCTCGCAAATATTAACCCTAATACCAATATTATATTTGCAGACGATATTCATTTATTAAGATAACATAGGACCTGAAGTAATGCTTGAAGCTACATCTATTAGAGTGTCAGCTTTTCTATAATGTAAATATAATTTCTTTAAAGATTGATGTCGAAACAGCTTATAAAGAAATAAAAAAAAAGAAGAAAAAAACATACGTCTTAACTCAGAATATCGACTTTATCTTTCAGAGAGCTTCTGAACTCCATGTCACAGATACAGATACAATTAAACAGAACACTACACACAATCAATAAAGCATGTCCTCTAACATAACAATGCAATGATAGAAAGGTTCTGTAAAATCTATGTCCTGTCAAATATATTTGAAGCAGCTGACAATTGAAAATATGCTTTTTGGCATAAGGCCTTAATTAATTGTTAATTATTTAGGCCAATTGGATTTTGGACGTGACTACCTGTTTGCAATCCTAATTTACTGTTAGTCACCGTTTTCATTGTCATCAACTTCCTTATTTTAGACGGCGTGGTGTAACCGCTACTTCTCCGAATTGAGAGATCACAGCTCCGATACTATGGGCATGTGGTTAGAATGTCTAATGAAAGAATCGCTGGATAGATTTTACGGGTGAAACCCGCAGGTAGCAGACCCATGGGCAAACCCCGACCCCAAGCAAAATGGTTGGATAACATCCTTGAGCTTGGCTGGTCACACTTGGGGATCCAGCCAGATCAGTTGGAGACGGTTGCTTCTCACAGGACCTGTTGGAAGGAGTGTTTGAGGACTCTTCCCCCACGACCTCTCTGGAATAAGAAAACGAAGAAAAGAAGTGGTGTAATTTAAGAGAACTATGGGTGTTATTTCTTACAACTCAGTCGATCACGTAGAATAAATCACACTGACTCAGTTATTAAAAGCTAAATTGTACTGTCAGACAAGCTGTGGGTGTAGTATAGGTATATATGTTGATGGTAAGTTAAAAATGATTATAGAATTATCTGTATATTTATACATTTAGAGCGGAAGATACTGTACCTATCGTCTATGTATGATTTCCAATATTGATAACATCGATTCAGACGGTAGAGAAATAAATGACGTTTGTTAGAAAAATATATTTAGGTTTTTCCAGGTGGTTTTCATGTGACGAAGTTTTGTTGTTGTTATTTTACAGAAACAATTAAAATCATGTCAGGATATGGTATTTCTTCAAAATAATTCAATACAGAATTTTCCATAGTGTAACGTAATCAGAGGTAAGATGCTTTTGGCATTTCATAGAGACGTCATTCCACAGACAAATTATTTGTTATGACTTTGTGTCAAAAGTAGAAACAATTATTTGTAAATTGCATAATTTTACAATCAGTTACGAGGAAGCTGTGGTAGGCAGACATAGGGCTTTATAGATTCACTTTTCTCAAATGTGGCCTTTGGTTCAATCCAATAGGATGGTCCTTGGTGTGAGTATATTCCGTTCTACCACAACATTGAGTCGAATTTCGGCAGACACAATATCCGCGGAAGTATATATATATATATATACAAATACATAGACACACACACACACACACATATATATATATATATATATATATATATATATATATATATATATATATACATATATATATATATTTACACATATACATACATACATATACATATATATTTGCACATATACATAGATACATCTGCTCCTTCCACCCCTCCCTCCACTTCACCACCTCTATCTCCACCACCCACGTCCACTTCTTGGACATCTCCGTCGCCTTCGACCCCTCCCACCACTCCCTCGTCACCTCTGCCTTCTTCAAACCCACCGACTCCCACTCTTACCTCGACTTCACCTCTTCCCACCCCACCCACACTAAACTCTCCATTCCCTACTCCCAACTTCTCAGGATCCGCCGCCTCTGTAGCCGAGATGCTGACTTCGAGTCCCAGGCCCTTTCCCTAGTCAGCCATTTCATCCGCAGAGGTTACCCCCCTCTCTCGTCCACACCGCTCTCACCCGCGCCCGTGCTATCCCCCGCTCCACCACCCTTACCCCACGCCACCGCACACCCACCCACCGTCTCCCCTACCCCATCACCTACCACCCCTACACCGCACCCCTCCACCGCACCATCCGCCGCCTCTTCCGACACCTCCAGTAAGACCCCTCCACCTCCCACATCTTCCCAACCCCACCACTCCCCTCCTTCAAACGCGCACGCAATCTCCGCACCCTCCTCGTCCACAGCTCCCTACCCCCCAACCCACGCTCCGTTTCCCCCCCCCGGTTCCTTCCCCTGTTCTAGGCCCCGCTGCAACACCTGTCCCCACATCACCAACACCACCACCTTCCAGGGTCCCAACGGCCACTCTCTCTCGGTCCGGCATGCCTTCCGCTGCACCTCCTCCAACCTAGTCTACGGACTTCGTTGCACGAGGTGCAGCGCGACTTATGTCGGACAGACGGGACGCCGCCTGGCGGACCGAGTCACGGAGCACCTCTGGGACATTCGTCTCGGGGGCAGTTCCCCCATCGCCCGCCACTTTGGTGGCCCTGGACACTCCGCACGCCATCTCACAGTCTGTGGTCTACTCCAGTGCCACGGAACACCCGCCCATCGCCTTACGGTCGAACAACGTACTATCTTCATCTTACAGACCCACACTCCTCCCGGCCTGAACTCCCCAGCCTTATTCCTTTAGCGTTCGACCTCCCCCCTCCCCCCACACTTATCCCCCACTAACACCACTAACACACCCCTCCTTTTCACCGCCCACCCCACACTAACAATACTAACACCTCCACTCCACCCCTCATCTGACCACCCTTCCCCAACTAACCTACTAACATCCCTTCCCTCCCCTCTTCTCCTCCTCCCCCTCCTTATCACACGCACACACGCACCCACTTACACCACCCACCCCCATGCAACTAACATCACCAACACCCTCCAACCCCACGCACACGTACCCACACACCCTCGTACACCACCAACTCTACACACCCTACCCCCACTAACCCCCACTCACACCTGCATTCCACCCCTCCCCACCTCCCGTATATTAACACCCACTAACACCTCTTCACCAAACTACACACACACCAGTACACCACACTCCCTCCATAGAACCACACACACTCTTCTCTCCCTGCTCCACACTCACTCATCCCACTAACACCCCACTAATATACACACACACACACACACACACCCTCCTCACTCCAACTCTCACACCTACCCATCCTCGCCTCCCTACCATTCCGCCGACTGCTGCTATGCCCTTCCGACCACTGTCTCAGCACCAACTGACCACAGCACTTCCACTGCTGACCACTTCCTGTTGCGCGCGCACCCCACATCTCTCCTCTTCCGACCACCGCTTCTTGGATTACCCACACGCGTTTTGACTTCTCACCAAAATCTCCATACATCCGTGTAACTTACCACTTTTCAACCACCCTCTTACACCACCACCTATATAACTCACCCACACACACACACCCCAAAACAAATTTTTTTATCCACACGCCACCCACACCCACAACACGCTTAAACCACACACACGTGCTTCCCACCACATATTTACACCCTCAGCCCCCTGATTCCTCTCCCCCCACCCCCCTATCCACACACGCACATACCCTCCGACCCACACAAACACCCCCCACACACACCTTCCTGAACATGCAACCCCGTTCTTCCCCCAACCCTCACTTTCACATACACACACACACATACACACACACGCACACCTAACCACACACACCACGTTCAGCCCTCCCCGCTCGGACACCCCGTCTCCCTCTCCCCACTCCACCCGCCACCACCTCTACTCACCCCACACCCTTCCACCACCTGTTTACCCCCCTTTTAATCTCAGTTTATTTTGACCATGCCTTTATTTTTAAATTTTCTCATTCCTTGTATTTTGATCATGCTTTATTTTTATTTATTATTTATTATATTTTTGTCTTTATTTGTTAATTTTTCATTCGCACCGTTTCCTTTCGCTATATGTCTCTCCACCACTCCCCTACACACCTTTTGAACTCTCACCTGAAGAAGAGCTTATGCCCGAAACGTCGTCCCCCACCTACCCCCCACTCTCCTGAGCGTGAATTTAATAAACATTTGTCGTACTGCCTCTCTGTTCTGTCCCTGTTCAATTTTTCATTATATATATATATATATATATATATATATATATATATATATATATATATATATATATATATATATATAGGTAAGTATCTATGTACGTATACGTACATACATATATGTATACAGACGTACAGTAGTATGTATATATATACATACATGTACACATATATATATATATATATGCACGTATCGGTTTACCGAACATTTATTATAAACATTTATTATAAACAAACAAACAGCCCGAATTACGCCGTACAGTGTTTAGGCAACCACGTCACCTTTTTGTTCAACACTGACACAGGAACGATGTACTAGTTTCAAGCTTATTAGCTATCGTCAGCATCGTTTACCTTCCTGCCAGATGGTTGAACGTCTGAAAGTATATACTTTCCTTATGCATATTAACGGCTCAGCTGCCTAATTTGCATATCGAGTGAGTTCAGTCGGCTGGTATACGATGCTGACGATAGCTAATAAGCTTCAAACTAGTACATAGTTCCTGTGTCAGTGTTGAACAAAAAGGTGACGTGGTTGCTTAAACATTGCACGGCGTAATTCGGGCTGTTTGTTTGTTTACAAACAAACCGAGCATTATAATAAATGTTCGGTAAACCGATACGTGCATATATATATGTGTACATGTATGTATATACATACTACTGTACGTCTGTATACATATATGTATGTACGTATACGTACATACATACTTACATTTAAGTAAGTGCCGTACTAAGAGTGAGAAATGAAATTTCGTTTCATTCTATTCCATTTATATATATATATATATATATATATATATATATATATATATATATATATATATATATATACTTACTTAAGTTTCACTCCAACTAATTAGTTTCTGAAAGGGGATATACATAGTGTCAAAACCATGGAGAATTCCTTTCTTCATCAGGGAGTCAATTGTCTTTTTAACACCCCACTCCTCACTGATTAACCTAGATGTCACGTGATTGATTCTTTTGAATTTGCCACTGACCGGGAAGGTAGTGAAATTTTCAGTGTCTTGAAATTTAGTCCGCGCTTGCTTCTTTTCCATTCACTGAATTATTTTTGTTTGAGATCCCTATGTCCGCCTATCGCTAGGGATCTAAGCAGAGAATTGACTCCCTGATGAAGAAAGGAATTCTCCATGGTTTTGAACACTATGTATATCCCATTTCAGAAACTAATTAGTTGGAGTGAAACTTAAGTAAGTAAGTTAATTATTATAATTTTCTTATTTTACGTCTTTTATATATTGTTCTATATTTTTGTATTGAACCACAAAGTTACTAAGACAAAACCTATATCTTGCTAGCATAAGTATACTTCTGTATAAATATGTTGGTAGATATACTAATTCTTTATATATATATATATATATATATATATATATATATATATATATATATATATATATATATATATATATATACACATATACATAGACACATATATACATAGACACATATACATAGATACATATATATATATACATATATACACATATACATATATATATACATATATATCTGCATATTGGGAAATGCGTGAGATCCCAGACACACACCCTAATGTATCTTCTGTATATATATACACTAAAATTTAAACAGATATTGACTTTGTTTTTATATTTTGACTTTTATCTTATTCCTTCACCAAAGACCACTTAAGGAAATCTGATTCGTATGGGGGCAGTTTTACAACCCTTTACTGCTCTCTCAACAAAATTTTAAACACTCATTAAACACTCATTAACTTTGTTTTATATTTTGATTTTTATCTTATTTTTTTCACCAAAAGCCACAACGTCTCACTCACCCCCAACACCACTCTCAATCAATCATATTTATATTTCTCTTTGTTTTCATTTTCTTTTCATCAGAGATGACATGTACTTTACACCTCATTAATAATTCCCCAGACACACACCAAATCCTTTTTATATATACACCAATAAAATATGACTTTCGATCAGTTTGACAATCTACACCGACGAATGCGAGAAAGTTCACCCGGAAGTTAAGCAGGATTTAAAAAAAAAACTTTCCACCAAAGTTAACAAAGGACGTATTAAATCTACATTGCAAAATTGTAAAATTATAAAATTAAATTGTTATAGACTACCAAATTGAAATGATCTTTTCATATATATATAGTAATATATGTATAAATAAACACAGTAAATTTCGTGTCTAAAATTACAAGGGTAGAGAATACCACAAATGTTTTAAATATTTAATCCTAAACATACAGTAGGATATAATTTTATACTGACCGTATCAAAACATTTCATCTGTCTGTATGTTTAGGATTAAATATTTAAAACATTTGTGGCATTCTCTACCCTCCTAATTTTAGACACGAAATTTACTGTGTTTATTTATACATATATTACTATATAATTGTTTCTACTTTTGGCACAAGGCCAGCAATTATTCCAGTGCATTACTGGTACTTTATTGTATCGACCCCGTAAGGATGAAAGGCAAAGTTAACCTCGGCGGGATTTGAACTCAGATCATAAAGGGAGGTAACTCTATGCTTCAAAGCATGACGTCCGACCATTACCGATACTGCCAATCCACCGAATGCTCAGTATTTATACTTTGAGCTTGTTTAATTGCAGAGTATCAATATGAGTTAATAACTCTGTATTTTATTTGTATATATATATATATATATATAAATATATATTATATATATATATATATATATATATATATATATATATATATATATATATATATATATATATATATATATATATATATATATATATATATATATATATATATATATATATATATATATATATATATATATATATATATATATATATATATATATATATATATAACGAAGGAATTGTGGTACGGAACCAGATGGACCATAACGCACCAAAGTACTCAGGGTAGTAGAGTGGGTAATCGTTATTATATATATATATATATATATATATATATATATATATATAGAGAGAGAGAGAGAGAGAGAGAGAGAGAGATTATATGTATATATATATATATGTGTGTGTGTGTGTGTGTGTGTGATATCTTTATTCGTGAAGTCGGGGGTCAACCTTGAGCGACTCTCTGATCTCCGAGATACGCTCCCTATCGTATTCTTTCGGCCATTTATGACCATAGGTAAGGGCTGGGATGAATACCGAATTTAGAATATTCTTCATAATAATATTCTAACACTGCGTTTGAAACAATAGGCAAATCTTCATTTATTTAGCCACAAATTTGATTTTTTTTTAAATAATGGTTTCTTATATAGGCACAAGGCCATTTTAAAATAATGAATAGAATTCATAACTAGAGTGATGTACCTTAAATCTGAACAGAGATCCAATTGCTGCTACAGATCAAACTAATTATAGAGTTTTTAGAGTTGAACAGCTGGTGGAGATAGGAAAAGAATATGTTACAATGAGATGAATTAGAAGACTAAACTTGAATTTAGCAATTGCAACAATTATGTCTAATAACCTATCAGAACAAAACAGCTTCATTCAATTCATTTCCCAGCAGCTGTTTCTAAACATTGTATCTAACACCTAATCTCTGTATTTTATCAGAAGACGTAATCTATTGTGTTAATAGTCAGATACAAAACGCTGTGTCATAACAGTTTCATTCTATGCACGAGTGAACGCGAAACAAACAGCTAATCTATATTTCATATTTGGTTATATCTATAACAAAAAGAAAATAACCAAATGAGCACATCAGCATAACCAAATTTGCCTAACATGTAAAAGGAGTTTATCTGCTATTTATCTATTTAATCACAAACCCATAGGTTATTGGGAATACAAATGAGGTTTTATGAGCTTTATATACTTTTTAAGAATATGAACTTAGAATGTAAAATGAATTAGGTTCTATCAAGAAACACCGCCGAGGACTCTGATCATTGTAAGCACTTCTTTTTGTTTATATATGAGTATACTGGTGCAACAGGAAATGAAGTGTTTTGCTTAAGAACACAACACACAACCTAGTCCATGAACCCTCAAAGTTAAGGTCATAAGTCCAACACTCTTCTGGGAGTTTAACACTGCGATCATCTGGCGTCCTGTCCAGATGGGGGTATTGTACTCTCAGTCGCTTAACGCCAAGGATACCGGGATAAGTACTGGCCCGAGGAGCGTCCAGGCTTGAGACAGACTCTAGACATTATGTATGTATATATATATATATATATATATATATATATAAAGTGGCCCCAATGGAGTGATTCATAATAGGAGTATATATGGATGCATACATGAGATGGTTATGCCTAATAAACGTATCACATATATGTATATGTGTGCATATATACACCATGTTCTCAAAAAATGTATACCAAATGTTTCAACAGTATTCTAATAAATATTGACTGTACAGGTAATCAAAGTGTGCATACACTTTTGGGACACCCTGTATATATATATATATATATATATATATATATATATATATATAGGTAGTATTTCTGTAGAAAGCGTAAAGGAAGGGAGATTGCTCTATGTAGGCTACAGAGCCATTTAATTATGTAATAAACAACATAAGATAATTATTCCATTTACCAAAGGTTTTACGAAGACAGACGAGCTCAACAGAGACGTCTTATGTTGTTTATTACATAATTAAATATATATATATATATAGTATGTGTGTGTGTCTGTCTGTGTTTGTATGTACATGTGTATGTAGCCTATTCCTCATATTAAGTAAGTGGAATAAAGTGGAATAAAGTTGAAGGTCATTTTACAAAGATGATGTACAGCAGTGCTATGTTCTCACAGTTAAAATGAGTTATTCAAACTTTCGAAATGTTGTCATGAGATCATGAAAAGTCTCACGTTTCAGTTTTATTCGCTGACAGTCAGGTTAATAAGAAATTAATGTTTCTATCCTTTTGACGCAATCCACCTATACTACCGACATTCTACAAATTCATTAATGGGATGACTGTTCCAGACGTTTCTCGTTCATAATAAATCTCTCTCTTAACCTCTCGCCCCCTCCCCCCACTTATTCAAATCTCAGTACGGAGAAATAATTCTGTAATACAAGCTCCTCACAGAGGAAATATGATGGAGGATACTGAAATGGTTTCAGCCAAATCGTATATAAAGCGGCCATCTAAAACGTATTGAATGCTGTTGTTTCACTAATTTTTCATAACCTCCAGACCACTCTCTGATCTGTGAAAATACACTTACAAACACACATTCACACTCACAATGTTATCAAGGTAAATCTAAAGTAGATATGAACAGGTAAAATGAATGCAGTATGAAGTGGACTCGTAGACTCAGGATTCAGTAGATTCGTCCTCAGCGGCCGCAGGGAACTGTCTGGATTGTGCTAGGCTCTGATTTAACACAGTTTTTCTGTCGGGGTCACTTCAACTTCAAGGTGGCAAGAGGGTTTACTTCAAATGCATTGGTAGCCTGCCGGATGGTGTGACACAAGCATTTCAGTTAGCAGCCAAGTTAGTCCCCTGGTTGGTGGGAGAGATCTATATTACATAATTTTGAGGGCCTTTTTCAGCGTACTACTTCCTATATGTATCACTGTAACGACACATATACGCGTAACCAACAAACCGCACGCACAGATCAAGAGATACATACAGTAGAATTTAAAGAACCACTTCGAAATATATACAATAACTGTTTCTTATAATCTATTTAGATTTTTTATATTTATTCTTGTGTTTCTCTGAAATTTAACGGAGTTAATTAATCATGAAATAAGAGCGCAGTGTAAAAATATAAGTGAAATTTAAAAGTAAAAATCATACATACACAGATGCACCCAAGTTGAAACACATATACATATCTACCTATCTCTCATATATATATATATATATATATATATATATATAATGTTCTGCTGCGATCAAATTATTTAAGGGAAAATATAGGAAAACCTGTGCGTTGAGAAGGTCATATCAATTACTGCAGTGACTTGATGGCGAAGTTTGAAATTAATCAGATTACCGTGGAGGTAATATCAACGATAATGTAACGGTATCTGCAGATCTGCACCTCGTGGAGACAAATATTGCACAGATATCAGTGTGATAGTTGGTGTATGTATATATGTGTGTAGTTAATAGTCTTATTAATTTCACGCTTGTAAAAGTAGAAAACGAAACTCGGGAGCATGGGTAGAATCCAGAAGAGATTTTGTGGAGAAACGGAGCTGCCGATGAAAAAGACTTCTAAAATTGTGCGCACTCTTAAAAGAAGAGGGGGTTTTAGTATGGGGGAGTTGGAAGTATCCGACTGAATGTTATATATATATATATATATATATATATATATATATATATATATATATATATATATATATATATATATATATATATATATATATATATATATATATATATATATATATATATATATATATATATATATATATATATATATATATATATATATATATATATATATATATATATATATATATATATATATATATATATATATATATATATATATATATATATATATATATATATATAAATATATATATATATATATATATATATATATATATATATATATATATATATATATCATTCGTTCATTATACTACTATGGATTTCTGAATACATGCCACTCAATTATACTGTTTCATTAATATATATATATATAGGTGGTGGATTGGCAGTATCGGTAGAGGGTCGGACGCCATGCTTTCCAGCATAGTTACGTCCCTTTACGATCTGAGTTCAAATCCCGCCGAGGTTGACTTTGCCTTTCATCCTTACGGGGGTCGATAAAATAAAGTAACAGTAATGCTGGCCTTGTGCCTAAAGTAGAAACAATTAATATATATATATATATATATATATATACAATATATATATATATATATATATATACAGTATATATATATATCAGTGTGACAGCGTTAGAGGCCATGCAATTAAAGAGACAGTATAATTGAGTGGCATGTATTCAGAAATCCATAGTAGTATAATGAACGAATGATTTTGTGCTTGTTAAGCAAATAACTGGTAACCCAGTCAACCTATCAAATAGACTCCTGGCCGAATATGTCGCCATTATGTTGTGATACGTTTGGTTTTACAACCATGAATTTGGGGTGCAGGAAGGTATCGATTACGTTACTCCTAGTATTTATCTGATACTTTATTTTGTCGACTTAGAAGGGATAAAAAGGAAAATTTGAATATGACCGGATGTCAGCCCAGACACTAAATAACCCAAAACTGCATAATATTTGTCCGGCATGCAAATGATGCTACGTTTTGCTTATATTGTTGACAAGGCAATAGCAGTAAAATTTTAATACAGGGCGGAGTATATATGAGGAATATATAATGTAATTTAGTCTAATACTTGGGCAGGGATATGGACACATCCATCATGGTCTAATGGTTAATAAGTTTGCTTCGTAATCATTAGGTTCCAGGTTCGATCCCACTGTTATCTTTGGAAAGTGTCATTTACTTTAGCCTCAGCCATGTGAATGATATGTGGTTGATGGAAACAGTTTGGAAACCATTTGGAGGATTATATCTGTAATTCAAGAGCCAACATTTTCTCATAATCTGCCACAATGAATTTCCAGTAGAATTACCTTATGAGTACAGTGTTTGTGTAATTCTCAGCCTATTATACATTAATTTCATGAACAAAGTGTTCCATTGATCGAACAAATGGGATACACCTTTGAAACAGAAAGATATCCATCGAATCCAGAAATGTGTAAAATATGCAGTTATATAAGCTGTAGAAATTGTAATAGTATAATATATGTAATTATCAATACTATACATGTAATTACCTATAACTTGTGTAGAGAGGTACAATACACGCAGTTACCAATGTGGTGCTGTAGAAACAATGACAGTTGTATAATACATATATTTATCAATGTAGAGCTGTGTAAGTAGCAATAGACTCTTAATGTAGAGATATAGAATACATGAAGTTATCAATATAGTTGTAGATATAATCATCAATGACTAGTCTAGCGCCACAGTCATGACTATTGTGCTGCATAAATACATATTTTACTAGTGTAGTAATGTAGAAAGGCGTATAGTTAAAAATATAAAAGTTTATAAACAAGAATAACTTAGTTGTTGAGAGGGGGAGAATATGTATAATTATCAATGTACAGATTTAAGATATATGTAATTATACATTAAGAGCTATAGAAATAGATTAATAGTGTAGAGGTGTGAGATATGTAATTATATATGTAGTGCTGTGGCATAATGATACAGTTTAAAATACATATCTGTATAGAGTTGTAAAAACAGTGCTATAATATGGTGCAGTAGAAACAATTAGAATTGTATAACGCATATAACTCTCAATGTAGAGCTGTAGAAATAGTGAAACTTTACTGGAGTAGTGTTGTGTGATACATTAAATGTTATATGTACGAATTGAAGAATGCTGATAATTTTTAATGTCGAAGATATGTTAATAGAGAAAAGTTGTATAACGCAGGTAATTGTAGAGCTGTTCTGACAGACAATAATAGATTACTAGTATAGATATACCATTATCAGTGTAGAGGTGAGAGTGGTATATATGGCCAGACTCGTTAGAGAGGCGGATGGAATGTCTTGCAATATTTCTTTGCGATTTTCTAACTTCTGAATTCCAATCCCGAATTCAAATTGCTTTTCAATTTTCTGTTGTCAATAAAATATAATACCAGACGTGTACTTGGGTTGATACAATCGAATCTTCCCTCTCTAAAAACTGTATACCTTATGCCTAAATTAGAAACCATTATCAGTGTAGTGGTGTATACATAGGAATATATTCCTAGTGTAGGAATACAGAAAATTATCAATATAGAGATGTATAAACTTTGATATGTTACTAGTGGATATAAGAAGAACACCTGTCATTAAGAAAGTAGAACTATATAGCCGATCTAGACTTGGGAAGATGTAATCACACCGAAACATGCCCATGCTTTTACCACGTTTGGCTTAAGACTCGTTCCTCTCCGACCATTTGGAGATATCTATTGTCCCCTGTCTTGCTTCTCATTCGCTGAAAAAACAGAATAGGGAGTTTCATTCTTAAAAGTTGTCAGGATAATCGCAGTTGATTGAAAATATTATCTCCTCCTCATTCGTCATATCCAGATTGTGATACATGTGTAAGTAAAATCTTCATACAGAACGCTCCCTCGAAGCATTTTCACCCTTTTATTCAAACACACACCCACCCACATGCGCATTATGAAAAAAGTAAGACATTAAAATTGTAAAGAAATATATAATCTTTTAAGAATGTTATATATATTTTGAAGATTTTAGATATCGCGTTTCCATTTGAAGCGGTATATATAAATATATATATATATATATACATATATATATATATATATATATATATATATATATATATATATATATATATATATATATATATATACGATATTAAATAAATGGAAACTATATTTATAAAACCATATGTATTTCATTATACATATTTCAGGGATACCAACATTTTTTTCTTTATACTTTCACTCGTGTAGGACACCTCGGTTATTTTTCATTTTGTAAAAAAAACCTCACTTTCTAATATATATATATATATATATATATATATATATATATATATATATATATATATATATATATATATAGTTCGATTCCCGGACCGGGTGATGCGTTATGTCCTTGAGCAAGACACTTTATTTCATGTTGCTCCTTCTACCTGGAGTTGCGACCGATAGATAGTATTAGCAATTGGAAAAACCAATGGAAACGTCGTTTCCTCGGTCCGATTTGACGAAAGTCGATCGTTCCTTTTATACATGTATATATTTAATATAGAAATGGCTTTTACAGGTCTCAGTCCGGTAGAAGCCATTTCTATATTAAACATTATATAAACTACTATGTATTGAATACCTTACTGTGGTTACCCCCGATTGAATCCGGGATACATATATATATATGTATGTGTGTGTGTGTATGGGTGTATCTATGTGTATCTATATCCGAGTATATACATAAATATATGTACATATATGTGTGTGAAAATGTGTATGTGTGTGTGTGTTTAAATTCAGAATCTTAATATAAGACGGGTGATATCTATAAAGCGTAATAAAACTGTTTATCTGTAATAATATTATTTATAATATTATAAAGTACCAGTAATGCATTGGTTAATTGCTGGCCTTGTGCCAAAAGTAGAAACAATTATTTATAATATTATTTATAACCACCACTGTAACATTGTTTCAGTGTTTCACTGTAGTTACGTAACTATATATTCTATGCTGAGACAATAGTTGTTCGAATAAGCAATCACAGATAAATGTTCGTTATATTTTAGGGAGTTAAGTGTAAACATTGTGTTTTCCCTGTGAGTATGGCGTTAACCTTCTCGTTTGGAATGTTGAATACATTTCCAGTTCACTTTCCGCCAAGGCACAACCACTCGTGTACACACACATAATACGTTAGGATATTTGGAGCTGCCATAGTAGTTTAATACACCAGAATTAAAGTACGTTTAGAAGAGCAGTACGAACCTCAGATAGAATTCCTTCCTTTATATTCTCCTGGTTCTCTGTATCCAATTAAAAATTCAGTAGAAATCTATTTTGCATCTCTTCTTTCCAGAATTGATAGTTCCACTGATGAGATGCGTTACATTGTTTCTCAGGCTAGTTTCAAAATCCACCGAGGTTAAGCTTGCTTTTAATCTAGAAACAGTTGATTTACCGTTCAGGCAGTTACCAGAAACATGTGTAACTCAGGTACGAATAATTGTTTCTACTTTAGGCACAAGGCCAGCAATTACCCAGTGTATTACTGGTACTTTATTTTATCGACCCCGTAAGGATGAAAGGCAAAGTCAACCTCGGCGGGATTTGAACTCAGATCGTAAAGGGACGTAACTATGGTGGAAAGCATGGCATCCGACCCTCTACCGATACTGCCAATCCACAATAACTGTTAATGATTGCTTACGTATAAAGAAAGTATAGATCAACATATATTGAATGAAAATTTTTGAAAACAATTACATAATAGAGAGATATTTGGGTGGATTTGCCATAAAAAAGCAAGGGATATCGTTTTGCACCTTTGATATACAAATTAATGCAATAGAATTTAATATATGGTGGATACTTGTTTTATACCATAGATCACCAGACTGGAGTGGATGAACTTTAAATCAAGAATTTAAATAGCAGTGAAAGATAGAGATGATGATAATGACGATGATGATCATGATCATAATAAACAAGGTGATAGTAATTCTGGCGATGAAGGAGAGGAACACAAAGGACGATGATGATGATGATGGTGGTGGTGGTGGTGGTGGTGGTGGTGGTGGTGGATGTTCGTGATAATACTCATAAGGAATATTCATCGGTGCAAATGATAAAAAGGATAAAAAGGTGCAGGTAGAAAACTAAGTGGAATAATATGAGAATTGGTGGGAGTAGACTGTGGATAAGAGGTTGGATAATATCGATCAGGATATGATACAGATCTTGTAATGATACTGTTGTTTTTATTGTAGTTAAACACACATTCAATACGGTTCGCACATGGTCAAAGCTGGTTTGGTTGTAACCACCAAGTAATATGTGTGACCATGAAAGAACGATCGACTTTCGTCAAATCGGACCGAGGGATCAATGTTTCCGTTGGTCTTTCCAATTGCTAATACTATCTATCGGTCGCAACTCCAGGTAGAAGGAGCAACGTGAAATAAAGTGTCTTGCTCAAGGACATAACGCATCGCCTTGTCCAGGAATCGAACTCACAACCTTACGATTGCGAATCCAATTCTCTAACCACTCAGCCACACGCCTTCACCATGTGTGACCATATACTGTATTATGTATGACTACTGAATATATCTTTCCTAATTCAAGAAAATACGATTTAAGTAAATTGTGACTACCTCTATGACGTATTGTTAAGGTGGTAGTGAGGCTGATAAGAACGATGATGTTGATGATTATAATGTGGATGATGATGATGATGATGGTGGTGATGGTGGTGATAATGGTGTTGATGATGATAATGGTGGTGATGATGATAATGGTGTAGTGACGTTAGTTTTATGACATGTAATAGGAGAAATGTGAAACTGATGATAGTCTACCTATATATGAATGCAATGGAGACGATGATAATACTGGCGCTTCTGATATCAACGATAATGGTGATGATAGATTTGACAATGGTGGCTGTGGATGCTGCTGACACTAATGTTACTGATGCTGGTGATGAGGATGACTGGTAATGGTGATGGTTGACAACATCTACGAACGTGTCAACAACTATGATGATAATGATACTGATGATGATGATGATGACGATTAAAATGTGGATGGTAATGATATTTCTATGATGATGGTTATGATGATGATATGATGATGATGATGATGATGATGATATATAAGTAGAAAAGCTGAGGATGATAGGGATGCTGAGGATAATTAACATACTGATGATTTAATTGCTGATGTTTACGTTTGTGCATGAGAGGGGGGGGGGGGTGATCCTGTTGCTAGTGTTGCTGATAATAGTGATGATCAAGATTATAAGGTTACACAAGTTGTTGTTGCTGTTGTTATTGTTGTTGTTGTTGAGGAAGAGACATTGGTGATGATGTGGATGGTGATGATGATGGTAGTGATGATGGTGGTGATGATGGTAGTGGTGTAGATGGTGGTGATGATGGTGGTGATGTAGATGGTGGTGATGATAGTAGTGATGTTGATGATGGTGGTGGTGATGTAGATGGTGGTGATGGTGATGATGGTGGTGATGATGGTGGTGATGGTGGTGATGATGGTGGTGATGGTGGTGATGGTGGTGATGGTGGTGATGTAGATGGTGGTGATGATGGTAGTGATGGTGATGATGGTGGTGATGGTGGTGTTGATGATGGTGGTGATGATGGTAGTGTTGATGATGGTGGTGATGATGATGGTGATGTAGATGGTAGTGATGTAGATGATGTTGATGATGGTAGTGATGATGGTGGTGATGTAGATGGTGTTGATGATGGTGGTGATGATGGTAGTGGTGTAGATGGTGGTGATGGTGGTGATGGTGGTGGTGATGATGGTGGTGATGTAGATGGTGTTGATGATGGTGGTGATGATGGTAGTGGTGTAGATGGTGGTGATGGTGGTGATGGTGGTGGTGATGATAGTGGTGATGTAGATGGTGGTGATGGTGGTGATGGTGGTGGTGATGATGGTGGTGATGTAGATGGTGGTGATGGTGGTGATGGTGGTGGTGATGATGGTGGTGATGTAGATGGTGGTGATGGTGGTGATGGTGGTGGTGATGATGGTGGTGATGTAGATGGTGGTGATGGTGGTGATGGTGGTGGTGATGATGGTGGTGATGTAGATGGTGGTGATGATGGTAGTGATGATGATGGTGATGTAGATGATGATGTTGATGATGGTAGTGATGATGGTGGTGATGTAGATGGTGGTGATGATGGTGGTGATGATGGTGGTGATGTAGATGGTGGTGATGATGGTGGTGATGATGGTGGTGATGTAGATGGTGTTGATGATGGTGGTGATGTAGATGGTGGTGATGATGGTGGTTATGTAGATGGTGGTGATGTAGATGGTGGTGATGATGGTAGTGATGTAGATGGTGGTGATGATGGTGGTGATGATGATAGTGGTGTAGATGGTGGTGATGTAGATGGTGTTGATGATGATGGTGATGTAGATGGTGGTAATGATGGTGGTGATGTAGATGGTGGTGATGTAGATGGTGTTGATGATGGTGGTGATGTAGATGGTGGTGATGATGGTGGTGATGTAGATGGTGGTGATGTAGATGGTGGTGATGATGGTAGTGATGTAGATGGTGGTGATGATGGTGGTGATGATGATAGTGGTGTAGATGGTGGTGATGTAGATGGTGTTGATGATGATGGTGATGTAGATGGTGTTGATGATGGTGGTGATGTAGATGGTGGTAATGTAGATGGTGTTGATGATGGTGGTGATGTAGATGGTGGTGATGTAGATGGTGTTGATGATGGTGGTGATGTAGATGGTGGTGATGATGGTAGTGATGTAGATGGTGGTGATGATGGTGGTGATGTAGATGGTGGTGATGATGGTGGTGGTGGTGATGATTGTCATGATGGTGGTGGTGGTGATGATTGTCATGATGGTGATGGTGGTGGTGATGATGGTCATGATGGTGATGGTGGTGGTGATGATGGTCATGATGGTGATGGTGGTGGTGATGATGGTAGTGATGGAGATAGTGTTGATGATGGTAGTGATGATGGTAGTGATGTAGATGGTGGTGATGTAGATGGTGGTGATGATGGTAGTGATGGTGATGATGCTGGTGATGATGGTGGTGATGATGGTGGTGATGATGGTAGTGGTGTAGATGGTGGTGATGATGGTAGTGATGTAGATGGTGGTGATGATGGTAGTGGTGTAGATGGTGGTGCTGATGGTGGTGATGATGGTGGTGATGATGGTAGTGATGATGGTGGTAATTATAGATTTGATGATGGTGATAAAAATGCTAATGGTTATGAGTATGATGGGGATGGTGATAATGAAGATCACGAGGATTACAGAGGAAGTGGTGGTGGTAGTGGTGGTGGTGTGAGGCTGGTGATAAGGACGAGGAGTAAGTGGAGAAGCATGGTAATGATGAAGACAATGAAGAAGGGGAAGGAGGCGAATACGGTAATGCTGTCAATTGAAGATTTTGATGATACTGAAGATATCTATAGAGGAGATCATCAATCTAGCGGTGACATCAAAGAGCCATGTTGTATCGATTAAAAATAGATTGTTAACTGTCTGTCAGTGATTACGTGTATATACATTTATTTATATATGTGTTTTAAATATGTCAATTCGAGAAAAATGGTGTCCTCATTTATTAGATTCTAACGGACAAACACAGGTCCACTGCACCTCTATCAATATATTCCAACATCAAAACACACACACACACACACACACACAAACACACACACACACACACACACACACACACACACACACACACACACACACACACACACACACACACACACACACACACACACACATATATATATATATATATATATATACATAGTTGTGTAACACTGTGGTGTAACACTGTGGTGTAACACAGTGGTAGAGCATTAAGTCCAAGGGACGAGTTAGGTAGAAGTGGTTACACAACAGTTAGTTCACCATACCGAGAATAATTGTTTCACCTTAGCGGATCTTCATCCCGAGCTGAAGATCCGCTAAGGTGAAACTATTGTTCTCGGTATGGTGAACTAACTGTTGTGTAACCACTTCTATATATATATATATATATATATATATATATATATATATATATATATATATATATATATATATATATATATTAGGTTATGCAAGAAATGCTTAGGGTTATCCTGAATGCAGTAATGGTTAATTACTACATTAGACAGAGTTGACGTACGGTGAGGGGTTACACAACGAGTTATGGAAGAATAGTCGGAAAAATTCAGTTTCTGATCCTTCTGTATTCCGGAGTGTAGATAAAGAATGAATAATAACAGGTAGACATCATAAAAAGGTAATTTATTCCGAGTGCTTACAAATGTTTCAACAGTAGTTATACAGCCTAGTCATGCTATGTGCAATTGATAATTAATAATTATTTGATTGCAGAAAATCAATTGCACATAGTATGACTAGGCTGTATAACTACTGTTGGAACATTTGTAAGCACTCGGAATAAATTACCTGTTTATGATGTCTACCTGTTATTATTCATTCTTTATATATATATATATATATATATATATATATATAAATATATATATATATATATGTGTGTGTGTGTGTGTGTGTCTGTGTCTGTGTGTGTGTGTGTGTGTGTGTGTGTGTGTGTGTGATCTGAGTCTTTCGAATATTATTAATAACATTCGATTCGTTTGCAATTATGCAAACAAGCCTCAATTGCAAACGAATCGAATGTTATTATTAATATTCGAAAAACTCAGATTACATTTATTGTATTCAGTCATGTAGAGCGAAATTTTATTTTTTATTTTTTATTTCTTTTATATATATATATATATATATATATATATATATATACATATATAAAGAGAGAGAGAGAGAGAGAGAGAGAGAGAGAGAGAGAGAGAGAGAGAGAGAGAGAGAGAGAGAGAGAGAGAGAGAGAGATGTATATATAACACATCAAAGTATCGAGTACTCTGGTGCGTTATGGTCCACCTGGTTCCTTCCCACACATAGTTATATATATATATATATATATATATATATATTAATAAGAGGAATTCCAACTTTGTCTGACTTACTCGTTTTATTTACACTCCTTTAAAATTTATAATGTTATTATAATGGTATTATAATAATATTATAATGGTATTAGAATGAAATAGTATGGTAGAATATTAAATGTTAAGTGTTAATTGAACAAGTACTTTCATGCTTTCGCAATCTTCAGGTTCATAATGTGTGGTGACAGTCAAGTTTGCAATTTTCAACTGTATATATACAAAATTAAATTAAGGATGTCATGTCCGAGAGACATGTACCATATCCACTATATATATAAAATTGGTTGTTTTGGAAGCCTCAACAATGCAGATGGGTAAATCTCAAGGTAACAGAATCAGGTGGTGGTAATGAGAGAGATGTAAGAGGAAATGTAGAATGAGACGTATAGGGTGTAGAGGAATGTAGGAAAGAGTGTAAAAATATATTTATGTATGTATGTATATATATATATATATATATGTGTGTGTGTGTGTATGTATATATATGTATAAGGAGAAGTCTACCAGAAAAAAAAATACACGGGAGAACAATAGTATACAATGGTATATAATTTAGCGAATCATATATTAGGAAAAGTATGTTAACGTTTCTAATGTCAGTCCTTCATTGGATGATAAAACGGGAGAGTGGAGAAGAAATTGAATGATATACGAGTGAAAGAAAGGAAACGGAAAACACATGAAGGGTCAAACACGTTTTGTGTCATTCAACCATTTTAAAAAACTTCATATTAGAATTGTACTCTTGTATTTAAATTTTACCGAACAGGAGATAAACATGTGTGCCTTTGTACAAAACTGTGAGGAGTTCAAGAATATAATGTGCGTCAAACCATGACGTGGTTGAAGTACTATTGCTTGTGTTTTCAGGAGTGGACTTACGCATGATCTGACACGCGTTGGAAATGAAAATTCTCACGCATTAGGTGTAGACGTATAAGTATTTATATGCGTATCTTCACACACACGAACTCGATCAGCATTAGACATGTATATATGCGTACACACTTAAATAAAGGCACTCCTTAGGTGGCACCCGTGGAGAAAGACAGTATCATATGTATGCAAGTTGCCACCATTCACGCCAGGGTTATGTTCCACGGAGTTCTAAGAGAACAAAAGGCGTGACGTATATGCATGAGAGTATATTCATGAGAGTCATCACGTCCCATGTCAAGTGGATTCTCGACGGTACTTAAATGCTGCAGAGGTGTAAGGACAAAGACCCATGCTCACACACTCCTGTCTTCCCTCTCCACACTAGCGATATTGTCCAACGCAGTGGTGAACGGGATCTGATACAGATTGTCTTAGCCTTTTAAACCCAGGCATCCGGGTCTAACTATAGCTGAATTCTCCCAGAGAATGTTGAAGAAGAGAGGTATTGGATTAGTACCATAGTTATCCATTCTGATTGAAAGAAATATTTAGAACTTGTGCGGATA
>OZ024746.1:74463653-74466153 GCA_964016885.1 Eledone cirrhosa | reverse complement strand
TTCAGCTACGATCACCCACATAACAAAACGATGATTGTTGCAATTGTCAGCAAACGTGCACGAAGGTGTCATGAAACATATATATGTATATGTTTGCGTATATACATATATATATATATATATATATATAGTCATAATAATAAATGTGAAGGCTAAAATTCGAAGAGGGCTCCATAAGGATAATATATATATCAAAATATATAAAACCTTAGAGCAAATATTTATTAAAATAACAGATTAAAGTTTAAGCAAAGAGTCGCTGCTTTCACCCTTAACGGGATATTCTCAAGAAAGCAGCTATTCTTTGCTTAAACTTTAATCTGTTATTTTAATATATATATACAGGGTGATTGAAAAGTAACTCTTTATTTTTAAATTCTTACAATTTATTTCTGGACTATAGTTCTTACAAGAAATCAATAGATTCGCCACCAGCTTCTGAAGCAGCCCGGGAACTGCATCAACTGATTTCACGTGGAACTTCTGTGGGATGGAAGATATAACTTTTCGTATTCGCCCTTCAATTCCTTCCTTCGGCATTCAATAGGGAATAATTTTTCAATCTCTCTGTATATATATACATATATACTGTATATATATATATATATGTGTGCGTGTGTGTGTGTGTGTGTGTGTGTGTGTGTGTGTGTGTGTGTGTGTGTGTGTGTGTGTGTGTGTGTGTGTGCTTGTGAGTGTGTGTTCGCGTGTGTATATTAAGAAATTCTCGGAAGTGCTGGCCAGCTGAAGTTCTTCAGAGAAGAAGCCCCCTCATACACGTGTTTCAGGTCTTCTTAGACATGACTCCTGGGTGCCCTTCCGCTGACACATATACTGAAGTTTCAGCAGAGTTGCAAAGGGCTTATGACTGCAGAGCTTGAAAGTCCACAGCCATAAAAATGACACACAATTGAAATCAAAAGATGGGAACGTCCTCATCAAAGATCCAACAGGAATCATGAGTCTGTTTGACAACCCACCTGTAGTTGATGAGGAAATTATTAATGGACTGCTGCAAAGAGATACTATAATAGAGATGATGAATGATTCATCCTTTTATGAGATAAGTTCTACTACCAAATAGATAAATATAGAGAAAGCTCCAGATTTGGATGGAATACCTGTTGAGATGATTCGCTTTGGAGGTGACAATTTTACTATGGTCATTCATCGGTTAGTCTCATATGTATGTTCTGGTAAACCTGTACCACAAGACTGGGTAGATGCGATTTTGTTCTCGATTTACAAAAGCCAGGGCTCCAAGTCAGTATGAGATAATTATCGTGGCATCAATCTGCTGAAATCAGTGGAAAGTGTCTTATCCAAGGTCTTACTGAATCGTCTAATAAAATGGATCTGCCCTGATGCCATCACTGAGACGCAGTTTGGAATCAGAGCTGGGTGTGCTACTATGGACATGATTTGCTCAGCCGGTCAGCTCAGGGAAAAGTATGTTGAGCAACCCCTATTCTAAGTATTTGTGAACCTTGCCAAAGCCTTTGATATTGTTAATCTGTGTCATATTGGAGAAACTTGATTGCTTTCATGTCTTAATCACAGATAGTTTAACACCACTCTTTTTAGGGAGTTCCCGTATGCTGAAGATGCAGATTTTGTGGCTCACACAGTAGAGGACGTACAGTTGATATTGGACACTCTTCTCCAATGCATTCACTGTGTTTGGTCTAAATGTTAGTATAAAAAAGACCAAGGTCATGTACACTCCACCAGTTAGGGAAGTGTATGTGGTGGCCATCTATTTTCGTAAGAAGAAAAAGACTTGAGGTGGTGAACATCTTTGTGTATCTCGGAAATACACTTAGTAGAGATGGTACCCTCGATGCTGAAATAGATCACAGGATTGCGAAAGCGAGTATTGCCTTCGAGACGCTTGAGAAGCGAGTATGGTCAAATCGGGGTATCACGAGAAACACAAAGCTCTCAGTATATGAGGCCTGTTTCCTTGTAGCCCTGCTATACGGATGCATCATATCAGGCATTTGGAAATATTTCATCAGCATTGTATTCGACGCATCCTGAGTTCAAATCCGCCGAGGTCAACTTCGCCTGTCATCTGTCCAAGAGTGAATGAAATAACGTAACACTAAAATACTGAGATGATTTATTAGATATTGCTGGCTTTGTGTCTAAATTAGAAATCAGTACTATAAAAATATAAATAAATGGATTATGGATGTTATGGGTGGTCTATATCGGAAAAAACTATTACACTGTTGTTGCTTAGCTCCTTTACAAATTTGTTACAAGATACATGATCAAAGATATTCAAGCTATGATCGGCATGTATTTTATTTTTAGGCATTATCTGCCTTTGATTACAACATATGTTTCGTCTTTAAGACGTTGAGGTATGATTTGTGGATGGTACCGCTGTTATATCTTACAAGTCAACGAAATCAATCAGATTTGTATGTTAAAACATTTGGGCTTGGAAGTCACTACTATTGATTATATTATGAACAAGGTAATCTAATTACGTTAT
>OZ024746.1:74436153-74451153 GCA_964016885.1 Eledone cirrhosa | reverse complement strand
CTCGGCGGGATTTGAACTCAGACCGTAAAGGGACGTAACTATGCTGGAAAGCATGGCGTCCGACCCTCTACCGATACTGCCAATCCACCGCCTTTGGGAGTTTACATAACATTACCCATTGAGTACTCTGAGGTGCAACCGGTACTAGCAGTGAAACCCATGCTAGTTCCGTCAACTTATTATTAGTCCCTTTACGATCTGAGTTCAAATCCTGCCGAGGTTAACTTTGCCTTTCATCCTTACAGGGTCGATAAAAGAAAGTACCAGTAATGTACTGGATAATTGCTGGCCTTGTGCCTAAAATAGAAACAATTATATATATATATATATAAGGGCGGTGAATTGGCAGTATCGGTAGAGGGTTGGACGCCATGCTTTCTAACATAGTTACGTCCCTTTACGGTTTGAGTTCAAATCCCGCCGATGTTAACTTTGCCTTTCATCCTTACGGGGGTCGATAAAATAAAGTACCAGTAAAGTACTGGGTAATTACTGGCCTTGTATATATATATATACATACATATATATATATATATAGGAGCGCACACATTATTGCACAAACACACACACACACATATATATATATATGTCCCAAGATATGTCCCAAGGTTCTGATACCATCAACACTATAAACACAGAACTGGCATATCTTAGAACTGACTAACTGCCTGATGAGATCATAGCCATTCAATGGCTATCATCGAAATATATATAGCAGTAAATAATGGATTATGAGTTCATGCAATTGACTTATGTTTCGTCACTATATATATATATATATATATTTACACAAGTATACCTGTTTAGTAAAATGTATTCAACACAATGCATGGCATCTTTTTTAATACAGAATATTTACAGTTAAAAAATAAACATGGAAAAGCATGCACACAAGTACAGACAAAGACGAAGAAGCACATTCATACACACATGAAGAGCTTGAGAGAAGCTAGAGCTTGGAATTTCGTGCCAAAACACTTAAGTAAAATCAAGTTTTATCATGCTATAATCATACTATACTATATGCACTGGGTTCTAATTCTCCTGTTCTTTGAGTGTAATCTGGCCATATTTTCTCCCAGTCTTACATGCATACATACATCTTTGTTTGTTTACATGTCTCGCTCGCTTCACCCTATTTTACGTGTCCCAATAACTTTATTTAGTTATTGCTCACACCAACCAGAGGTATATGATTTTTAAAGCGATGAAATACCAATGAAGGTTGGAAGATCACTGATGAAGGACTAATTTTATTCATATATACTCTGGTGCGTTATGGTCCATCTGGTTCCTAACCACACTTCCTTCGTTATAAATTTATATATATATATATATATATATATATATATATATATATATATAGGAAAATGTTTAACCCCGACGGCAGAGCTCAAGCCGTTTCGACGGCTATTTCTGGACTATATAGCCGCTGAAACGACTTGAGCTCTGCCGTCGGGGTTAAACATTTTTCCTATTACCCACTCTACTACCCTAAGTATTGAGTACTCTGGTGCGTTATGGTCCATCTGGTTCCTAACCACACTGCCTTCGTTATATATATATATATATATATATACATATATATATATATATATTATTTATGTTGAATGGTTTAACTAATGGGTAGATTTGATCCTTTCGATTAGCAGATCCTGATGCGTTAAACACAAGCACTCAACGTCAAGTGTATTATCCATTTTATGTGTGGTATCTCGCGACTGGTACAGAAATGGAGTTAAATGCTTCAAACAATTGGTTCTGAATGTTTTTTCTGACTAGCCATGATTGATAGCGTCACACGTCAACCCGCGACTGGAATGTGTCACAGTTAAGCGTCTAGGAACCCAAAATGCATAGCACTGTCGAGTGTGTGGCATTCGGAGCCCATCCCTCACAGAGATTCTATTGTCTGGCGGACTGCTTACGTTTCAAGCTATTTTATAGAGGAGCACTTTAGAAAGTAAAGAGTAGACAATGAGTTTAAGTGAGAAATTGAAAGTATAAGAGTGTGTTTAAGTGTGTATTAGTGTGTGTTCATCAGTGCTCAGTCCACAGCCGATCTCTTTTTATTTTAGTTCTCCAGGCCATAACAGAGGAGTTTATACCAAGTTGCAAAATGAGTGGAAGAACTGAAGAAGAAACTCTGGTTTTGGAAGAAAAATTTAAAATCAAAAGGGCTGAAAGTAAACTTGGGAAAAGCTAATTTTTTGGTAAGCAGTAAGAAGACAACTCCCCGATTTCATCAAGAAAGTGGCCCTGCTCACTATGCAGAATAGATATAGGTACTAACTCTATACATTTACACCTAGCAAATCTTGTATATATACGAGCTGTAATGTGACAGTATGTAGACAACTGGAAATGATAAATTTTGTATGTGGAAGATGCAAAAGGATATTTAGGAGTAATATATACGTTTTCCAATACCAGGAAATCTCTGCAGAAATGTTGATAGGTTCCCTTAACTAGGTGGTAAAATTAGGATGCAGGACCGAGAGAATAATAGCTAGGGTAAGAACAGGATGGTAAAAGTTCAGAGAGCTATTAGCTCTGTTGACAACAAAATGTTTTTCCCTACGAAGAAAAGGTCGGCTGCATGATGCATGTATCCGACCTGCAATGTTGTATGATGGTGGCAGAGAATATGCAAAATCTGGAGAGAAATGAAGTCTGTATAATCAGATGGACGTGAAATATTAATATTCGTGAAAGGCAAAGCATTGACGCGCTGAGGGAGAGGCTGATTATAAGAGAAATATGTTGTACTGTGAAAGGACTGTGCCAATATTGACATGTGATGCGTATGGATGATGATCATTTGGTGGGGAAGTGCCAAAAATCCAAGTGGAAGGGAGTTACAGTAGAGAAATGACAAGGAAAACCTGGGCATAGGTTGTGAGAACTGATTTCAAATCACTGAAGCTCTGTAACCAAATAGCGCGATGAGTGGTGACCCATTCAAGCATGGATGAACGGTTGTAAAACTGTGAAAATGACGATGATAACACAATAATAATCTAAAACGTTTTCTTCAACTACATTCCACTCGCCAATATTAGCCCACCAGGCCTTATAGTGCGCAGACAGTTTGCTTACATTGTCACTCAATAGGGCTAAATCGGTAATCCTGCAGTTGCGATCGGAACATCTTATCTACACAGATATACATACTTTATGGATTTTACCCTCTGTGCGATCTGAATCCACGGCGTCAGATAGCTTCCCAGTTCTGTTTCTAAAAGCTCTGGTGATGTTTTAATTTCAACACTTCTGTGTGCTTGTTGTTGTTTAGATCTAAGTCAGCCCTGGTGTTGTTGACCTATTTTACATAATTTATCGACACGTATAATAAAATTAATTTGAGGACGATTTGAAGAGAAAATATGTCAATATATATTCCTTTTATATATTTTATGAATTTAAATCAGTAGCCAGCTTGCCGCAACTCTTTCGAAAATAACACTTCAAAATATACTTTTAATTCCCTAAAATCTCCCTAATAAACCCGCATTTTCTTGTTTGCCCTCAACAGAACGACTGATACACATAAACTCTCTCACGCACATACTCACACACACAAACACTTTGTGTACACATACAAAGTGTTTGTGTGTGTGTGAGTATGTGCGTGAGAGAGTTTATGTGTATCAGTCGTTCTGTTGAGGGCAAACAAGAAAATGCGGGTTTATTAGGGAGATTTTAGGGAATTAAAAGTATATTTTGAAGTGTTATTTTCGAAAGAGTTGCGGCATTAATTACAACTTTCCTCACTTAATTTCAGTATACTCCAAGGCAAGTACAATTGTCTATTTTATTGATTGCTTTTTTCACTTTAAAATTCATGGTATTTTGTCTATGTTATAAATTCCACGATTTTAGTAAATTATTTCAAATCCTACCAGGATCGCATCTTAACTTTATCCTTTCGGAATCGATGAAATCAAGTATCAATCATATACTGAGGTCCATAAAGTAGATAAGCATTACTATAAAGAAGTACTAATATCTCAGAAATTGCACTACATATTACGAAAATTAATTTTATGAAGGACGTATCATCCCTGTGATCAAAGTTGATTTGAATTAAACTCTCACTGAGCAGAAACATGGAAATCAATTTTGGACTGTACTTCACCGATGTTTCACTTCACAGATCTCAACATATTTGATATAACCTCGAACGTTACACAATCTTATTATGTTTCTGTTGTAACTCATATCTATCATTTCTTAATTAGAAAATAGATAGAGTATTTGACTGATTTGATATATAACATGATTTCCCAAATCGATTAACATAAGTGGTCACATTATGTCATCAGGATCAATATAAATCTCGGACAGGAAGAAGAAATGTTAGTCTAGTGATATTTTCTAGTGCAAGAATCGCCGCAAATGAGTCAGTTTGATATAAAACTGAAGTGCTATATAATTATTGTTCTAGAACATATGGCTAAACCATCAATTAATACTTCTACTCAAAACACAGTAACATATGTATATTGTGTGTAAAATATGGTTTGAAAAATTCTCAGTATAAACGTGGACAAAGACCTAAATTGGATGTAGGTCTTTTGTCCGCGTTTATAGTGTTATATATATATACACACATCCGATTTAAGTCTTTTGTCCACATTTATAGTGAGGATTTTTAAAACCATATTTTACACTCGATACACTTTAATATATTGAAACGGCGTAAACGGAAACAAGTTTGGCTACTTTCCGATACACTTCAAGGTTTCGACGGACAGAATAGTGAATACGTAACACCCGAGAATAGCGAAGGAGGGAGATACGCTGAAGGATTCAGTCAAACTCTTGGGATCCTTTCTTTCAAATGACAATATCCATTCCGTTAACCATAAGTGGAGAGATTGTTAGGAGGACCGAGGACGTTAGTTAGTTAGTTCCATCGCTACGGCTTCGAGAGCACACCTATTGGAAATTGACCTATTAAGTGTTAGAGTTGATTATAATAGTGTTACTGATATTAAATTATTTAAATGATGCTGTGTTTTAAAATTAACTTTTAATTTAGACACAATGATGGTGACACAAAGTTGATTGAATCAACTCCAGCATGTTACTGGTATCTTATTTTATCGAATCCAGAAGGATGAAATTAAGTTGACCTGCGTGGGATTTAAATCCAGATTTAAAGGTTTAAAAGAAATAAAATAATTGTTTCTTCTTTTGGCACAAGGCCAGCAATTATCCAGTGTATTACTGGTACTTTATTTTATCGAACCCGTAAGGATGAAAGGCAAAGTCAACAATGGCATTTCATCCAATGATCTACCATTGTTGCAAATTTACCACCAACGATATTCTACCACCATTTCCACCATTGCCAATCCACCACCATTGACATGAAACAAACTAATATGAAACAAATTAATGTTTTGGCCCTATGAAAAATAATTTCCCATTACTTGTGGCCAGCATATCCATGGTTATCGTGTCATATCTTCAGCAAAATCTCTCAGTCTACTATGTCACATCAAATAAAACTTAGCCTCCTGAAAGTCTGGAAAGTATCCTAAAGATTAGTTGCTTAGGTTTTCATTTGTAAGATTTCTACCTCTGTATTTCCCCCCCTAAGGAATGTTTTTGTTCAGGTTTATCTGTCTTTGCTCTATCAGTTCTCGCCTTTATTTCTTGACTCCTACAATAAGAAACATCCCCACGCACGATTACCTTATCTGTAACATACTTTAGAACTCTGTAAAATCTTTATTTTTTCTCTTTAACACCCATCTTATCTTCTCCTTAATTATTTTGATAATACTCATTATACAACTGACGCCAGACAATATTCATACATATACAGACATGTGTGTATATATATATATATATATATATATATATATATATATATATATATATATATATATATATATATATGCATATGTATGTATATATATATATATATATATATATATATATATATATATATATATATATATATATATATATATATGCATATGTATGTATATGTATGTATATATATATTTATGTATATGTATATATATATATTTATTTATGTATATATGCGTATGCATGTATATATGCATATGTATGTATATGTATATATGCATATGTATGTATATGTATGTATATATATATATATATATATATATATATATATATGTATATATACATATATATATATATATGTATATATACATATGTATATATATATATATATATATATATATATATATATATATATATATATATATATATAAACATATGCGCACGCCCACATGCACCCTCCATATATATATATTTATTAAAATAACAGATTAAAGTTTAAGCAAAGAATCGGTGCTTTCACCCTTTACGGGATCTTCTGAAAATAACAAAGTCAATCTGTGAACGCAGAAGTAAATATTTCAAAAAACGTTGCAACCGGAGGAAGACAGGAAGACGATACTTTGGTTCGTGGAAACGTTCCCTGGCAAAGAACGGGAAAAAACGAATATAAACGTCATTATTTGGAGCGGTGAAAAACAATTACACGCAAAGACAAAACCACGTTTATGGTATAAAAGAAGTCGTAGACTAATATTCTCTTAGGTGGTTCATAGAGACGTTCTCTGGCAATGAACGGAAAAAACGAAGATAATACGTCATATGTGTAGCGGGGAGAACAATTGGACGCAAAGGCAAAACCACGTAAATTGTATAACTGAAGTCGTAGACTAAAATTCTAACTAGGAAACCGAATGAATCCCGGCTTCAGAGTTAAGAATAAAGTAAATAAAATACAGAGGTAATTGAAATTAAATAAATACATACACGCATCCATATACGTACATACACAAGCATACGCGAAAACACTCGCCATAAGTATACAAATACACGCACGTACACAAAAGAAAAAAAAACCCGCACGCACATACAGAACCCACGCAACGCCTGTATATATATATATATATATATATATATATATACTCGCATATATATATATATCAATATATATGCATAAATGTATAAGTGCGTGTCTATGCATTTATATACGAATGATATATTTATATCAATGTACAGTTATGAACGAAATTAAGTTGTAGTAGTTGAACATAGTCGTCTTTAAATGAAATCGACCCTTATACGTATATCCAAAACCGTACAAGTAATATTCCAACTTCGTGTATCAGAAACTGGAGCATCCTATTATGTATAAAGAATTATACATAAAGAATTTGTCTCAGTTAATTTTCTCCAATGAATTCCTATAAATGTGTGCATATAATTCATTTGGCAATGGGATTTTTCAGTAATAAATTTAGTATATATTCATATGGATGTATGAAACAATGAAAGGACAATGACAAGGATTATTGATCCTTTGATCCTGCAAGCCCTCACCCCTTTTTGTGGTTACATTGGGAAACCTGATACGTTTATTGCCAAAACCATATTTCAGTTAATCAGGACAATGAAGCAACAACCTAATTAAACGTAATGTTGATTATTGTATACATCCGTTAACCTTTAACACCTGTTTGAGAGGTAGAAGCACCAAGTGGGAATACAGACGATTTATTTAATATTTACCAATAAATGGTGTGTATATCATCATCAATTTCATTTTTGCTAGTGCTAATATTCAACTGTATTGAAAAGAATTTTGTGCTGGTTAAGTATACATAAACTATGATATACCCCTATATTTCTAGTCGCAGATAACAGGACCCCTATTGTGCCCGGCTGTTTGCCGTATGGTATTATAACAGTCAATATCAGAAACCTGCTGTGTACGTATATCAACAAAACACCTATTATCTGAAACACTGCCTTGTTTTCCTCATTTTCGTAGCAGATTATACATTAAACTACATTATCTAACGTGACGTTTTATTCAAGACGGTGGGATATGTTATGAGCGAAATATGGCTTCTAACAGACAATAACTATTTAAAATCACTGTCGTTGGCTGTATTTTACTTTGTGGCAGGAGCATATTTACTGCTTTATGCAGTGGATTATTAAAATGATTAATGTTTCTTGCCTGAAAAATAATTGTGCTCAATATGTCAGATATGTCCTTATATCACAGCAACCTAATGGGGGGATCGAGCAGGCGTTCATCAAATCCTGCTCAACATACAGGTTATATCGCTAATAATGTACAATTTACTAACTTGCAATAGAGAATAATACATTGAATAATATGAAAATAAGACCTGTTTCGAATGATAAAGTGGTGATGGCTGGAATACCTTCCGTCACACATCTACTCTAATATGTAAAACCTGGGACAACAACGGGCCTCTATTTAGTCAAATGATCGTCTAGAAATTAAAAAAAATTGTATTACACAAAATTGCATTAAAATAAGGCACGATGTATTGGATAATATGATAAAATAAAATCTATCAGATTAAATATCGTTCGAACACTTTGGCCGTAACGCAGTATAATCTGGAAGGATTTGAAGCTAATCGATGAGAACAAAAGCAGCAACAACATTTTGAGATAAGTAAATATTAAAGATATGTATTTCATTCTCATATAGTGTATTGAAAATTTTAAACACTATAAAAGAGGTTTTGTAAATCTTCTAGTCATGTTTTAAGACAGTGTGGTTGCAGCTAGATTTCACACGTACGTGTTTTCATTTTCCATTTCAAGATATTATAGAAACTATTATCTGTTTTTTTTTTTCGTTTTTTTCCATTTCAAAATATCAAAGCTGCTATTCCAACTCCGGTGATTCCTATCTATATATACAGAGCGAAAGAACTCAGCGCCCTTACAATCCAAAATCTATATCCATATCTATATTTATATCTATAATTTTATCACAATCTTCTATCTATACTCTATATCTATATTTATTATCTCTTCTTTAATATGCCTTACCTCTGCGTCTTTTTTATACATACGTGAACACAAGCGTGGACAGGCATCTCAAACACGCAAGTATATGTATTTGTATATATCTGTGTATGCACGCTCACACGCTCACACGCACAAATATATATATATATATATATATCAGAATCCAATAAAAAGCCAAACAGGCTTACATTTATACATTCTTGCATACGTATACATGTGTGTACATATAATGCGCGTACTCAAACACACACACACACAAACACATACAAACACACAGACAAGCCTCCATTCATACGATCAGAGAAAAATGTAAAAAATATAGTGTGAGGGGTGGGTGGAAAGAAAATATGGAAAGCTTTTGAAAAGTATGAGAATGTGTGTGAATGTGTAGTGTGTGTGCGTGCAACCATATTATTTTGCATTTTAAATATTGAACACTAAGTAAACATACATATGTTTACTTATGTAGGATTTTTACCTGGGATATTGGATGACTGAAACCTACCTATCATTTCAAGAGACTATATACTTTCTAGCAGAATGTTCTGCCAGGAAAGGTCTCGAGCAATACAATACCAAATATATATATAATTGATGCACCGAATATCCTTTTTGAATTTGTGTTGAACACTTGATTTTAAATAAACCCTGGAACGAACTCAATCTCAGCACCACACAAACACCCTATATTCACAATCCCTTCCTTAATAGACAGTGAAATGGAAGAGTGGTTACAACATAAGTTCATACGACATTATTTCCGCATCTCAACGATCGGTATTCAAATCCTACCGAGATCAACTTTTATATTACAGCTTCGATATATTATGTAACAGCCCTGCTAGTCATTGAATTCCTTCGGATGGGATGACTTGCGGTACCTCTTCCGTTTTTGTGCTTTCTGATTCCAAATCCCACTTTACTGCACCGGATAATGTTGATATCTAGAAATTGGATTCCCATAAAATTAAGTAAACAAAATACATAATTTGAAATGTAATTTTAAAGGAAGCCGGATAAACGTACCTAAATTTGAGCCATCGTGACAAGATACAAACATACATTCATACACAGATTACAGGCCATTAATGTAATGCAAAGATATATAAATCATTCCAGAAGTTTAGCATGTAATAACTGCATACGTATAGATAGAGAAATATATGTATATGTCCAAATATAACTCAATGCATAACCGATCCAGACACGCAATGATATCGCTACTTACACACACATACACACAAGCGCACTCACACACACACACACGCGCGCACACACACAGACGCACATAATTAACTATTTGATGCTGCTGTCTCAATTCCAATGAAAGGGCCTTGTTTCATCTTAGAACCAGTCAACCCGTCTTTGTTGGTGGGGAATTTAAAACTAAATAAATAGTAATATAACCAGAACATACATACTTACATACAATAAATATGTGCTGATACGCATATACTCGTACATATATGATTGTTTCTAATACAGCACCAAACCATCAAATTTCATTAGATTTTGATTTGAAAAGGTTCACAGTACAACCGAAAACCGAAACCTGTTCCACTATTCTTCATCTCATTTTCTGCCTCTCCAATCTGAAGTAGTCTTTGTTTCCAGTTTTATTATATTGAATTGCCTGTTCTAAAAAAAGTTTAAATTGTATGAGTGTTCCATTAATTTTAATTTTTAATTTATTATGTAAAATCTTAATCTAAATAGTTTTCCATCATTCTGCTGACGTGCATCCTACTATCGAAGCGTATTTAACACATAGCAATTTTATGTCTACGCTTCTTACCTATAGAAAACATTGAATTCTATCTAAAAATGTCTATTAAAAAAAGATATTCTCTGTAGTTTACTTGATAATCGTTGTCACATACTTTGTTCAAAGTAAAACCAAAACTCTATTAGCTTCAAAGGAAAAAACATTGAAGCCAGGCAGATAGTGTGCATTGTACATGTACACATACACAAACATTCACACACATTGACATATAATCTTGGCTTTGATAAGTATGACTAACTAGTGGAATTTAACCTGTAGACTATAACAAATAATTAATTTTAGGCCCTACATCACGAAATAATACATATAAAACCACGTTAGTTTCGCACGTTAAATAGAAGCATTTACTCTCATGAATAGTGTGAATAAAATGAATGATTATTAAAAGTATATGTTGCCTGTATCACCAGTTTTTTAGATTATATACCAGTGACATTGATATATAATGAATCAGCTTTGTTATATGTGTAACAATACATTCCTGTTTAATTATATACACAGACACTCTTTATACACTCATACACATTTACACACGCATACAAAATATAAATATATATATATATTTTATGTGGGTGAGTGTGTGCACAGATATGCCTACAAAATAACATACCTAATCTTATTCGGTAAATGAATACAACCATGCTTGTGTGGGCATGTAAAATTACATACATAAAATGTATCTAATTTAGATATACACACTCCCAAATATGCATCGTTGTATATAAACAGGCATGAGTATATTCATGTATATTTAACTATCAAATAAAAGACATATCTAGGGCATATACATAAAGACATTGGAGCTTACATATTCTATATCTCGCACATACAAACACACACGTACATACATACATATATATATATATATATATATATATATATATATATATATATATATATATATATATGTATGTGTGTGTGTGTGAGAGAGAGAGAGAAAGAGAGAGAGAAGAGAGAGAGAGAGAGAGAGAGAGAGAGAGAGAGAGTGAGAGAGAGAGAGAGAGAGCCCTGGGGTAACCACAGTTAGAAGGTACTCAATACATTAGTAGAGTGTAAACATCATGTTTAATCTAGAAATCGTTTCTACAGGACTAGAATTATTTTGTTCAAAATAAATCATCAGGACAGCCGGCTTTCCTTATGATTTCTTTTGAATGAATCAGTTTTAGTCATGTAGAAGGCATTTCTATATTAAACTTGATATGTAGCTAGATCGATACAGATGGAACCTTGAGCAGATAATTAGCGAAAAGCGTGTCACTACTCAATAAACGTAATGAAGACATAACATATGCAGACAATGCTTCTTCCTTTTCCGGTTTAAAATATATAATATATATATTTATATATATATATATATTTATATATATAAAATTCATTTTTTAAACCGGAAAAGGAAGAAGCATTGCCTGCATTCGAACAACGTATTGCGAGGCAATTGTCGTACCACTTTCATCCATTGTTTGTAATTTCTCACATTAATCATGTACATCTTTTTTCACTTTTTACCTGAACTCTTTCTAGCTCTCCACACATTTCGTTTTCTTCGCACATAATCCAGAAGATGTCGTATAAAGTTAATAATAAAGAACTTTGTCCGGATTTGTTTCCTGTGTTTGTAGACGTAATGATAATTTTAGTCATCAACTAATAGGATTTTTATTTTATTCAATCTTCTACGTTCATGCATTCATCCACTTAACTATCTAATTTCATATGGATAATAACCCAAAATAATCTAATATTTTATTAATGTATTTACTCTACTTTACGCCAGTGAATATATACATGTCTGTTATTCAGAGATATAATTGTATATACACCGCTAAGTTACGAGGAGCCTGAACTTCGTTGAAGTTTTTCTGTTGAAGTAACATGTTGAAAGTTGAGTTTCAAATAAGTAAATATAACATTACTAGAAGATATCTGTTTTACTTCATTCTCGAAAAAGTTGACCATGTGACGTGATCCGAGTTGCTTCTTTACATAAACAGACTTTATCTCGTCAATAAAATATTCATAAAACGTTCGATGTTATCACATTTGAGTAACATATTAGCATAAATCTCCATGCTAATAAGTTTATCACGTAGCCTAACAAAATAGGACGAAAATAAGAGACATCAAATATAGTGAGTTATAGATAGATATTTCGTTAGGGCTTTGTGTTTCCTTTTGTTTATTTTATTATTGGTTGCTACAGGCGAATTCTGTTGAAATAGAAATATTAGAAGAAGACATTCCAGTTGTGACCATCTCATGAAGGAAGACTTATATTTCCTAACAAGTTCTGTTTCTTAATTGAGATGCTGTAAGAGTGTCATTTGGCTGGTGTTTCAAAAGATTCTCTCATTTGCTCGTTAAATATCCATAGTGCTAAAAGCAATATTTCTCTCTCGCCGAAAACTGGTCGACTTTGGATGTGTTACGAATAAATGTTTTTACATAATGTGCACAATTTTCATTTCCTGCATTTGTTGAAAGTTTAATTACAGTGGTCGATAAAATAAACCTTGTTTCGTAAACATTCTTTGTGGCGCTAAACTCCGCCAATTGCAGACTGTGCATCAACATGTGATATCTCTCTCCACAAAGTTCGATCACCAGCAGCAGGTTTCAAAGAACAAAGATCAAGTCCAGTCCATAAGTTGACATTAACAAGCCATCGTTTTGACCTCTGCTTCTCTACCAGCCAACCGGCATAACCTATTCACACTACGAGTTGATCTTTTTATATGACTGTATAGTTTGAGTACCCTTGACTTGACAATTGATGTAATTGGTCTAAGTTTGGTAATGTTGAGCAGCTCACTGATACAGATACGATCGCTGAGCCGCTTGCTAGTCATAAGTCTCATGATGTGGTTCTGGAATGCAGAGAGCTTCTGATGTGACCTTGTCGTCCAATTAACATGCAGCAACGTAAATTTAAAAAAGTCTTACGAGTGAGTAAAAACAGGAATATTAGTAAAGGAAAGTGTGAATGTGAGTAAGTTTTAGAGAGAGAGAGAGAGAGAAAGAGAGAGAGAGAGAGATAAAGAGAACATTGGATAAACTATGTCTTACTCTGACACACACATGGTGTGCAAAATGGAGGAGCAAATGGTGAGTGGGAGGGGGAGTGAGACATTTATTTATAGGCATACAAAATGGGCTCGATAATTTTGCAAAGCTTATGATGCTTGGCGGATGCAGGCTTTGGTGTGTCATCATGGCTATGTTGTAAAAATAAGAATAAATCTATATATAAACTACTCTCTTTCTATCTTTAAATACTTCCTCACTTGGGGTATATAGGATCACCAGAACGGAAGAAAATATTTACATATGTGTATATGTGGGTGTGTAATTGATACGTATAAACACACATCTATATATACATACATATGTATATAGAAAGATATGTATATAGATAAAATAAACATACACACTCACACATATATATATATGCGAATACTCTCATATAGAAACATAAATGCATCTATAAATAGATATGAATTCCTATATATAAATATTTTGATACACACATATTTCTATATTTACATATATGTATATTAACAAATATTTTATATGTGCATCATAATAACTTTAGCATCATACATACAAATACACTCACACAGACACAGACACACACACACACACGCACACACACGCGCACACGCGCGCACGCACACATATAGATAGATAGATATAATGTGTGTGCGTGTGCGTGTGAGTGTGTATGCATGTGTCTCTGTGTGTTTGTATGTTTATGTTTACGTGCATTTCTGTGTGGACACACACGTGCGCGTATATGGTTAATTTTGTTTTCTTGTATAAATTATGCATTTTTCAAAAGGTCATTCGTTTTAAGTATATATAAACATTACCATTTCTATTAAGATTTCCGGAGATACAGACGAATGGAAACGAATGATGATCTACATATACATACAAATATATATATATATATATATATATATATATACATATAGGTGTATATATATAGGTGTATACATATATATGTATGTATGTATAAATGTATGTATGTATATATGTATGTATATACATATGATTGTATGTATGCATGTATATATATATATACATGCATACATATATACATACACTAATATACATACACTTATACATACATACATTCATACATTCATACATACATACATATATATATATATACACCTATATATATGTATATATATTTTTTATTCTATTATACTTATATGTAAAATACTTATTATTATTATTATATACCTATAAATATATGTATGTATGTACGCACGAGAGTCACAGACATATGAATATATGTGTACATATTTTTCTATCTGTAAGTTTATAGAGTTATGTATTTACTCACGAAATTAATA
>OZ024746.1:74428653-74431153 GCA_964016885.1 Eledone cirrhosa | reverse complement strand
TAAAGATTACATTGTTATAATTAGAGACAGTAAAAAGAGCATCATCAGGATAAATCCCACCGCATAGTTGGGGAGTTTTCCGGTTTAAAGAATTCAAGATGAAAATTCCAACTGAGCCGGTCAGTTGAGCTGAATCTGAAAAACCCATGGTGATGTCGAAATTCTTGGAAGTATCCGCTCTTGTCCAATATTCATTCTTAAATTCCAAGATAGTTTTCCTAGCGGTGAGAACGATGTTTATTTCTTCAGTAGTAATGTCTGTATATTTTAACGCATATGAGAGAGCCTTGTTTAATTTCTTCTTTATTATATATACTCCAGTTCTACCAACTATTGAGTGTTACTTATCTGATTATATGCATAGTTGTATTGTTCTACAATATTACTCACCTTCTACATTATATATATATATATATATATATATATATATATATATATATATATAAGCAAAGAGATATTTAATTTGTTGGTAATTCAACAAATATATTTATAATAGATTCGAACCACTCGACAGCTTTTCTGGAGTATAATATATCCAACGGAACCTGAACTGTTAAGGCCTGATTCCTGGGTATGTGACTATTTATAAAACAAATTTTGTATTTTATCTGATGAGTGCGTACCAAAGTTTTGGTACCCTTGAACTATATATAATAGAATAAATATGGTTTTATAAATATAGTTCCCATTTATTAATAACATTGATATATATATATATATATATATATATATATAACCCATTTGCAACGCCGCAGCTCCATTATTATCATATTTACATATATATATATATATATATATATTATTCAAAATGTTAACAAATGAAAAATATTCGCATAATCAAAATATGTACTTTATTATATATATATTAGGTTATGCAAGAAATGCTTAGGATTATCCTGAATGCAGTAATGATTAATTACTACACTAGATAGAGTTGACGTACGCTGAGGGGTTACTCAACGAGTTATGGAAGAATAGTTGAAGAAACTCAGTTTCTGATCCTTCTGTATTCCGGAGTGTAGATAAAGAATGAATAATTGTTTCTACTTTAGGCACAAGGACAGCAATTATCCAGTACATTACTGGTACTTTATTTTATCGACCCCGTAAGGATGAAAGGCAAAGTTAACCTTGGCGGGATTTGAACTCAGACCGTAAAGGGACGTAACTATGCTAGAAAGCATGGCGTACATCCCTCTACCGATACTGCCAATTCACCGCCTTTATATACAGAATCTATTATAAATATATCAGATAAAGAATGAATAATAACAGGTAGACATCATAAAAAGGTAATTTATTCCGAGTGCTTACAACTGTTTCAAAAGTAGATATACAGCGTAGTCATGCTATGTGAAAATTGGTAATTATTTGCAGAAACTCGATTTTAAAATGCTGCTCTACCGTTTCCTCGGTCTGAGCAGAGAGAGAGAGAGAGAGAGGGGGAGAGAGAGAGAGAGAGAGAGAGAGAGAGAGAGAGAGAGAGAGAGAGAGAGAGAGAGAGAGAGAGAGAGAGATGTAAAATCCCGACCGCGGCGCCAGAGGGTTAGGATTTTCTATATCTCTATACCCACTCTGCATTTCCCCATACATCCAGTACTCCCATGATTACTGGTCTCCTCGGTTTCAGCACCGCAGACTCTCTCCGTGACTCAACATTTCTCTCTCTCTATAAATATATATATATATATATATATATATATATATATATATATATATATATATATATATATATATATATATATATATATATATATGTATATCTATATCTATATATATATATATATGTGTGTGTGTGTGTGTGTGTGTGAAGAATAATTCGGTTTGACTACAAAATAGCTAGATAAGTAGATAGATAAAATATAACTTGACAAAATATGAATATATTAGTATTTGGACATATTTTAATTAATATGTCACATCATCTAAATGCACATATAGATGCGTCTCCATGGCTAACATATAGTTATAAATATATACAGATATACAAATATTATATGCACCAACATGCAGACACACGTATGGGTATAGATATATTATTGCATGTTATTGTTTGTGATTTAAAGAAACGAAACGCAACAGAGTAATGGAAACTGCTGAAATGAAATACCATTATTTTAATATCTGTATGTATATATAATGTTGTTTATATGATATTTAAATGCCTTCCTGTGAGCATACATTGTATATATTATATATATATATATTTATAAGGCTGTGAATTCAATTGAATATTGCCTGTACAAAAATGTGTATACATTTTGGGGGAGACACCCTGCATATATATTTATATATATATAAATGAATGTACCTATTGTATATTGAATAATATTATTCAACATACAATACGTACATTCATATTTATATCGCTATACCGGAGCCCAATATATATATATATATATATATATATATATATATATATATATATATATGCAAAAGTTCTATTTAAAATTGTTGGGATACAACAAGTAAATATATTTATAACTGATATAAAGCACTC
>OZ024746.1:74421153-74423653 GCA_964016885.1 Eledone cirrhosa | reverse complement strand
ACTTTCTTACTTGTTACAAACATTCAATCCTCACCCCTGATACAGCTCTCTTGCCCAACTCTCGCATACAAGGATGAAAGATGGACACTCTCTGCATCTGATCTCCCACAATGTCATTGTCATGACAAAAAAAGCACTAAATCCACCCAGTCTGCTGATCTGGTCTCACACGAATAAAATCATTAAATCCATCCTGTAAGCTGGACATGTTGACGTGTTAGTGACACGGCAAAAAATCGCCAATTCGATCCGTTAAAATGGTCGGACTGGCGACACGACAAATGTGCCCCGATTACCATGTAAATTTGTCATAGTGGTGCCACGGTAAATAAAAAAACACGCAGTAATAAATGTAACCGCCGAAAAGAAGCTAAGATACACATCAGTATGAACATAACGTGGCTCACCTGACCTGACATGTCGCATAACATTGCAGCTCGTCTAAACCATGCAAGCGTGGAACAATAGACGTTAAATGGTGATGATAGTAATGATGATGATGATGATGATGATATATATAATCATCATCATCATCATCATCATCATATATCTATAATGATATATATCATGATATATATAATGATATATATATATAATCATCATCATCATCATCATATATATATATATATAACATGTTATATATATATATATATATATATATATATATATATATATATATATATATATATATATATATATATATATATATATAACATGTTATATATATATATATAACATGAGGTTTTGCTCACACAAGATTACATTGTCCATTGCATTCATTATTAAAAACGCTAGGGTGTGATCAGTGGTAGTTCTGGTTTCTATTTCCATCTGATTGACGAAGATATGGATAGATATATACTTGGATTGCATATTCAATTGCCTGGTAAATATTGATGTGTGGGTTTATATATAAATAGAAAGAGAGAGGGACTTAGAGGGGAACGGTATATAAATAAAATGGTAGATATATAAACATATAGATAAATATATTGATAAATAGATCAAAAGATGGATGGGAAAAGATAGGTAGATAGAAAGGAAGAAAGAGGAGGAAGAGACTGAGCATATAGTTTAAAATACGAAAAATGATTGAAGTAGACAAACAAAATAGGAGAACTCGACAAAAAGCAAACTGTTTATAATTCATTGAACCTTTCTCTTGGAATATATAAAAATGGATTCTCTATGTATATGGATTTTGATGTGTGAAATCCTAGTGAGAGAATGTTGGTTTACGACACCCAGCTCACACACATATCGTTACATTTATCAATGTAATGTATATATATCGCTCTCTCTCTCTCTCTCTCTCTATCTATCTATCTATCTATCTATCTATCTATCTATCTATCTATCTATCTATCTATCTATCTATCTATCTATCTATCTATCTCTCTCTATATATATATATATATAAATATATATATATATTTCGTTTCTGAATTTGTTTAGCAAGATTATTTATCTGAAAACGTGTGTTGAAACCGATATTGTTATGCTTTGGGAGGGTCATGTTGCCAATAAGAAACACACGCACCATTTGTTTCACTTCAATTTATTATGAATTAAATTTATAAATTCCTAAATTTATAAGTTTCCGGTTGGTTGCTTGGTTCCACAACCAGACGATTGTTCATATATTGTCAAATTCTTTTGTCACACATTCTGTGACCTCTTCAGTGACTGGGATTCTTTTCTTTGTTTTTGTGTCTGTCCTTTGTTCTGTCCTACGCCATCTTGTTTTTTGTGTGTGTTGTGTGCTTAGTTTGCGCAAGTGGTGCGTGTGTTTCTTATTGGCAACATGACCCTCTCAAAGCGTAACAATATATATATATATATATATATATATCAAGATTAACCATACGGAATGACCAATTCTATCCAGTGGTGAACCAACAAACCTAAATAAATAAGTATATATATATATATATATATATATATATATATATATATATATATATATATATATATATATATATATATATATATATATATATATATATATATACATATACATATATTCATCTAAACAATAGCCAAACACTCTCTGTTTAACAACGACCAACCTTCACAAATCAGTGTTATGGGTCGATAGACGTCACTGGGTTGCAGTCGACGTATTGCATAGTTTCAATATTATTATTATTATATATATAAACCGGTTGTCATCAAATTACAAACTTTCCCAATACATCGTATGTCTATCGCTTTGTTTCCCACTTCTTGCTACAGTCTTAAAATCTTACGAATTAACCAAATTGGTGACCAATTCTTCTTCTGTATTGCAGTAACCGCATTCGCCCGGTGTCCCTGAGGTACGTGTTTTCATTCCTCGCAGATTCTTTGTCTACGCCTGCACTTTATCCTCTGTCTGAATCATTTTTTCATCGTGCTCGACTATCATTATGGCCACTTATATATATATATATATATATATATATATATATATATATATATATATATATATATATATATTCATTAGTTAAGCAAAACAAGG
>OZ024746.1:74406153-74408653 GCA_964016885.1 Eledone cirrhosa | reverse complement strand
AGGATTTGCTCTTTCTTCATAGTGTTGGTTTTTCTCTCAAATAATTCTGCAATGTCCGCAATGAAGCATAATCTGCTTCCTTTTTTCATGTCAAAGTTCAATGCTAGCCAGGTAAAATTTAACTATAAACTCATGACTTCCCACATTGAGTACAAGCTGTGTACACTGCCCTCTTGTTTACCATCGCTGAGAAAAACAACCGCTTGGAGCATTATCTTGACTTTTATTCCATAAACTTTAGCGAGATTTTTGAGGAATAATATATGCAAATTTTTCATTATTTAGCTCGTGTTGTGAGCACATTTTAAGAAATGTTCTTACAAAAAATGAGGGTGATATGCTTTAGATAAATATAAACATTTAATAATAAATAGCTAATTATTGAAGAATCCAATGGCAGTTTGAAGCGTTTTAATATCAAAAGGTTAAAAGTGAAATACGTGTTTTAAATCTGATGCATAAATATACAGAAAATAGAACGAGCAGGACTCACCATCCTCTGGAACATATCGGCCGGTAGTTTTCGAAAGCGATCACATTTTGAGAAAAGGGCCTGAGATTATTCCACATTTCTCTTGAATAAAGCAGGACCAGTACTTATGAAGTTGAGTCAAATATGCTTACTTAACAGTGATAAACTACCCCAAAATGAAATTACATCTTACATAGGGGATAAAATTTGAGGAAAAATAGCGCGGATCTGTGCGTAATGTTAATTTAAGAAGATCAATTTTCAAAGCCAAAACAAATCAGACAACGAAAGACAACATTCAGCATAATGAATACAAAATGAAAATACAAAAAACGAACAAAAATACTCATAAAAAAATAAAAATAAAAACATATGAAACAGTAAATATATAGATCTAACTCTTGCCAAACGAAATAAAAAATAGAAATAATAAAATGCAATAAAACCAAAACCTAGAACAAAAACAAAATACTGAGCAATTAAATATAATAGAACCTACAAAAAAAAAACAAATAAAACCAGGAAAGATTTGCATAAAAGACAATCTAAAGTTGGAAATCATGAACATAATGTAAACGAGGAAATGATTAAAGAATTGAAAAGAACAACTAACCTTTCTATGGGTCATTGATGATACCAAACCAAGCATAAAATTCAACGATAAAATAGAAACAAATAATAAATGCAACGTGGCAGATTTAATAAAAATGGACATCTATACCACTTTTTTCTTTTTCAATTTTACTCGTTTCAGTCATTAGGCTGAGGTCATGCTGGGGCACAGCCTTCCTATATACATCAATCTCATCACGCTATCACCAGGACATAATGCATGCAGCAATAAATGCTGCTAAAAGGAAAAATAAGGGCACTCATTCATGTCAAAACCCAGACAGATTGAATTTATGCAGAAAAAAAAGAACAGTTAACTCAATTATGGATTTAATAAGGAAACGTCAATTCAAAACAAATAAGGGACAAATACTACAAAAATACAAAATAAAGAAGTAAAAGCAAGCCTGAAAAAAGCGATCAAGGCTAAACGAGTAGAAATCCGTTAGTATGAAATCAGACAGGTTCTTTGAATAACAACGGATCCACTCTGACCTAAAACAATTATATCAATAATTACCGTATTTCTCGGCGTCGAAGACACTACTTTTTTCCTAAAATAAGTCTCAAAATCCTACCATGTAACCTGGAGGCCGAATGTTGTTTATTGCTTTTAGTTGTTTTTTTTTTCAAATTTTGGTTGTCAAAATTAAGCTGCGTCCTCGGCGCCGGGAAATACGGTAAGTAAAATTAAATGAGGACCAGAAGTTACTTAAACAGAAGTGTTCTGGAAGTAAGTGTGGGCAGCAGAGGGAACACCAGATATAACGTATTTAAAGGATCTCTATAGTTCGTTATATTTCACAGAAAAATATAGCATCTACAGACTTGAGATAATTTGGGTCTTTCATAAAATGATGTGAAGCGTGTGGTAAGGGTGTTCGACTTACGATATAATATCGTAGGTTCGAGTCCTGAACTGGGTGGTATGTTATGTTCTTGACCACAACACTTCATTTCACGTTGCTCCAGTATTTTCAGCTGAAACTGAGTTACAGCAGTAACTGGGGATTTCACCCTGCAATACACTGGCGCACCGTTCAGGAGAGAGTCTTGAATACACAGTCACTTCACATCACGGAAACTGGGATATGCATTGGCCTGATGAGACTCAATGCTTGAGACAGACTTTAGACCTTTCTTTTTATAATGACATACACCAACCTTATGAAATAAACAAAAGAGCGCAGAAAATGATAAACCTACCATATTCCGAGATATGCCAATCCGCACGCAAATTGAGATAAAGTCTAAAGGGAGAAATATTGTTGTCAATGACAAAGAACACGGTACTTCATCACATTATCAATCGCAATATGATATGCCCCTTAACGAAATAGAAGAAATGTCCAAACCTATATGTATATATAAACCAGATGGAGACAGCTTCATTTTCAAACCTGGCAGAGCCCATCC
>OZ024746.1:74401153-74403653 GCA_964016885.1 Eledone cirrhosa | reverse complement strand
GTGTAAATTGGAAGTATTGTCGTGGTAGGACTGTATGCTAGGTTTACCGACTACCCCCCCCCTCACACACAAACACACACACACAAAAGAATAGAAAGTCTGAAAAAATCTGCTGAAGATGGAATTATCATTTCCATAATGTTTAGTGTATTCGTGTTTTGTCCCATTTACCTCTTGTTTCATTACATCGGATTTTTACATACCAACGCAACAGAGTATACTCTCATTTATCGTCTCCGCCTACTTATTCCTGAGAGGGTCGTGGAGGCAGGGTCATCAAACACTCTTTCCAGCGGATCCTGTCAGAAGCAACTGTTTTCACCTGATCCGGTTAGATGCCCAAGCGGGTCCACCCGAGCTCATGAATGTTATCTACTTCTGGGTCTTTTGTCGGTTGGTTTTCCCCCTAAAATCAGCCCAGCGATTCTTCGCTGAGGCTTTCTACCGCATAGTATTGGAACAGTGATCTCTCAATTTGGAGAAGTAGCGGCTATACCTGAAGCAACTCTCTGATCTCCGAGCTACGCACTCTATCGAGTAACGTTACTCCAAAGACCCTTCTAAGGAACCCTATTTGGGCCGTTTGTATTCGCAATCGTAATTTCACTGCATTTACTGTACTTTTTGCACTTAATTCAGCCTTCTTCCTTCCATCACTCGTGAACGCGCCCCCGAGATACTTGAGCTTTTCCGCTTCTTTCAGTGGAACTCCATTCACATATAGTATGCATTGCGCAAACTTCCTTGACAGGACGAGTGTCTCAGTTTTTGCAACACTGAGTTCCATCCCGCCATGCAGCACGTGGCATGAAATCTATGAAATGCAAGTCGTATATCTTCTTCTGTCGAGTTAAGTATCACCATGTCGTCAACAACTTGCAGCCGAATGTGGCATGAATTTCAGCCCGAGATGTTTAAAGCCTTAAATATAGAAGGTATTCTCTGATTAACTCCTGTGTGCCGGCTGACCGATATTCTTTGGAAATGCACTTAAGGAATGGAAATCAGGAGTAATAATCTCCATTTTCAAACACGGAGACAAGAATTATTGTTCCAATTATAGTGGGATCTTCTTCTTCATCCTCTAGGGTAAAGTCTATAAGTGTTTGGCAAAGAGATTTAAGGAGATTGCCGCGTCGAACCTAGCAGATGAACAGTGTGGTTTCTCCCCGCACGCAGCACAGTCGACTAAATATTCACACTGCGGCAGGTTTCTGAGAAATCGTGGGAGTACTGACAAGAGGTATTTTCCTGCTTTGTAGGCCTCGAAAAGGCATATAACCGCGTTCAATGGCTTCTGATGCGGAAGGTTCTGTAGTAGGATGGGATCGATGTTCATCTTGTAGCCCTGATGTCGCTATACGAATGCCCGGAATTTTGTATTAGGATAAATGGTGCTAAATCGAAACCATTGAATGTGAAATTCGGATTCCGCCGAGGGTGTATAGTGTCACCTCTCCTGTTCATTACTTTCATGAACAGCATTGACATGCACCATCAGATTTGAGGTGGTATAACGTCTGACAGGTGCTAAACATTCACTAATAATTGTTTCTACTTTTGGCACAAGGTACAGTAAGTACAGTAAGTCACAAACTTACGAACGTGTAACGTTCCAAAAGGCTGTTCTTTAGTTGGTCTTCTAACAGGACGTACCAGTAAATCCATATATGTCAAATTGATGCTGCAGGTTTCCATACGAGTGATATATATATATATATATATAACTGTTTCTACGTTAGGCACAAGGCCAGCAATTACCCAGTGTATTACTGGTACTTTATTTTATCGACCCCGTAAGGATGAAAGGCAAAGTTAACCACAGCGGGATTTGAACTCAGAATGGAAAGGGCCGTAACTCTTTGCGTCAAAGCATGGCGTCCGACCCTCTACCGATACTGCCAATTCACTAATAATTGTTTCTACTTTAGGCACAAGGCCAGCAATTACCCAGTACATTACTGGTACTTTATTTTATCGACCCCGTAAGGATAAAAGGCAAAGTTAACCTCGGCGGGATTTGAACTCAGACTGTAAAGGGACGTAACTATGCTAGAAAGCATGGCGTCCAACCCTCTACCGATACTGCCAATTCACTAATAATAAAAGAAATTAAACGTCATATATTCTGTATTCTCTCTAGTGTATTCGCGTTTGTTATTCATAACATTGACCGAAATAATTGCTCTCTGAAAATATCGTCGAAAACATTTTTGTTAGATTTATTAGATATGCAGGTTACAGGGACGGAAAGGAAAATACTTGACAGAAGAGAGCTTGACAAAGTAATGTGTATGCACTTACAGAGTTGCGCTGAATGTTCAAAGTACCGAATTTTAGATCAAATTACAATGAGAATTCACTTATGTAACTGCTTAAATATTCTACGAAAAATGAAAGCTCAATTCGATATGTAATGATTGGTATAAGTTATGATACTTAGAATACCAAATTAACCTAATACTTATTTCACAAACGTTATTAAAATTATGCTTAAAAT
>OZ024746.1:74388653-74396153 GCA_964016885.1 Eledone cirrhosa | reverse complement strand
GAATTAACTAGTCATTTTCGTATATTCATAACTACATTATTTATGTAGTATCGTCACGAAACTTAATCAGATATTGTAGAACTTATCATATGCAACGCCTTTTAACCTGTTTAATTGCGTATAGCCAAGTATAGGAAGCGTTAGTTAAAACAACTGCTTCTGTGTTTGCTCCGTAGGAGAATATATTCGCATGATCCAATAAAAATGTTTTGAGATTTCTATTTATAGAAGCAGTGTAGAATTGGCGTGATATATCTCTTTGAGGTTTGGATGGCAACATTGTGTAAAATTTTAGAGAAAATTGAAGAGTTGTATCATCTGTATTGTGGGGCGGTGACAACAAACACTGTCTTAATGTCAAAAGGATGAATTTTGTATGCATAGCCGTAATGTGGGGTACATTAGAGTTAATATATCTAGTCAGAGAGGACTCCTTCTTTAAACGCTGCAAAACAGATCTAATAAGAAGCCTTCCAGTAAAAAGAAATGAGATACGGATGAAGCCCAAAATTATCTTGTAGAACTTCATGCAAAACCTGATCTCAAGGGTAATTGCATTGTATCTTAGCTATTCTACGAAAGCAAACAAAGGTCAATTCCCGTTGCTTTGTCAAGCTTTTCAATGATAAGTATTTTCATTTCTGTTTCTGCAACATGCATATCTCTAGCAAAACCTCAAAAATATTTTCGACGGAATTCTCAATGGGCAATAATTTCCTTCATTTTTATGAATAACAAACACGAATATAGTGTAAAAGGATACAGAAGACATAATATATTTGTTGTTGTTTTTTCCTAATGATTGATTTCTTTCTGTCGAAATTGCACTCAACATTGCCGCTGTTATCTAGACATTTGGGGAAATACCGAGAAAGACAAATATATGAAAAGGAATATAATTAAAATTGCAATATACTGTTGGCAGTAAAATATACAAAATACATTGCAATAGGAATTAATGTATTAATGTATTAATTAGCAAGTTTCTTTTCACTAGCACTTGGTCAACTAAATAATTGTTTCTACTTTTGGCACAAGGTCAGCAATTATCGGGTGCCAACTTAACCCTAAAGTCCTTCTATAATTGAACATTTTACGTTTTTGCTGTCCCTACTATGACGTTTCACGCCTGTTTGGACCGCGAGTGCAAGAAGGGAGATTCATATTGATAACGTTTGCTCCACTCTGGACCCTATTTTGGGTATATTGATACGCAACTTTTAGGCGTCCATCCCATGCCTCCCAGGGCAGACCGCTAGGCCATCACCAAATCTTTTCGGCGCCAGATGGAGATTGCATTATATTTTTCGAATGAGCCCCTTTTACCTATAGCTCAAATGCATCAGTTGTTATGCTGAGCAAAGTACGATGCGGTATGTTTTCTTTTTTTTTAAATCTGATCAAACTGCAATCTTCATTGTTCTTATTTATGGCACTATCAATTTGATGATTTCATCAGAACCACGGAGACTAGGCTTTTTTAGAGGGGTCTTTACTCGTCACGTAATAACTGCATCACCGGGTTATTATCTCGGCAGAACTGTTCTGAATTGTGACGCTCGATCATTAATGAAATGACTGTACCATTTGGTTTAAGTGGGCCGATCATCAAATAAGTATATAAAATAATGAGTAAATATGTACAAATATTAGATATTAGTAAAGAGTGTGGCGCATATATAACATATATCTTCATAAACCCATGTTACTCTTGTTACCGTCGTTAGCTTTATGCCATCCTGAATATAGCTAAACTATTTTCAAAGGTCTGAACTATTATTATCAAATATAATCTCAGCCTAACCTATCCATTTCTCCGACAGAGTTAATCTGGGTCTACATTATCTAATATGTCCTACCACATCTCAAGGAATGTGGCCTATGATATGAGAGGGATATCGCTGTTTATTCTAGTAGGCTGAGTGATCACTGTTACTGCTGCTGTCGTTGTTTCTCCCTAGGTCAATCGTAGAGCTACTACCAAAGGCATTCTTGATGTGAATATCCAGTGTTTGTGGGGGCTATCTAGAATTATGTTATCTAATATATTCTTTCTCTCTTTGAAGATGTATTGTGTGACATGAATCCTATTTGCCTGGAATAATTTGCCAAATCGAGCGACTACATAGAATTCGCTTATTGGTTTATTGCTGTTGAATTCATTGTCGTTGCAGAGCTTCGTTACAAGTCATGTTTCAGCAGTTACAATCTACCTTGTTTTCTACACATAATCTAGAGGAATACGACATTTAATTAATAATTGCTAGGGTGCTTCTTAAAAGAGATCTGCCTCCTAATGTTAGCAGGTCTTGTGACTACACAGAAACAGCTGTTATAGATTAAAAGTGTATATTCGTTGACTAACAACAAGCTTGGCAAAGACTCGACGACATAAAAACTGGGTTCGAAATAAAGGGAAATGTCTACACACTTAATGTGAGGGGAAGAAATCGCAGTTACATTTCTATTAAGTAACACCCAATTGTCTTACATCCGATACATTAGTCTTGGTTATCATAAAAAAGGGAAGAGATGGTCGGAGCTAGAATGCAGTTAATCATATCCTGCTAAATCAGTTCTGAACAAGAGTTAAACAACAACAGCACCTACAAAAACCAGAAATAAGGAAATCTTCCTCAAATAAGATCCTATTTCGTTACAATATCAAATACATTTGATAATGTCCTAAATGTAAAATTAAACAGCATGGTAACACCCTTTGATCAAGATCTACTGATCGAAGAAGTAACTAAAGCAAAACAACGAGGACAAAAATAACCTACAATATTACAAATATAATGGACATCACAGAAAAATAAACATACTGCAACAGTCAACATAGCGTATATGTAAAATATAAACGTAACAGCAGAAAAACAAATATATTTCAATATAACAATAACAAGCTAAACATAATCAGTACATTGAACTAAAATTCCCATCGTGTTAATAAGAGTTTCTATGTAGTGGCTTGACCAGCTAAAAATGTGAACCGATTCATCCTCAAAATAATAATCCGTCATTTAAAAAATAGCGTATTTGATAGAAGAGTTCAATATACACTATGCTTGACAAAGCGGATTAATTGAGCGGGAAATGCCTTTAATCATAGGTTTGATCAATGGAGGATTATTTGTGTTCAAACAACAAAACTTCGATTTTGCACATCAAATCAACGTTGCAGTAATAGAAGTTGTGATTGTTGAAACACAGCGTATTCACTCATATGCAGAATTACGATCCCACTAATAGACAGGTACCAATAAATGATACGTAGAAGGAGGAACAACACTGTATAAACAACAAAACCATAAAGCACAATAATATGATCACTATATATCGATCACTACCTCCTTACTAATTATTCTATCCCTATAATTGCGAGAATGTGGCAGGCATTTGTACCCACAACAAACCATTGAATCCGTGGGAGTGGAAACGTCTGGTGTCCTTGGCCCTAGAGCCACCTCCCTACTCATCACCATCTACACAGAGTTGGCTACCCGTAGGCGTGAGCCTCGCGAGCTAGATTGGCTCTTCCAGCCCGTCTCCCTCACCATCCTCTAGGGAAACGCCTTCTCTATTTTGTCCGCCGGGGCTGCGGGGCGGCCAGTGCGTTGGCCCCCATTTGCTCATAATAGTGAGAGATCAGGAGAGCGAGACAGAGGCGTTGAGAGTGGGAGTTTTGTTTCTTTCTGTTCAGACCTGGTGTATTTGACAGTGTAGTATAAACATATTAAAATCTGATGGAGTTGTGAAACAATATACAAAGTAATTAGTACATAAAATCAGCTACATATAATTAGAAAATTAATCGTGCATACCATCACTAGTTTCCTTGGTCTCTATCGATTTGATATCGTCAGAACATATGTCGTGTTTTGTTCCTGCATCCCAGCGATATCAAGACTAAATCATAAATGTCCCAGGTACATGTCATACGGGAGGGTCAAGGCTGTTTAGTTTTACTTTAATTTCATTTCAATTAATTTCATCCAAATATATCTGCTTTATTTATGTTCAGAAAAGTACAGGTGGCACACATGACCAACCTTTTTCACAACCTCCATAACTGGTAGAAGGGAAGCAGGAATATCTGAACGTCCACAGGCGATATAGAATTTATTACTTTTGTTTGTGATAGATTTCAATAAGAGCTTTAGTGATGTAATAGGCTTCCGCGGAAACAAGACTGCGAAGAAATTTGGTAGGAGAAAGGGGAAAAGTATGAAGACACAGAGAGATAGAGCGAGAAAAGAGAAGATAGCGTGGTAAATAAGTCTTAAAGTGATAGAGTGACAGAAAGAGTCTAAATACAAATAGCAAGAACGAGGGATAGTTAGATAGGCAGGCAGGTGGATAGGTAGGTTTGTAGATAGGTTGATAGATATATAGATAGAAAGAAAGAGGGAGAGAGAGAGAAATAGAAAGAGAGAGAGAGAGAGAGAGAGAGAGAGAGAGAGAGAGAGAGAGAGAGAGAGAGAGAAATAGTGAGCGAAGAACGAAGAACGAGGAACGAGGGCAGAAAGAGATAGATATGAGAGACGACAAAGCGTATGTTAAAACCATTTGCTAACTTTCTTCTGTACCACTATGATATTTACAGGAAGAATCCTAACGTCTCTTTAGAAAAGTTATCAGTGAATATCGGCAGAGGTTTTTTTTTAACTTCATATTTTATCTGGTAACTTTATCTTCCTTCATTATCAACAGATTCCACTATTTCACTCCAAATCAATATTCCTTATCTATATCACTCTCTCACTGTTGTTCACTATTCCTCTCTGTTACTTACTCCCCTGCATTACCTCTGTTTCTCACTCTTACACTCATATTCTTATTACTTTCTATCTCTCTCTATTCTATCTATTTCTCCCATGTTTCTATATCTTATGTTATCATCCCCTCCATCTCACTCCTGATATCTACACCTGATTCTTATTCATTTCATTTACTTCATTCAAACTATTTCTCTCTCAACATATTTTCCCTCTTCTTTTCGCTTGCTATTTTCCTCTATCTTATTCCCCCCTTCTCTCTCTCTCTCTCCCACTCACCGTATACCCCCCCCCCTCTCTCTCTCTCTCTCACTCACATTCTCTAACTCTCTCTCTCTCTCTCTCTCTCTCTCTCTCTCTCTCTCTCTCTCTCTCTCTCTCACACACACACATATACACTCTTTCTCACATACCCAGCCTATCGCTTCCTTTTTACTATATTTATATATACCTCACATCATTTGCTACCCTCTCTCACCATATGTTCATCCTCACTCTCTCGTTACTCTTCCTCACTCTCCCTCTCTGTAAGGAACCTTGTCAGTCACTCCTGCTTTCTCTTTCTTACCAAATTTCACCCCAATCACATTTCACTCTCATTTTTCTTCCTCACCACATATTTCTCCACATCTTTATCACACTCCCTGACTCTCTCACTCATCCATTCTGATCTCATCTTCACCTCTCTTTTGGTGACTTACCCTATGTCCTCTAAGTTGTGTCCCTTTTCTAAAATGTTTCACTTGCTTTCTTTGTCTAAATTTCTACAAATTCGACACATTCTCCTTCCTTCTCTCTGTCTCCACTGCTATGTATATGCATATATGTATTAAGTGTGTGTGTGTGTGTGTGTGTGTGTGTGTGTGTGTGTGTGTGTGTGTGTGTGTGTGTGTGTGTGTGTGTGTGTGTGTGTGTGTGTGTGTGTGTGTGTGTGTGTGTCTGTGCGTGTGTGTGCATGAAATATAGTCATCCCAACATGAATGACTATAACGAGAGGACGTCAAAGTAAATTGTAGAGAATATCAGAAAACGGAGACAGAGACGCTTGCGAAGAATCGAACGCCCGTCCTCCAAGTCTATGTTACAAATTTGAAATTTTCCCAATGTCTTTTAACCCTTTAGTATTCAAACCGACCGTATCCGACCAGAATTCTCTTACATCTTTCTGTTCAAACTGGCTGTAATCGGATGCTCATAGTGATGTTAAGGTATTGTTCTCAAAATAAATAATTGTTTCTACTATTGGCACAAGGCCAGAAATTACTCAGTACAGTACTGGTACTTTATTTTATCGACCCCGTAAGGATGAAAGCAAAGTTAACCTTGGCGGGATTTGAACTCAGAATGGCAAGGGCCGTAACTCCATGCGTTAAAGCATGGTGTCCGAACCTCTACCGATACTGCCAATCCACCGTGGTTCTCAAAATAAATAATATCAAAATTTCATAGATTCGATATTATGTGAGATAATTATGTGAGGTAAAGCCTTTACTATTATATATATACAATAGCATATATAGAGTAATGTAAATGCTAAATGGTTAAGTCAACACACACACATTCGCGTACAATTTGACATATGTATTACCACCGGTTTCGTATGTATAATTATGTCTCACTCAAATGTGTTTAAATATATATCGGAAGTAGTTAAACGTCCTCTATGATACTAAGCTGTGAATATAAATATTCTCAGCTTCCACATTATTTGTCGATTGCTCACTGTCTTCTTTTATTTGAATATTCACACGCACACATCCCACTCCCACTCACTCCCCCTCTCACTAACCCCCCCCCCCCCCATATACCCCCGTTCCTCCCCTCCTCCCCCTCTTTCTCTCTCGCTGTATATATGTATATATATATATATACACAATATACATTACATTACAAATGTAATAGGCTGTCTGTCGACGTCGTACTAGTGATTGCGTATAACAACATGACCTAATTAATATGGGAACAGTAATACGTTTTACAGCAAATTAGGTAATAAATTGAATTGTGTAAATCTATTCTTCAGATTCTTACCATAATTATACACACACACACACACACTCACTCACACTCACTCACGCACACACACACAAACACAAACACACACACAAACACACACACACACACACATATATATATATATATAGTAGTGTAATTAATACGAAGCATTGTGAGATATGTGGTAAAAGATTAATACATTTTTTTTTCAAATGCCGGTAGAATGTGGTAGAAAAATACCGGTTAATCCAGTGTGCATCAGAGCTTATGTGGACTATAAAATGACATGCAAAAATTGTAGCTCCTCATATATTGGAAGAACCAGAAGGAGGTTACATATACAGATCAAGGATCACGTGACAATGAGAGCCTCTTCCGTTAAAAAGCATCTTGACAGATTCCGAAGCCAAGACATTGAGCCTTTTTAAGGATTAAAGAGTTCATTTTCATCAGCCGAATAAAACTAGGTATAAGTATTAGGTCAGAAATGCATGATGCAGAATGGTTGGTTACTGTTGAGACCCCGCGTATGCGTTTTGCAAACACATAGACTAGCTAGTGAATAAATGAAGAAAATTTCGATCGCCCATTTTGTTTTGATTCATTTCTCATCATTTATTCTTCTAGTCCTGTAGAAGCGATATATATATATATATATATATATATATATATATATATATATATATATATATATATATATATACAAGTAAATAATCAAGAATCAGAA
>OZ024746.1:74373653-74376153 GCA_964016885.1 Eledone cirrhosa | reverse complement strand
ATTGACTTTGAATTAGTTATGTTAATGCAGTTGTGTAGTGTAAATAGATACAATTGAAACAATTGAATGAACTGTATATCGACTATTAATTTATTTATTTAGGAAATCAATACAATGAAGATTTCCTGTAGTTTGAAATAATATAAGTCAATATAGACATAATCTGTGTGGTTTAGCAGTTTGAAAGAAGGATATCCAAGATGTTAAATTATATTTTGGGTTGAGCAGTGATAGCGTCTGATAGGCTGAGAGTATCAAGTGAGTTTCAGCAAAAAGAATATTTATGTTCATGTGTACATGTATGTTTATTTGAGCGTATGGATGTGTACTAGACGATGTGCGTGTGTATTTGTATATATGTTTGTGTATTTATGTTTGTATATATTCCGTGTATATGAGTGTAAGGGTCTGTATTTCTATACCTCGTATGAAAACCAAACTGCACATCAAAGAAAAATATACATTTGCAAATTATTATCAGTAGCTCGATGGCTAACCGTAAGCAATTAGCAATCATGCATGTGTTTATATGTCTGCAAATCTGCATCTGCATGTGTACCGTAAGTTGCAGCAACAAGAGCGTGTTCTGTGCATTTTGCAGCCATAAATTACTATGTGGCCACATTTGCATTAATTTCGGTACCATTAAAGAAAGCGTTCGGAAGCCATTTCTTCTGTATTTTGTAAAATACTGAGTTAAGAATGACTAATGTTACAATTTCCGACTTGACAATATGGTGTATGTGCGACAGCAAGATATTTTCTCTGTGAAAAATGTTCTTAGTACATTAAAAAGAGTCTTTCACAAATTTGTGTAAAGTACCCCACCTGTTACCAGGCTGATAGTCAGTTGAACCGTGAAAATTTAAAGCAATAACTAATTGAATAATAATTTAATTGAATAATTAATAAGCTATCAGTGAAGTGGCAGAAACACTTTTGGCCACTTTTGGTTCTGAGATCAAATTTCAAAAGTTTCGAATTGATTTTAGTATTTGCTCTGGCATCGATAAAATTAGTATCAATCATTATATTATCAATTCCGCAATTCCACTGAATATATCATCATACGGAAAGAAATACAAAATGCGACTTGTATCTTTTTAAAAAATCAGAGAATTATTCCATTCGATCTTTATACCTATAATAAATAAAAATCCTGCTTTCTCTCTCTTTCTCACTCTCTCCCTGTGTGTATATATATATATTTGTGAGTGTGTGCATGTATTTGTAGACACATGTGCCCGCATATATATATATCATATATATATCATCATATCTATATATCATATTTTAGAAAATGTACAGGAAATACCAATTCATTCACTTAATCAATTAAATGCTTCCAGAATTTGATGGATTTTTGTCGAAATGGAATAGTCTTCATCTCAGCTTTTGCTGTTTCATCCACTATACTGACTGTTTCCACCAACAAAGAATTAAAATTTGTCACTAACTTTCTCCTTGGAAATATGAGAGCGATCTTCATATTAGTTTTAAGGGATACGTCGATCTATCTATTATATGATATGAGAGAGCAAATGAGACTCTTGGACTAATAAACATTCCATCGATATATTACACGTGTATTTTGCATTCGTTTACACGGAGAAATATATAAAACAACAAAATACGAATAATAAATCTAAACACAGTAGCAAATGTGCGTTGGTTCATAAAAACTAACAAGATCCTAAATGCAAAAATATAAAATTAAAAAATGTACAGAAAAGACAGAATTACAGTTTATGTATGTATGGTCCCGAAACTCCTGATAGAATCATAGGGACGCCGTAATGACATACGGCGTTTCATTAGGAAATTTAAGCCCGACAGAGCCCACCCCTCTTCAGGCCTCTGTGCAGCATATTTCCTTCCAGAGAGTGGAAGAATCGACCCCAGTACTAGACAGACACACATGCTACAGCTTAGCAAACCTACAACTGAAAACATACAAAAAACTGATTGAATTACTTAAATTCTCCCGCACATATATCACACTCCGCAAAAGAAAGAAAATCAACACAACTGACCCGATCACACGCAAAATACATTAGATTTTAAAAGAATGACATCACGTCTTACTAAACGCGAAATCAAAACAGACATACACAAAAATCAAAATCCCCCTGTATAATAAAATATGATAAATTTAACATATGAGCCATGGAAGCAACTACTGTATATGCAGAATTAACATTATACATAATTATGAAAAGAACAAAAATCATCACAACAACGAAACCAGTGTCAGCGTTTAGAATCTTAATGAGATAGCAAACTGGATAAAGATAGATCAAAATAAATTCGAACCAAGCTACACACAAGCCACTAAATAAATACAATTGCAATAAAGAGCCATACAACATTTCAATCAAAATATTGGCTGTTGCAGAAACTAACGTCCTGTATATATCACTAATGGATTCTCACAGCATTTATATGTATGTATTTCAAATCATATTAAATTCCTCTTTAAGAAAGATAATATTAAATATAT
>OZ024746.1:74366153-74368653 GCA_964016885.1 Eledone cirrhosa | reverse complement strand
TATATATTGTGATACATTCGGGTAATCATGGTGCAAGAAACACACACACCAGTTGAATATCGCTTCGGTTTTATCATTAGTCAAGCTTTCGAGTAAAGTTGCCGATAGAGAAGTAATCATTAGTCAGGAGTATAATCCATTTTTATCGGTTTTAAATTCACTGGATAGTATCCAGTGAATTTCTAACCGATAAGGTATGATTTTCATGGGTATGTCTCTATTTATAAAACAAACTTTGTATTTTATCTGATGAAAGCGTATCAATGTGTCTTGGTACCCTTGAAATATATATAATAAAATAAATATGGTTTTATAAATATAGTTTCCATTTATTTTATATCATTGAATATTTACTCCAGTAAACTGTTGAGTGCTCTAAATCTGTTATAAACATTTATATTTGTTGGACTTCCAACAAATTAAATACCCCTTCTACTTATATATATATATATGTATTTAGGTTTGTTGGTTCACCACTGGATAGAACTGGTCATTCTGTATGGTCAACCTCGATGTAATATTATGGAGAGCACTCAACGTAATGCAACTCATCCGTCTTCATTAGCGTAGTTGGTGGTGCGAGTACGGAGTTAATTATTATAAAATAATATATATATATATATATATATATATATATATATATATATATATATATATATATAGCCATCTCCCTTACGATCTTCCAGGAAAATGCCTTCTCCATTCTGTCCACCGGGGCTGTGAGGCGGCCAGCACGTGGGACCCCATTTTCTCACTATATGAAGAGATGGGGAGGGCGAGAGAGATGGGGGTCGATGACGGTGGGAGTTCGGCTCTTCCGTGTTCGGATACATTGCACCTGTCAAGAGTGTATTTTCATACTTGTGACGAACATGTATTGAGTACCCTACCAATAATAGGAAGAGTCGACAGTACGTAATCTGGTGTTAACTCCCCGCACATAGAGTACTTTGTTTTTTCTTATGACATTTTCGTGCCATAACTTTATGGTGTACTAAATGAATAAGTAAGTAAAAAATAAATAATTAGATATACACGTAATTAGATAATGATAAATATATGAATGAATTGAAAAATATAATAAAATACAATGAAAGGCAATGTGCATTGGTGTAACGCCTTTCCAACGTACGATTGAGGCTCAGCTTGCATATTCCTATACAATCACACTTACTATCTTCTCTTATCATTGTATCCTATTAATGTGTTGATATATTATCTAACGTAAGTCTATTTCAGAGTGCCTTTGTGGAGGTCTAATGCATACTGGTAAAAAACTAAAGTATATTTCATTTCAGCAAAGCATTTACAATGGCCCTGAATATTTCACTAATAGGAGGACCTTATTCTATATCAGATGCAGGGTTGTCTACACGTGTCCCTTCAAGGTATCACTCTCAAAGGATTAACATTTCCGCAAACAATGGCTCTATCTGTTTTCTTGATGTACGTAGTCTTAATGTTAACTACTCAAAGTAATTTCTTATACGTAAGAGCTAATTCAGTATGAAGTGTTGCATGTACAGGCATACCACTATCTCATTTATTATTAACACGTAGTAAGCTTAGTTATTTTATTAGTATCTTAAATTAATCTGCCACAGAAATTGTTGAGGTACATGAGGCACAGTTTCAGGATGTCCATGTATTTGTAGATACAGAAATCTGATATGTATATATATATATATATATATATATATATATATATGTATATATTGTTAAATTTGGGGATCACCATATTGCCATATTACCAATAGATAGAAACACAGGCACCATATAATTTTCTATTCGACTTTATCTATATTGTTCGTTATTCATTTGTTTATCAAAGTTTTTTGTCACACATTATGTGACTTCCTCAATGATTATCTGTTTTGTGCCTCCTCTTTTTCATAGTCTTAACCTTCTACCGCAATTTGGCTTTGTTTGTTTTGTGGTGCGATTTGTGTGGTTCGTGTCTGTGCATGGATTTGAGCCTGCGTCTGTGTGTATGTATGTGTTTTTGTCTTTGCCTTTTCTACGATCTATGTGTGTTGGATGACTTCTTTAAGCAGTAGTCAAAATAAACTGTTAGGTGTTTTATTACTCTGAAAAATAATTGTTTCTACTTTAGGCACAAGGCCAGCAATTATCCAGTGCATTACTGGTACTTTATTTTATCGACCCCGTAAGGATGAAAGGCAAAGTCAACCTCGGCGGGATTTGAAAAATAATGATCGAGCCTTCGTATGGGGGAAATACGCCGTGGAATTTGAAAGGAATATATAACGCATCACTGATATTTTGAATGCATCTTTTTTGCAATTGTATTCTTTAATCACTGAAGAGTTATCTTTATATAGGCTGGTGCAAATATCTGCTCACGGACACAAACATACACACAGATACACACGCACACGCACACACGCACACAAACGCACATACACGCATCCATATTTACCTAGTTTGTGTTGTCTAATAACATACATATGTACCTACATACATACATATATTCATACAT
>OZ024746.1:74336153-74341153 GCA_964016885.1 Eledone cirrhosa | reverse complement strand
TATATATATATAAATATATATATATATATATATGAATATATATATATATATATATGAATATATATATATATATATATGAATATATATATATATATATGAATATATATATATATATATATGAATATATATATATATGAATATATATATATATATATATATATATATATATGTATATATATATATATATATATATATATATATATATGAATATATATATAAATATGAATATATAAAGAAAAAGAGATGAAATGGAAAATGCAACTGGAGTCTTATTTTTTAAAAAAATATATATATTTATTTGGTTCCTTTACCGGTTTCGCAGTTCTTCTGCTTTTCAAAAGGTGAGTTGAGATGGAGGATCTGTGTTTTTTCTCACAACTGAGAAAAACCACAGACCCTCCATCTCAACTCACCTTTTGAAAAGCAGAAGAACTGCGAAACCGGTAAAGGAACCAAATAAATATATATATTTTTTAAAAAAATAAGACTCCAGTTGCATTTTCGATTTCATCTCTTTTTCTTTATACTTTCACTCGTGTAAAAAAACCCTCACTTTCTAATATGAATATATATATATATATATATGAATATATATATATATATATGAATATATATATATTCATATATATATATATATATGAATATATATATATATATATGAATATATATATATATATATGAATATATATATATATATTCACATATATATATATATATATATATATATATATATATATTCATATATATATGTATATATATATATTCACATATATATATATACATATATTCATATATATATATATATATATATATGAATATATATATATATATATATATATATATGAATATATATATATATGAATATATATATATTCGTATATATATATATATATACGAATATATATATATATATATAAATATATATATATATATGAATATATATATATGTATATATATATATATGAATATATATATGTATATATATATATATATATGAATATATATATATATATGTGAATATATATATATATGTATATATATATATATATATATATATATATATATATATATATGTACATATATATATATGTATATATATATATATATATATATATATATATATATATATATATATATATATATATATATATATATATATATATATATATATGAATATATAGAGATTATATGAAACAAAGTTCTGTTTAAATCATTTATTTGCTTACAATTGTTTCTTCCAAACCGAGGTTTGGAGTCTTCGGAGCAATTATTCAGTGATTTTTAACATACTTGACCTCCTTATCAACACAAGAGACATATAGAAACATATGTATATATTGACCCACAGTGGGTTGACATCCATTATAATAATATAGCATGGTAATTTACATACAAAGATTACAATCATATTAAAGGACAAAATTAAAGTTAAAATTAAAATTAAAATTAAAATTAAAATAAAACATTGGCAGTCTACTAAGATAAAGCAAGAGGAAAGTTTGGAGTAGCCAGTGTATGTAACAGTCACACGTGTGGCATGCACGCGTGTCCTATTTATACAAGCTTATAGTGCGGCAGATTGTTACAAGTAAAACAAGCAGTCAAAGCAGGCAATTAAGAGCATCATGGGGGCTGTACTTGTAAAGCATTATTCACACACACATGTACGATATAGAAGTCCGTATGTGGAGAAACACCAAAAAATATCAAAAATATTACAAATGAGAAGCAAAACACACCACTGTCCTCGTACACACCACCACTCTCAGAATCCAGGAAACGCAATTTATAGACTACATGTCCATCTCACAATCCACGATGATTCAACATTGGGTTCCTGGTGAACCATGCTAGAACATCACAGCTTGTCATTCATTAATTCGATTCTATAGAGTAAGTTGTTTTTGTCGTGAGAGATGACATCGTATTATATTCCGGAAGTGTGTGTGTGATTAAGGGGAGTTAATGCTTAAGGGGAGGTAACTAGCTGATTTCTATAGCTAAATTTATTATCCTAAAGTACATTAATGGTGTCTCAAATGAGTTCCTATCATATAAGGTTATAAACAATTTCTAAATTTAAGTATCTTATCTATAAATTACAGTGTAGTCTATCAAGAAGTACTAAAGGTGTTCATATTAGGATGATTGCCTTCTATCATAGAGTGCCCCACCGAATATTCCACATGAAGAGTCAGATCTCCAAATGGCAGGGTCTTATTAGAATCACTTCTATATATGACTCTTGGTAAGCTCTGGGTCATTGCATGTCTGATTGCATGGCAAAGTTAAATATCACTAGGGTAGACCAGAGATCAATTCTCACTTACAAAGACACTAATCTGACCATCATGCCATACATGTATTTATAACTCATACATCACCTGTACTTAATTCATTGCACTCAGCATATAGATTATATAGCTCTTTTATGTTAATAAATTAATCACTTATTCTTCCATTTATCCAATGATGGCACTCCATACACAGGACAATGTTAGCACAACCAATACCGTGCTTAAAGTTTACATTGGTGTAATGTAGTCCAAGTAATTGAAGGCCAATATACCAAAAGTAGAAGTACATGGGGATATCTCCAGGGTAAAAGGTACTAGGAGGATGTCACTATTTGCGTTAAAGTGGATTAATGGGTGTGGAGATGAGGTGTAAGGTGTGCCCCTGATGATTGCTGCTAGAGGTGGTGACGGGTTCAAGTCTGACATTGTTATATATTGGGTTTAAAGTTTTGGAAGGAGTGTCGGAAGCGGTGTTGGAGTGGAGGTATATATAAATTGTATATGTACATTACAAATATCTATTAGCATAATATATATATACACCTATATGCACATAAATATATTTCTGTATAAATTGTAAAGAGGCATCGTATATAATATATGTCATTATAGATATCTATATGTTTTTAATATATAATATTGTTGTAATTGTTCACCATTAATGTGACTGAGAGAAATGTGGGGAATTTACTAATTAAGGAAGCCAAAATTGTAAACATAAAGAAACACCCAATGAACAACTGGACAGAGTTTCTTTGATGACTGATCCACGCATGTATTCCTCACACACACCAAAGGAAAGTTCTATTTTTCGTTTGAAAAGTAGGTATTTACCTTGAAATATAATGATGAAATATATTGTGTTGAAAAACATTATTTTGTTTTGTTTGTCATTCTTTACCCCGGATCCAACTTTATGTATATCCATACGCATTGTAGCGGCTTTCTGAATCCTTAACATTTATTACATATCTTACAATACTTCAGTTTAACTATACTGCTTATACCCCTCACGCCTCAGTCAGACTGTATTTAATGACATCCTGACACCGTTCAAAATATCGGAAAAACAAACCAAACTCTGTTGCCAGATCAATTTACTTAACTTGTGTCTAAAACACAGCATCATTCTTAACTCTATGCGTAACATACACCTATCTAATGCTTCGATATAGATACTTTCAAATCCTCACGCAATTTCATTCTCAATTAAAATATATTTACAGAACTAAAATAAGCAGCCAACCATCACAACGTAACTATATCTACTCGACAAGCTAAGCTTCCCCACCATTTCAAACTACAGAACATGATTAACATATGCTACAACAATCAATTTACTCATAATAAAAGACGCCTTACATGCAAGTTCCAATTAAATCAACATAAGTACTACCACCACGCTGTTTACAGTGACACCAGCACCAATGCATACAACGTAACTAACCAACGTGCTAATTGAAACTACAGTCATCACCGAATAAACTACAAACGAACCACGTGTTACCGATCTATCTGGCAGTCCTATCAAATGTGGAATTGGAATTAATAAGACGTCGACCAAACTCCATCGTAAGTTAACGCTACACTGAGAAATAGAAACAAGTTACAGGGGCGAACTTCTGTCCGTACCACAGCCGCTGTTATCACTATCAAAGCTACAACGACCGTTGCCAACACCACTGCTGCCGCTACTACTTTGGTTCCACCAGTTCCACTGTCAATTCTAAATTTAGCCTTTTCCCTATATTCCACCCTATATTCCACTCCAATCTCACCCTCGAAAACATGAGTTTAACGATAAACTAACACTCTATCTCCAAGATTTTACAGAATCAATCTTACCCCTCCCCAGATCATTCTAGATCCCAACTCATTATTCATCCGACAAAGGGACAGAATCCTGCATCATCGACTAAAACACTTACACACAAGTGACACTCAACACTTCAGCAGTACCATGCTATACAGAAAGGTTAATGACATCACACCTATCCAGAGTGAAACCACTAGTTGGGACTAGTATCCGTAGTTAGAAAACTCAAATAGAATTAGACATATATTTAGCACGAGAAAGATCAAACTGCCCACCTACCATCTCATTGAAACGCATAAAACAGGACCCAATTTAAAAGTTGGACCTATTTGTTCTAGTGTAGACGTTACTTACTAAGAAAAAATCTCCTAGATTCTCTCCAGACTTCTCAAACATCTTCATACTTTCTCCGAACACATAGACATCTACGAATTTATCAACAGACTGAAAGATCTCATCCCCACAACAGTTAGACATACTAAATACCTTCATAGCTTAAACATAGTTTCTTTTTATCCTTCTAACCTACCACGACCAGGGACTGAATTACTGAACACATTATCGCATCTACCGACTTCAATTGTTTCGGCTTCACTGCCGCTGAAATCCGTTTGTTGCCCTCTGTCAGCATGTGCAACACTTTCTAGTTCGAGTGTTCCATTTCCAAAGATATTTCAGGCTGTTAGCCATCACATACATGGACCAGTTGGAATGTACACACTTCACCAACTGTCGCTCTTGCCCTGTCTTCTATATCCTGATGTTTACGTAAACGCACACATAAGCTTTAAAGTTGAGCACTGCCATCATTTACCCCATTATATATTTCTATCCGCATTGTACCGAATCAATTTCTACTTCAACTTCATACTTGAGTGTCTACGGAG
>OZ024746.1:74316791-74324291 GCA_964016885.1 Eledone cirrhosa | reverse complement strand
AGTGCATTACTGGTACTTTATTTTATCGACCCCGTAAGGATGAAAGGCAAAGTTAACCTCGGCGGGATTTGAACTCAGAATGGCAAGGGCCGTAACTCTATGCGTCAAAACATGGCGTCCGACCCTCTACTGATACTGCCAATCCAATAATATGACAAAATTAAGTGGGTTAGGGATTGGTAGTTTCACTAACTCACTAATATTTTCATATTTTTGCCTTTCATCTTTACGGGGTCGATAAAATACAGTACCAGTAATACACTGGGTAAATTGCTGGCCTTGTGCCAAAAAATGTAGAAACAATTATTATGAATTGGCAGTATCTTTTGGCAGCATAGTTACGCCCCTTTACGATCTGAGTTCAAATCCCGCCGAGGTTCACTTTGCCTTTCATCCTTACGGAGTCGATAAAATAAAGTACCAGTAATGTATTGGGGGTAATTGCTGGCCTTGTGCCAAATGTAGATACAATTATTGTTAAATAATAATACATGCACATATATTTTGATTTGGAAGGGTGTATATGTGAGCATTTGTCTGCGCATAGGGAGAGTGCAGCTGTGTGGGTGAGTGTGTGCACCTGAATTCTTTTGCATTTATAAAGAATTTATTCTATAGAAAAGTGACATTGCCTATGGTTACAAGACCATTTTGGTGTATGATATCCGTTCAAGTGACACTATGAAATAACATCAGGCTGCACGTGATAACCATAATCTCTTGTTGATGACTACGAAGTTTTGTAAAATGTAAATAAAAATCTATAGACTTTTTGTGTGTTCGAAAAAAATGAACTTGTTGAGAATTTCTTTATAAAATAATTGATTCCAATGAGTCCTACGAGGATGAAACAATTGTAAATCAAATTATGATGTAAATAAGTGGTTGGTAACATATTTTAATGAATATATATATATATATATTCATTAAAATAAGATAGGTAAATATTGCTGATGAGTTGTAACAACAACGAAACTAGTTCAATATTCCTTGTCTGGCTTTCTGGAGAATAGAGGAAAGGTGTTTCCTCAAAAACCAGTATGACTCTAAAAACCGGTTTGTCTGTGTGTTTACATACAGAATAGCTGGCCACTCACAGTAAAGTGACCAGTGAAAAAAACTTGGTACATCTACATATGTATACGTGTGTGTATTCATATACATACTAGTATTTCAGTATACATATATGGATGTACATCTTTAACTTAATTGTTTAAGCGTCAGTCATACAAAAGTGAGTTACAAACGAAACGAAATCTAATTTCGTTTCGTTATTTGTTTTTATATATATATATATATATATATATATGTCTGTGTGTGTGTGTGTGTGTGTGTGTGTGTATTGTACATGTGTTGTAGGTTGTATATGCAAGTATATATGTGCATGAGGAATCGAAAATGAGCCATGTTATAAACACATGTACACACACAGGCACACACACACACACAGTCATATATACCAGCAATTATCCAGTACATTACTGGTACTTTATTTTATCGACCCCCGTAAGAATGAAAGGCGAAGTTAACTTCAGTGGGATTTGAACTCAGATTGTAAAGGGGCCTAAATATGCTGGAAAGCATGTCCGACCCTTTACCGATACTGCCAATTCATATGAAAATATTAGTGAGTTAGTGAAACTACCAATCCCTAACCCAGTATATATAATTATCCAATAATTCCAGTCGCGCTCTTAGAAAACAAATTAAATTTAAGAATATGTGCTTATGTAATTTTATTGCAGAGTTACATTGTTGTTACATTCTTATTACATTTTCTTTTCGTGAATTTTTTTTAATTGTTCTCAGAAATATGTCAAGCATAAACACCAAAATCCAAATACGCGCCTATCCAAACGTCTTGCTTAAATCGAATCAATGAAAGAAGCTATGTGTGGTAGTTCAATGAGGTAGAAATAGCGGTCACAGCTCCTCATATCAGCCCAGAACTGGCAGGACACTTTGGACAATCGCAGACTGGAGGGTTTATAATCTTATGTCTGCTTGATCGTAGCTGACGTCGGCTAAAGATTAACTATACCAACAACTATAATTCCATGAACTGGATTAGAATTAAATTGATTTGAAGTATGAAATAATAATTTCTAGTATTAACACAATTTGGGCCAGCAGTTTTGGGAAGACGATTAGATTGACCTGAGTACTTCAATGGTACTTTAGTTTATGGACCACCTGAGTACTTCAATGGTACTTTAGTTTATGGACCACCGGAGGATGAAAGGCAAAGCAGACGTCAAAGAGATTTCAACTCAGAATATAAAACTAAATACCACAAATCAATTTTTTCCTGCTGTCAATCCACCACACTAAGATCACTTGAACAATTTTTAGCGTGTCATATACTCCCTACCATCTATAAAACTTGCATCACTCTGATTAGAAGATGATGCATTTCAAAAGTTTCATTCATCTACCTACAAGTTCATTTTAAGCTTTATTTTTTATAAACGACATCTGTGACATAATATCTCGTGGTCAAGAACAATTCATGTCTAGTGGCATTAGTCTTGAAAAGAGAATGTCGGTTAGAAATTTAGTCGTGAGCATATGAATTGATATTATCATTTACATCTTATTACCACATTTCAGATTGATGAGCATTTTAGCATTAATTAACACTAACATTTAATCGCGCATGAAATATTATATAATACTTCTATATATAATACTTCTATTTATAATAAACATACTTTAGCCTTGTCATGACTATTTAAGCTGTGATTATATCATAGTTATCTTGAAATCGGTGTAATAGCGCTGTATACATGTGTTTCCGAGATATTATTCATCATCTGCATTCACATAACAATACTGCGATAACGAGGAATGGAAAATATTAACATCTTATAGATTTTCTAAACAAACTATCTTTGTTGAAAACCTATTTGTCTTTGTTTAGCTATATACACACATATACATTGTGTTCGATTTCTCTCTTTTCTTTTGTTGCTTTTTTTTTTGAGAGGTAAATAATACGAAATTAATAATCAAAATTATTTTTTGAATGATAATGTATAGCTTAATTATATAACATTTTTTTTTACTATATACTGAAGAAATCTTTGGTTTAACCTTCACATATATGTATATTAATATATGCATATATATTAATATATGCATATATATATATATATATATATATATATATATATATATATATATATATATATAATACGCACACACTCATTTACATACTCAACCATTCTCTCTCACTCTCTCTCTCTCCTTCTCAAACACACACACACACATATATATAGATATATTTATATATATATCAAACAATAAACAAGTTGATAGAGACCACATTGAAAGGAAGAGATGAATTAAAATGATATGTTTATCTGTATGAACACATAGGCTTTATTCATCTTATGGTGGGGAGAGAGAATGTGTGTACTTGGAAGAAAAGAACAAGAAGGGTAGAGAAAGGGAGTAGATTGAATTATAAAGATACTTCTTATAACGAGGCAATCCAATTTCATTTAAATTTCATTTTTCATTCCTTATAGAAATGTGGAATGATTTTATTTTTTATCTTTTATTTTATTTCATTTTATTTATGTTTTTTGTGTGTATGAAAATAACTTTTATACTTGAAAGTTATAGGCACAATCGACTAAGTTTCATTCTTTTAGGGAACATATGTCATAGAAGATAAGATACAATCCGGAACACTAGGATAATTCATAAATGAGTTTAATGAGTCCATTTACAGCGAGGAGGGAAAAATTCCAATGTTTCACTTGTTTATTCTTCATCAGAGAGTAAGATTGGGAGGGAGTCCGGGGTAGAAAAGGGGAAAGCAAAAATGAAGAAAGAAAGAAAGATAGGAAGATAGGGAGAAAGTAAGAGTGAGTGTCAGAAAGAAATGGGGTGTCTATGCTTTTCAGAGACTAGCTATATATATATAATAATCAAAGTTGCAGCTATATATATATAAAAATCAAAGTTGCAGCTACGATTAGTATTTTTCGAAATCAATCTTATAGGGCTCTCACAACCACACAATGAGGTGATACCGATAAATCGATAAGTTATAGCTTAGAGTAATAAAAATACGTTAGAGTGTGACAGTGAAAATTGCGCCCGGAGACACGTTACCAACAAAGCCACTACAACAACGAAAATACAAACAGGTTAAAGATCAAATAGAGCTCTGGAAATCACTAGGGATTTTGGGGCATTAACGGTGATCTCGCCCATTTCAATTGTATAAATACATATTTATAAAGAGAGAGAGAGTGAACGAGAGTTAGAAGGGAGAGAGAGAAAGAGAGAGAGAGAGAAAGAGAGAGAGAGAGAGAGAGAAAGAGAGAGAGAGAGAGAGAGAGAGAGAGAGAGAGAGAGAGAGAGAGAGAGAGAGAGAGAGAGAGAGAGAGAGAGAGAGAAAAGGCAACCTCAATTCAGAATCTTAGCCAAAATGCTCGGAACAAAATGGACTTCACAAATGAAAGGATGAGGGTGATTTGACCAATTAAATATATTACTTTGAGTGCTAGATATTAAAACGAAACCACCTTCTCTGTTTTTCGCGCAAATACTTGATAGGTCATTTATTTCCCATTGCTGGACTCGTATGTTTTTATAACATAAGATAAATAAGACCTCAACCGACCCTCTAGTAAGTCATTTGGTATAGTAGAGATAGTATACAGATATCATTCAAACCACAAGCTGCCGTCTTAAAAAAATAAGAAGCATAATAAGGAACTTAGTCATAATTGTACAAAAACATATGATGATCCTGAAAACCATTACTCGTAGACATTATAGATATGTGATGCAGTGGATCAGGTGTTCCAGGACTGGATTAACCTTTAATCAATGTGTGTACGAGCTTAGGGCCTCAAGCAAAGAGAGGTCTCTTAAAGTTATTTATCCAGTATATTATATGGACCTTTTGTTCCTTATATACTACACAGGTTTACAATCTCTTTTGTGCTTATGGTCGTTAAATGTCTTAATCCGGCTCAACTATGAGTTGAAAGTTACAGCTAGCAATTGATCTTCTACGTGGCCACACATCCTTATTTTTTTATGATTTAATCAAACGAGAATATGCAGTGACAAAGATACTTTTCAGAGTTTGGTGGGAGAATTACAATGCAATTTGGCTATTCTGCGCTTCATCAAAATGAGATGGAATGTGAAATACTAATTTTACCTTAGGCAGGAATAATTGTTTCTACTTTTGGCACAAGGCCAGCAAATTAGCCAGTACATTACTGGTACTTTATTTTATCGACCCCATAAGGATGAAAGGCAAAGTTAAGCTCGACTGGATTTGAACACAGACCGTAAAGGGACGTAACTATGCTAGAAAGCATGGCGTCCAACCCTCTACCGATACCGAAGATAAGATATGCATCATTTTTGCGGCGTAAATAATAAAAAAATTACTAGTTTTTCTACGTTTTTCCTGTGTTGATATTTCACTAACTTTAAAGAGACAGAAAATAAATTTTAAAAAAGTTTATTAAAAAAACATAAACCCAAAACAAAATTATTTTACTTCTAGTAAAGGGAAACAATTCATGAAATTAACCCTCTCAATGTTTTATCATTATATACATAAAAAGGGCGGCGGATTAGCAGTATCGGTAGAGGGTCGGACGTCATGCTTTGCAGCATAGAGTTACGGCCCTTTATGATGTGAGTTCAAATCCCGCTGAGGTTAACTTTGCCTTTCATCCTTACGGGGACGATAAAATATAGTACCAGCCACACACTGTGGTCGTTTTAATCGACTTTCCCCTCCCTGAAAATTGCTGGCATTGTGCCTATATAAGAAACCATTAGAGAGAGAGAAGGTGGGATAGATAGATAGATAGAGAGAGAGAGAGATAACTCGAAGATGGAAAGTAATGCGTGTGTGTTTAATGTATTTAAAACAACGTAAAGAAAGGGAGATAAACGAATGTGATCAATTAATTGAATTATGGAAAGTACAGGCAATGAGCTCTGGAAGTCTATATAGACTTCCATCAATAATATCTGTAAATCGAAGATTTAAACTTATTCCCATTATTACATACGTGAAAGTAATATATCATACATACGTAATAGTAATATATCATACATATGTATGGTGATATGGTTCTCTGCGAATGCGTATTATGATTTTCAACGCTGGCTTTTATTTATGAAAGAGGATTTAAACTCTGTAGTTTTGGATTCGTCGATTTTAGAATGTATTGAACTTCAGAAAGCAAAACAACCATCAGAGCCATCACGTATATTCTTCGCCTTGATTTTAATATGACGTATTTTATTATTTCTTTTTATTTTATTTTATTTATTTTTTTTAACAGTTTGCTCTCTACATTACCATTGTCTAAAACAAGTGGACGAAGCAGTAAATAAAATGCTATAAATGAATATTAGCGTGGACGTTAGAAGGTAAAGGGCTTGAGATACCTGATCTTACAATAGGTCAAGTCATCCATCAAGTTAGATTTATTTCGTTTTCAGTTTGGTAACAAAATTATTTATCGCTTGCTGGACTGAAAACGCTTGCATTAAGATGATGAGATATAGAGATAATGTCCATCACACTATCACAGTTAAAATATAATCACGTATCACATACCAACAGCCAACTATGCGCATACGGCCTCCCCATACAACTATATATATATATATATATATATATATATATATATGTGTGTGTGTGTGTGTGTGTGTGTGTGTGTGTTTATATATATATATATATATATGTGTGTGTGTGTGTGTTTATATATATATATATATATATATATATGTGTGTGTGTGTGTGTGTGTATATATATGTATATTTGTGTGTGTGTGTAAATGTATGAGCTGTATGTATATATTTATAATCACATATATATTAAAATATATTTACATATGCATGTCTATATGTATATATGCATGTATGTGTGTGTGTGTGTGTATCAGTATACAACTCAGTGTTGGTTCAGGTGCGTTTGTATATAAATGCATAGGCGTGTGTCTGTTTGCATCTACATGTATATTGGTGTGTGTCTGATCATTTCATGAGTATTTATGATGCATTTACAACATCATTGTTTTAAATGTGGATATATAGATTAATAATTAGATAGTTAGAAGGGATGAGAAGAAGGGAGATAATGTGTGACAGAGGAAAATATACTGTGATGGGCATGAGAGTCAGGCAGAAAGTGTGAGCCGGGGGATTGAACTCGATCAATAGAAGTTATATAGGGGAAGGGATAGAAGAACAACGACTGGAGAAAAGATAGTGAGAGAGACAGTGTATGGTAGGGTAATAGAAGCAACTGAACAGCAAGGTCTATATCATATATGTTTGTGGAGCAGTTTTACAGCATAACCTTATTGTTATCAAGGTCTAATAGTTGCATAAGGTCGTCGCCTTGTTTGTTGTGTATTGTCGCAGTGAGTAATCAAGTGTATTTGATACAAACAGTAAATATCAAATATCTTATCATAATCTGGTAAAGGAATATCTAGCTATAT
>OZ024746.1:74291791-74311791 GCA_964016885.1 Eledone cirrhosa | reverse complement strand
CAGGTAAAATTCGCGACATCCATGGACGAATTCTCTCAAGCGGTCTCTGTCCTTATATCATCGCCGCCATGTCCTGCGTCTCCCGAAGACAAGTGTCTATCCTTAGGGCATCAATATACGTCATCCTCGGTCTTCCTTTTCCAGTGTGCCGGTGTAGGGTCTCCCACGGGAGCACTGAGTGCAGTGTCAGCTCTGAATGTCGGTGAACATGTCCAGCTAAACTTAATCTCCTCTGTGTCGCTTTCGAGCTGACTTTTGGAAGGTTCCCGTACAATTCTGGGTCCTTCATCCTCAGTGTATAGTAATTAACGTTCAGAGCCATCTTCAGAATTCTCGTGTAGCACCCATCCACCATCTGAGTCTCTTGGTCAGTGACCAAGTCACAGACCCGTACAGCAGCAAGGACTCCACTGGCGTAACGAAGAGACGTATCACAGGTCTCTCTCTCTATATATATCTCTCTCTCTCTCTCTTTATATATATATATATATATATATATATATATATATATATATATATATTCGGAAAAAATGAAACAAAATTTCATTTCCCACTCTTAGTACGGCTGTTACTTAAATATAAGTATGTACACGTACATACATATATGTATACAGACGTACAGTAGTATGTATATATATTTACATACATGGACACATATATATATGTACGTATGGATTCACCGAACATTTATTATAATGCTCGGTGTGTTTGTAAACAAACATCCCGTATTAAGCCGTATATATATTAATAAATGGAATTCCAACTTTGTCTGATTTACTCGTTTTATTTACAATCCTTTAAAATTATAATGGTATTAGAATGAAATATCATGGTAGAATATTAAATGTTAAGTGTTAATTGAACAAGATTGCGAAAGATTGCGAAAGTATGAAAGTACTTGTTCAATTAACACTTAACATTTAATATTCAACCATACTATTTCATTCTAATACCATTATAATTTTAAAGGATTGTAAATAAAACGAGTAAATCAAAGTTGGAATTCCTTTTATTAATATAATCTTCTATACACAATCATACACACCCGTGTATATTTATTTATATATATATATATATATATTTATATATATATATATATATATCTATATAGATAGATATATATATATATATCAGGGGCAGTGGAACGGGGGGAGGGGCAGGGGGCCATGCCCCTCCCCACCAATAATTTTATAATTTCCCCAAACTACCAAAACACACATCTATTTAGTTATTGCAGTACAGTTTATGTACGATGGTTATTGGTGCTAATTGATATAGAGAGGGGGATTGGAAGAGAGTTCCGTGTAGTATATATAAAGAGGGTAGTAGTTATAGAGAGGGGGGTTGGAATCTCCAGCGGGAGGAAATGTCGGACGACCTGTATAGAAAGCCGTTCAAAAAAGCGTGTATATATATATATATATATATATATATATATATATATATATATATGAAAAAATGGGGAGAAGAATACTGCATGGTTGCACATGGATAACATGTTATAAAATGAGACCCTCATCAGTGATTTACCAACGGTCATAGGTATTTCATTGCATTAAAAATCATATACCTCACGTTGGCGCAATAATAACTAAAATAAGTTATTAGGACAATTAAAACGCGTAAAGAGAGTGAGACAAGTAAACAACACAGAGGAAAGCTAACCGAAGATAGGAAGAGACACAAGCTACATAGTTATTCTATCAGTATAAGCTGGGTGAATATATAAGCGAGTAAAAAATAGACCTTTCGAGATGAATCCGATGTAAGAAAGAAGGAAAATCGTTAACGTCGCGAACGGGGGCAAGTGAGAAGGGGAGAAACAGTGAGTGGAAGTGTGAGGAAGAGGTCAGTAGAGAGAAAGTGTTAACTGACATGACAGAGGGGACGAAAGAAAGTAAGAGAAACAGAGAGAACGAGGGAGCAGTAAGAGAGAGAGAGAGAGAGAGAGAGAGAGAGAGAGAGAAACAGAATCGCAGTTTAGGTAAATATATGTGAAAAAATGGGGAGAAGAATACTGCATGGTTGCATATATATATATATATATATATATTCTATGAAAGTAGAAGGAAGCTTTTTTCGACAGGTTTTTGTGTAATGAAATTTTGACCAAAACGTCATGGTGCTTCATTTGTGGTAAACAGTTCAGAATTAAGATGTGTCAATATCAACTCCTTTAGGAACAATTTTATACTTCTCCCTGAATCTCTAAAAATACCTCTGAGATTTATTTGTTATTATGTATTTTTCATTTTTTTTTTTCGTTTGTTTCTCGATTTTTTTACCCACCCTATTCCTTTCTAATAGGAAAACGATATAGTTATTTAAAAGAAACGTCAAAATATTTTAAGGCAATCGTATTATATTATAATTACGACCATAAATACCATCTTAACTTTAGTAAATATGGACATATGTCCGCCGTGTTTTTTAATTCACAAAGCCTATGAGTTACATTTAGTTAAACTACATACTTGTCCTAAAAGGGGCCACATTCGGCAAAATTTGAGAATGATTATTCTGTTTAAAACAGATTTATATTTTTCATTGAATCACTCATGTAATGTAAAAGTTTTAATATCTATCAATATAATTCTCGATTTAACTCTATTTCATCATTAGATGGGAGTTAACATCATTACGTAATTCTACACTCTTGATGTGTAGTCACATCTTTCACAACGTTTTGTCATAAACGAAATATTTTATCGCAACGTTTGTAGTCTAGATGAATCCCTATCTTGCTTTATTTAAATGATATTGAGTTGCCATCTCTTGCTCTTCTTTTATTGCGAAGGTATATCTATATCTTCATATCAAAATATGAAGTAATATAACATTCAATATTCATCCGTTTAGGATAAGCTTCTTTCCTTGTCTATTCTAACTATTTCAGCGCTATTATCCACCTTACTGATAAGTTATGCCTAATCCATCTTTGTTTGATATGCAGTATAAATTTTCTTTAGATCTAAATAGATATGGTAGATAAGTCATCGTCAGTCGTTTACTTAAATCCTGTTTGATATCACACAACACATCAATGAAAATATATCATGTATACATTTCTGGTATTATTCCACATCAGAGAATATCTTAGTGAAACACTAAATCTCTATTCCCCCCACCCTGAAATAATCTTAAACTTCATTCACGTTATTTTCGTTTGAGATAAAGCCAATCTGTATAAAATTTGATTTGAAAATTGCCTCTCTTTACCTTTCAGATCGTTTTGAATTTGAGATATTATGAACAATAAAGTGTACTAAAATCAATATTACAAACTGTAAATGCATTGATTTGTTTTACTACGAAATTTTTATAGTCGCATTCTATCGAGTCTCGCTCTCTGATTATTATTTACAAGGATATTATATAACTATTTGTTAGGTAATATGAGTTTCATAAATGGTCGAGTTGCTTGAGTGGTAGGAGTAACGCTTTTTCTGCAGTTAGCTTCTTCCCTTTACTTATTTTAGCTTAAATAGCTTCTGAGGATAGAGCGACATTACATACAGACATATATAACTGTTTGAACATACGATAAGCTAGAGGAATAAAAGAAAAGAAGATAAAACTGTGGTAGTCAAAAGGAAGCAATACAATGAAGGAGGGTAAAATTTGGAGGTGGTTAATAAGTCGAATATATTTGTGGTGTAGGGGCACATTTTTCCTTGTTTGTGAACGACATGTAAACAAATTTCACAGCAGGTCTTGGTTATATTTATGTTTGCGATATAATCTAGTTTATAGAAATTAATGTTTTGACAGATTTAGTAAAGCTTAGATTAAAGTTAATGTAATTAACATGAAAGAATGCGTTGAGAAAGTGATATATCATTACAGTTATGGAACATCGTTGTATATCACAATGCCATACTATCGCAATATACCTGTATATTATGTATACATTTTATAATAAACTACAACAATTTATTGCGCTATGTTTGATTATGTATAATTGCAAATGTAGCGCATATATATTTCTCTGCTTGGGTGGTAAAATAGCAGAGTGCATCATCCATCTCATTCTCACGAACTATAATTCCTTGGCTCCACTTATATAATTGTTCGTGTTCCATTCTTTAGTGGATCAGATATCTGTCTAAGCAGGAGCACTGCCAAAAAAAGCTGGCGAATTGACATAATTATGAGAGCCTCTAAAGAAATGCATTGCGGGCACACATTTTCGATTCTGAGTCCAAACCGTATCGAGATCAACATTATTTTCAATCCCACTGATTGGTGAGGCACCATGTGCCCCTGATCGGCGTGAATAAATAACGGCTAGTCACGGTTCATTTACAGATTTTTAAAAAAATGTCTTCAATGAATGAAAATAATTCTGTGGTTTGGCATGAGTCTCTGTAACGATAGTGCAGATCCAGAGAAAGCAATCTACCGCATTGGTTAAGCTGTCGATATTATTTAAGTGTCTGGAGGCACTCTGAAACGTTGGTGATGAAAATATGGAGCGATGGAGAGGGTAGTGTTGTTTGTAAATTATCTATCTATCTATCTATCTATCTCTCTCTCTATATATATATACATATATATATATATATAATATATATAATATATATATAGAGAGAGAGATAGACATGTTTCTTTATTAGACACAGGGGCACAAAAGAAGGGGACAAATACAAAGGGGGAAGTTTACATACAATAAAAACGTGTAAAATGTTATCACAAATGCAATTTAATAGAGAGAGAGAGATAGATAGATAAATAGATAGATAATTTACAAACATATATATATATATATACTATATTATATTTTGAGAATAAACTCTCAGTCGTTTACAATAATTAAGCTCCAGGAAAAGGGGCTTTTCCGAGCAGTTAAATACATTAAAATATATGATAAACACGAAACGTGTTTACATTGCAACAGACAAAGTTAGCTATTAATGAAATAAACTAATTAAAGTGAATACAATTTGTCTGTCTCGATATAAGTCAATAAAAACAAGCTTATATTGGCAACGGCCATGATTCCTGGACAGATTTAAATTTCAAAATCCAAACCTGTTCCGTAGACGAATTTGAACCTCGAAACCTAAATCCGTTTCGCAACGGTGGTATGTGAATTGAAAAATAAAGAGAATCGAAATGGAGTAGAAATAAAAAGTGAAATATCCAAATCTTCTGTGCTTATCAACAGGAATCCAGTAAAATTAGTACATCTCACATCAAAAATTTTGCAGGTCTGACTACACGTGTGTAGCCAGGCCAAACTAGCCGTCTCGCATTCACGGTGCTAGAAATAACAGCCGTTTATGCGGGATTAAAGATCAGCTCTACAATAAAGGAGCAATATACTATATTATATTTTGAGAATAAACTCTCAGTCGTTTACAATAATTAAGCTCCAGGAAAAGGGGCTTTTCCGAGCAGTTAAATACATATATATATGCTTTTCCGAGCAGTTAAATATATATATATATATATATATATATATATATATATATATATATATATATATATGTATATGTATGTATGTATATGTTTGTATACATATATATAACTGTCTGTTTATCTATCTATATACATATATATCCCCCGTTAATCCACCTCTGTGACTCTTGCTTCCATATGTATCTATCGCTATATCTGATTATGTGCACTAATAATTATAGCCCCTATTTCAGGTTTAAGATATCTGCTAGTCGATGTGCTTTTGGGCGCCCTGACTTGGTTGGCTTTAAAATAGAATGTGTCTAATTGTTTATTAGTTGATGGGTGGGTATATTTCAAATGATGTGGAGTTGATGATATTTGATAATTAGTATATGAAATAAGGTCAGATTATAAAGTGTTTTTATTGGTAATTTTGTAGTTTATTACTTGCTCATATCAATTGATATTGTTTTTTCTACATTCCATAAATATATATTTATATATGTATACATATATATATATATATGTATACATACATATATATATATATGTATATATATATGTATACATACACATATATATGTATATATATATATATAATATGTATACATATATATATATATATATATATATATATATATATAATATAAGATCAAAAGATGGTTAAAAGAGTTCCATGTATTTTATTATGCGCATTTCAAAAACAAATATCATCATGGGATGATATTTGCGTTCTCATCAGATAAAATAGGGAGACATGATATGAAGCTTAAAAAACACTTGCGAGCAGTGAAGTGTTAAATCAACATATGAAAAATAAAGTAAGATGGATATATGAGATTGGGGAAAAAAGGAGGGGGGGGAGGAAAAGGTAAGGAAGAGGAAGAAAGAAAATAGAGGATGACGGGGGAGGAGTATAAAAAGGAAGGATAAGAGAGGAGGAGAAATGAGTGAGAGAGAGAGAGAGAGAGAGAGATAGCCTTTAATACCGAGAAACACTGTCTCACAGAGAGAAATTTAAAAAACCGTTGTAAGATAATTGATAATTTAAAAAGATTTTGAAATTAAAAGTTAATTTCTCTCTGTGAGACAGTGTTTCTCAGTATTAAAGGCTATCTCTCTCTCACTCATTTCTCCTCCTCTCTCATCCTTCCTTCTTATACTCCTCCCCCGTCATCCTTTATTTTCTTTCTTCCTCTTCCTTAACCCCCCCCCCCCCCTCCTTTTTTTCCCAATCTCATATATCCATCTTACTTTATTTTTCACATGTTGATTTAACACTTCACTTCACTGCTCGCAAGTGTTTTTTAAGCTTCATATCATGTCTCCCTATTTTATCTGATGAGAACGCAAATATCATCCCATGATGATATTTGTTTTTGAAATGTGCATAATAAAATACATGGAAACTCTTTTAACCATCTTTTGATCTTATATTATTTATACTCCAGTCCTATAAACTGTGGAGTGCTACGTATCCGATATTTGCATTGCTTTATTGTGCTACAATAAAACTCATCTCCTACACACACACACACACACACACACACACACACACACACACACACACACACACATACATACATATATATATATATATATATATATATATATATATATATATATATATATTAAGTAAGTAAAAAGTTTTTAAAAAATTTTTTTTTAAAAATATTTTCTTATTTTACGTCCTTTATATTATTGTTCTGCATTCTCCTGCATTGAACCACCTAGGTACTATGACATAATCTGTGTATTTACTAGCATGGGCGTGCATCTGTGCGCTTATGTTAGTTGATATATTAAATTATCTATATTTATCTCCAAATCACTGATTTGTCGAGCAAACTTGCCAAAACCACTTCTAAAAAAAATTTTTTGGGGTGTTAGTAGGCGTCAGTCATCTTACCATCCCATTCCTTCTAACTAGCCTCTGTGTCACGTGATTGATTCTTTAGAATCGGCCATTTGACTTGAAGCAGTGACAATTTCGGTACATAGAATCCAGTCCTCGCAAGCTGTTCGATCTACCGAATTATTATTATTTTTATATGAGCCGCCAGTGTCCGCGCATTGCCTGGAGACTTAACTGAGAATAGACTCCCTGATGACGCAATGAATTCTCGACAGTTGGATTACGTAACTGTCTTTATCCCATTGCAGAAACTAATTAGTTGGAGTGAAAATTTAAGTAAGTAAAAAATTTAAAAAAAATTTTTTTTTAAAAATATTTTCTTATTTTACGTCCTTTATATATATATATATATATATATATTGAGTACTTTGGTGCGTTATGGTCCACCTGGTTCCTTACCACATTCCCTTCGTTATATATATATATATATATTTATATATAGTCAGAATACGAGAAACTTAACATCATTTATGTAAGTGGACAGTAAATGACTTATGGAGCCGCAGAAACCCCAACACTGGACTTTACCATCATTCCAGGGGTCCGGTGAGTATAAAACATTTATGCTTTCATATATGTTTATATGTTTATATCTGTATATCTGTTTGACCCGAAATAGGAGACCGAATCTTCGCTGTGTGGATAATTAGTTTAACCACCATCTCAGTGTGTTTGGCCTTTAACGTAAGTTGTAAGCTCTAATTCTTTTGAATTATTGAGCGCTTGCCTCACAATTCGAAAGTGTTTTTTCGTTATTTCATAGGCTGAAATTCGATTCTCGCTAATTTTTACTTTATATATATATATATATATATTGAAATTAATTCCAGCTGAAACTATGCCACCTTTCTTTCTCGTTGAAGTATGCTAAACGAAACCATTTTCATTTTCATTTTAGAAGAAAGGATTCTATTTGGAGATTTTTATACTATATCTAGCAGGTATGGCCATGTACATTTTAATTCACTTCGTTGCGAATATATATAATTTAATGGCATATTAACCCTGATCACGAAGACTTATGAACAACATATCTCTTATTCAAATATACTTCAGAGATATATTTCCTATCAAATAGTTCATTCTATAAACAGAAATGTGTAAAAGAGATTTGGAAACTGTTTCTTACAGATTGTGACTACATAGAGGCAGATCCTAACAGCAGGAGTCGTAAAAGTGGTAGCTTAGATCCTTATCGTGGGAAAGTTATTTGCCTGTTGGTTCATCTTGGTCGTCATTATCTGGGTTGAATGAACAGAAAAGTTTGAGCTGAAATAGCGTAATCAACGATGAACGGCGGATACAAAGTGCTCATTGTCTCTTCTTGCTGCTGTCCTAGCTTGATATCAATGTTCTTTTCACAATTATCATTATCGTAATCATCATCGGAGAACTCATCACCATAACACTGTTTATAAAAAGTGGGCACCGTGTAAAGATAAGAAAAGAGTGTATACTAAGATATAAACAAGTATATATATATGTATATGTGTGTGTGTGTATGTGTGTTAAGAGAGAGAGAGTTACATATATATATATATAAGTATATATATATATATATATATATATAATCACACTCATATATATATATATATATATATATATATATATATATATATATTTGAGTTTGATTCTGTATACAGAGAGAAAGAGACAGATATGTATATGTGTCTGTGTCTATGTTCTTTTACATGTATGTATTATATGAATGTCTGTGTGTAAGATCATGTATGTGCAAACACGTAGTTATGGTGTTCCTTCTCGGCACTTTATGATTTGTAGTTCAACACCTCACCGCAGAACCATAACAAAGTTTCTTCCCTCCTCGATGAAATTTAGATGGAAACTGTGGAAGCTATACTCTGAAGAGAGGCGTACGCTGATCCTATTTTTTTACGGGGTAAACATCATCTGTCATATTGTTTTAACAACCATACCTGTTTTTAGGGTCTTTTTGGTTGAGTCAACATTCTGTGGCAAGCTTTTGTTCCAGCTCGCCGATATTCAGAAAAACCTCATCGCCCCCTCACATCAGTCTCCTAGGTATAGGAGACTCCTGTCGGACAAATGCATTAAAAATGTGTAATTATTATATCAAAACCGTAGCCAGCTAGACTGCGTGAATTTGTAGAGCGTTGGATAGATAATTGTTTCTACTTTAGGAACAAGGCCAGAAATAACCCAGTGCATTACTGGTACTTTATTTTATCGACCCCGTAAGGATGAAAGGCAAAGTCAACCTCGGCGGGATTTGAACTCAGATCGTAAAGGGACGTAACTATGCTGGAAAGCATGACGTCCGACCCTCTACCGATACTGCCAATCCACCACCCTATCAGTTCTGGTTTTTTACATTCAGAGTTCAAATCCCACCGAGGTCAAATTTGCTTTTCATTCTTCCGTGGTCGATAAAATAAAATGTACCAGATAAGTAGTGAGGTCGATATAATATCTCAAATTGCTGTTGTTGTCTTAATGATAAAACAAAAAATGTTTATATCAACTGTGAAATATGCCGATGTCAATGGGTGCAATATAGATCGTTGAAGATTCGCGCAATTTAGAATAAATAGAATTAACTGTGGCTTAAAAGAAGCTATCATTTTCTCTGCGCCTTATCAGGCCTTTTCAAATATAAATGTTTATGTAGGTAGGTATGCGTCTATGCATGCATATATATATATATACATATATAAATGCATACACACGCACATGCACACACACACACACACGCACACACACATATACATACACACACATACACATATACCCCCCCCCCACACACACACACACACATATACATATATAAATATAACAAAATGTAGGTCGCATAATAGTTGTATTCAAGTTTTTAAGCTCGAAGGAATGAACGGTAAAATTAACCTGCGCAGAATTTGAACACACCAGAACGAATACCACAATGCACACAGTCCGGCTACGTTTCTAATAAAAGGAGCTCACTACATAAACAGTGTGCATTTATATCAAGTGAATTATAGGTGTAATCATTCACAGTACCTCATCAGATCCATCTCTGATGAGAAACATTGGTGTGTCAGGGTCTCTAACAGAAATAGAATCAATATGTAATAATTTTATAGTGGTGTATCAGTCATAGGCATTACTTGTACCTCGGCATATTTAATTTATCTTGATTATTCCATTATTTTTTTTGCCAAATCCACGTGCCTGGTGGTCAGATCGATGCTTAAATCAAGGTAATCACAATGATGCACACATGGAACCAATCATAAAGGCCTATATTTAAGGAAAGTATTAAAAAGTTAAACTTCATCGTATCAAACTAAGTATATACTCAGCTATAGCAGATAGTGCTCATATTGGTACTAGATCCAGTATTCAACAAAATTAGTCAAGAATCTAAATTATATAAATATATATACATATGTGTGTGTGTGTGTGTGTGTGTGTGTGTGTGTGTGTGTGTGTGTGTGTGTGTGTGTGTGTGTGTGTGTGTGTGTGTGTGTGTGTATTTACGCATGTATGTATCATCATCATGTTCCCGTAACTGGTGCAGGCAGTCGTTGGGGTGTCACTCTAGATACTTTTGAACTCAGTTGAAACCATTAATCTCTCTTCTCTGTTATACATTTAATGGTCTCGGTGTTGTTACCAACTCAGTCATTGATGTTGACAGAGCAAGATTTTCTTTTTCTGCCTCTTCTTTGCTCCCCCCCCCCCTCCCCCTCGACTGTGCCTTGAAATGTGGTTTTTAACAAAGAATTGTACAAAAGAGGAAGGTCATTACTTGACAATAAATGTAGGCTGTGCAAAACAAATATTGAAGATGTTAGCCATAACATGTGAAAGGATGTGTTCACGTTGTTAGCCATAACATGTGAAAGGATGTGTTCACGTTGTTAGCCATAACTGTGAAAGGATGTGTTCACGTTGTTAGCCATAACTGTGAAAGGATGTGTTCACGTTGTTAGCCATAACTGTGAAAGGATGTGTTCAGGTTTTTAGCCATAACACGTGAAAGGATGTGTTCACGTTGTTAGCCATAACATGTGAAAGGATGTGTTCACGTTGTTAGCCATAACATGTGAAAGGATGTGTTCACGTTGTTAGCCATAACATGTGAAAGGATGTGTTCACGTTGTTAGCCATAACTGTGAAAGGATGTGTTCACGTTGTTAGCCATAACATGTGAAAGGATGTGTTCACGTTGTTAGCCATAACTGTGAAAGGATGTGTTCACGTTGTTAGCCATAACATGTGAAAGTATGTGTTCACGTTGTTAGCCATAACTGTGAAAGGATGTGTTCACGTTGTTAGCCATAACATGTGAAAGGATGTGTTCACCTTGTTAGCCATAACATGTGAAAGGATGTGTTCACGTTACTACTTCCACTTGAGGTATGCTGTGATAGCTGGAATGATTTAGGGAAGACGAACATCAAATCAAATAGGGAGGAATATGCTGAGACTGATGCCTCAAAGGAATACTGGTGGAACCTAAAAATAAAAGAAATGCCACTAAATTAAAGTACAAACGGCCTGATATCGTTGTGTAAAACCACACATTAAAAACATGATCGGTTCTAGAATTCATCTACCCACTTGATGCCAGTGAGGCAAGGCATATGCAAGAGAAGGATATCTACAGACCATTGATGGGGAAGCTGCACATCCAGAGAAAGAAGGAAATAATACATACTTACATACATATACACACGCATGTATATATACACGCACATATACATACATACATACATACATACATACATACATACATACATACATACATACATACATGCATACATACATACATACATACATACATACATGTATAGATACTTACATGCATACATACTTACACACACACACAAATTAGAGTGAAAAACAAACATAAATAGTATGTTACAAACACCATCGGTAACACTTGCACACAATGTTACATATCCATGAAATCGAATACATTCTACTCTCAAGATCTCTCCCATACACACACATAAACACACACAAACCAGAAACATACACTAACACACACAAGCAAACGTATACGCAAACGCACACACAAACATACACGGGCACAGACTTACACATAAGTTCACTTTCTTTCATTCTCTCACACACACACTGTTTATTTGCTACCTCAAAATCCACACAATCCTACACATACACTCATTTTTTCGGGTCAAATAATACTTTCTCATACGCCCACACTATCACTCACTGATACAGTATGTCTCCATACTTACACACAATAATACTGGCATTATCTTCGTTATTAAATAGTTCGTTCTTTTATTGTGTTCAGTAAAAGTAAACACCTCCACATACTTTGTATGTCTAACATATATATATATATATATATATATATATATATATATATATATATTGTTATACTTGGGGAGGGTCATATTTGTGTAATATTGCCAGAATTAATAACAGAACACACTCACTGTTTGTGTCTATACTGTATCTGTATTTTTGACCGTTGGTCAGTCAATGGCAACATTGAGGACCGAATAAATTAAATTAACCGATATAAAAGACACAGAAGCGAAAACCAACCAAACAGTGAGTGTGATCTGTTATTAATTCTGGCAATATTACACAAATATGACCCTCCCCAAGTATAACAATATTTGTTTCGACACACGATTTCATATCAAAAACCTCGCAAAACTAATTCATCGCCGTTATATATATATATATTTTTTTTTAAATATAGAAATGGCTTCTACAATACTAGAACTGTTTCATTCGGGAGAAATCATCAGGAAGCATTGATGATTTCTCACGACTGAAACGGTTCTAGTCCTGTAGAATCCATCTCTATATTCAGTATTTATACTCTGCTATGTATTGAGTACCTTACTGTGGTGACTGTTCTTCGTTCTGATTCAACATTTTATACATTATTCTACACTCCCTCTACACCTGTTTGTATCACGTGTACATGACTAATCATTTTTCATACATTCCCTTGTCTTAACGTTAAGCATTACCTGACTCCCCTTTTGTCTCTTTTTGTACTCAACCAACATCACGTGCATGAGTAATACCCATTTTAACACCTGTATAAATTGGTGTGTTTTGTTGTAATAAAGGTATTTTTCCTTGTGAAGTTGCTAAACCGTTGTTGTCTCGCTGAGTGGATTTTAAACTGTTCCAAAACACTACACTTACATACTGTGGCTATCTCCGATTGAACCCGGGATAAACATATATAAATATATATATATATATGTGAGAGATACAATGAGAAAAGGAGAGAAAGAGAGAAGGGGGAGTAAGTAAAATCGAAAACAATGTTGCAACATATGTACGAACTTTAATGGTATATTACAATTGTTTCGATATCGATCAGCTCAGGGTACAATCAAGGTGACAGGGCTGGACACTTATTCGATATCTCATCTGGTATGCGAATGTATATGTGCAAACATACACAACACATAAATAACATATACTTATATATATACATATATATATATATATATATATATATACATATATATATATACATATATATATATATATATATATATATATATATATACATATATATACATATATATATATATATATATATATATATATATATATATATATACATATATATATATACATACATATATATATACATGATGGCTGCCCCCTCGTTATCGAGTATGGCCATTGCACAAAAAAAAAAAAAAAAAAAAAAAAAAAAATAATAATAATAATAATAATAATAATAATAATAATAATAGAAAAAGTTCATAACATACATGCCCCATGGATAGACAGACAAATGAAAGAAACAGCTCACCTTGAAGAACAAACATGGGAAAATATAACAGTTGAACAGCTGCGCTTGGCTCTAAGAAAAACCAGCAAATGGAAATCCCCAGGAAAAGACAAAATACAAAACTTTTGGATAAATGCCTTCACAGAGTCTCATGAGCTGTTAGCCCAACTTTACAATGAAATAGTTAAGGAGCCAGAAAAGATACCATCATGGCTAGTTAACGGCATTACATTCCTGCTACCGAAGAATGATGAGACAAACAATCCCAAAAATTACAGACCGATAACCTGCTTGACCACAATGTATAAAATTTTAACATCAGTCCTAACTGAATACACATATGACCACCTGATAACAAATGACCTATTTCCCATTGAGCAGAAAGGGTGTAAACGAGGCTCATATGGCTGTAAGGATCAGCTTCTGGTTAACAAAATGATACTGGAAGATTGTCATAATAGACACAAAAATCTATCGATTGCTTGGATAGATTATAAAAAAGCATTTGATAGTTTGCCACACAGTTGGATTGAAAAATGTTTAGAGATTTTCAAAATATCCCCCGTTATCAGGAGGTTTTTGTCATTCAGTATGAGGACATGGAGAACGACACTCCTTTTGAATAGTGAAACAAAATCACTGGAAGCTGGAGAAGTTAACATTAATTGTGGAATTTTTCAGGGTGACTCTTTATCACCGCTTTTATTCTGCATCGCACTTATACCATTAAGTAAAATGCTCAATGAAACAAAACATGGATATAGAGTCTATGACAAAACCATTAATCACCTGTTCTACATGGATGACCTGAAACTATTTGCAAAAAATGATGAACAATTGCAAGGGCTATTATCCACTGTGGAGCAGTTCAGTGATGACATTAAAATGGAGTTTGGACTGGATAAATGCGCCAAAGCAACGTTCACCAGAGGAAAGCTGCTGAAGAGTTCAGACATTAATCTTGATCGGGGGAACGTGATAAGAGAGCTTGATCAAGAACAAACTTACAAATATCTAGGTGTTTGTGAAGGAGACGGAATCAAGCACTCGACAATGAGGGAAAGGATAAGGAAGGAATGTTACCGCAGAGTCAGAGCAATCTTAAGAACGGAATTGAATGCAAGGAATAGGATCGATGCCATAAACACGCTTGCCATACCAGTAGTAACCTACAGTTACAATGTCATCAACTGGTCAAGCACAGAGATCCGTAGGCTCGATACAAAAATCCGAAAATTCTTAACCATGCACAGAATGCATCACCCTAAGGCAGACATAGATAGAATATATCTCCCTAGGAAAGAAGGAGGACGTGGGTTAATCCAGTTAGACATTGCGTTGAAAACTGCAACAATTGGATTATCCACATATCTAAGGGAGTCACATGATTGGATGATCAAACTCGTTTTGAAACACGAAAGCACCAAAAGATCATATTCCATTACAAAAGATGCACAAAGATACAGTAATGGACTACAAATTTCAGAAGTCCCATTTACTGCTGAAATGGAAAACACAGAAAAAGCAAAGCAGGTAAAAGTAACTGCAAAGAAAGAACTGCTACAGAAACTGGCTAAGAAATGGCAAGAAAAGCCTCTGTATGGAAAATACCCAGAGCGAGCTAACAATCCTGATGTTGACAAAACTTTAACCCATCAGTGGTTGGCATCCTCTGGACTGAAATCGGAGACTGAAGGACTGATTATATCCGCACAAGATCAGTGTCTGCCAACAAAAAATTACCAAGCCAACATAATAAAAAATGGGTGCAGCCCATTATGCCGTGTATGCAAAAAACAACCAGAGACCATTGACCATATAATTTCAATGTGCAGTCCTATAGCTCCAACCGAATACCTAAACAGGCATGACAGAGCTGCACAATACATACATTGGATAATGTGCAAGCATTTTGACCTGCCCCATCAAAAGAATTGGTGGGAGCATCAACCACCTCCCATACTTGAAAAAGATCACATCTCAATCTTGTGGAACTTTAGCATCCAAACAGACCGAAAAATAGATGCAAATAGACCTGATATAATATTGAAGGACTTTCAAAGGAGGGTATGCCTGCTAATTGATATGTCTGTTCCAATAGACAAGAATGTATCTATAAAAACATTTGAAAAATTGAGCAAGTATAAGGACCTGGAGATAGAAATTGGAAAAATGTGGAAATTGAGAACTAAAACAATACCAGTGGTTGTAGGCGCTCTGGGAATGATACCTAAGGGGTCTAACGACTACTTATCGCAAATCCCAGGAAACCCGCGTATAGGAGAAATACAAAAGATAGTACTAATGGGAACTGCCCATATACTAAGGAAGATCCTGTCAATATAAGTACATCACAAGTCTAAACACTAAGGATGCATGTGTGAATATGTGTGTTCTTTCTTGAACATGGCGGACCTTGTTGTCTCTTGAGGTCACTGGTTGTGACTTGGTGATAACTCGTATAAACATAAAGCAAGATAAATGCAAATAATAATAATAATAAATAAATTAAAAAAAAAAAAAAAAAAAGGGAAAAGATATATATATATATATATATATATATATACACACATATATATACATATATATATACATACACATATATATACACACACACATACATACATATACATACATATATACACACACACATACATACACATACACTCACACATATATACACACATACATTAATAACAATAATAATAATAATAATAATAATAATAATAATAATAATAATAGCAATAATAATAATAACGACAACAACAATAATAATATACATATTCATATATATATACACACACACGCACGCACATAAGCATATCTACACACACACACACACACACACACAAACACACGATAGCAACTAACAGTGCTGCGATCGAATGTGGCTTTTTAGCCCAGCCAATGATCTAAAATGTCTTGCACAGAGTCGGCAACCAAAACATTTACTGGGAATAGTCGGCTGTGGTTGGAGTTCGTGTACTTTTGCATGTCGCTTGAGTCCTCCTGCTGATTTACATTCTCTACCACATGTTTGGCAAGCATGATGAGTAGCATCTCCAACAGCAGCCTGGTAGTCAACCACTGGTCTTACTTTATGACTGCGAAGATGACTTTCGAGTCCAGCTTTGCTTAGGCAGAGTCTCGCACAGACGCTGCATGTCAGAAACATAGGAGGACCCTCGCCGTCTGGAAGTGCAACAGCAATACCCTTCCTCACGTCCCGCTTTACTTTCTCGTGTGCGATTCGAGATGCCTCAAAGGCAACTTTTCCCTCATATACAGTCTTTCTCCATTTATTACGATCAGCAGCAATATTTTCCCATGTATCAGCAGAGATGTTAGCGTCTTTCAGAGAGGCTTTCAAGGAATCCTTATACCTCTTTTTTGGTTTATGTGGCGGTCGTTTTCCTTTAACCAACTCTCCATAGAAGAGTTGTTTTGGTATTCTAGAATCCTTCATCCTGGCAAGGTGACCACTCCAACGGAGTCGCTGCTTAAGCACAAGAGCTTCTATACTGTCACACATAGAGCTTTCCAAAATCTCGACATCACTGATGTGGTCCCTCCAGTGAACGCCATGTATCCGTCTGAGACACATCTGATGGAAACGCTCCAATTGCTTAAGGTGGCGTCGATATGTGACCCAGGTCTCGCAGGCATAAAGAAGACAAGAGAGTACACATGCCCTGTACACCTTTACCTTTGTCCTCCTGCATATGTCTCGCCGACCCCAGAGTCGCCTTTCTAGCTTTCCGAAAGCATCACTTGCTTTCCTAATCCTAAGTGAGATTTCACTGTCAAGGTTGCCGTATCGATTGACAGTGCTTCCCAGGTAGACAAACTGATCAACCACTCCAAGTCGTTTGCCATACACATAGATGTTTGGTTCAGTGTACTGCCTACCAGGTGCAGGTTGGTACATGACGACGGTTTTCTTGAGACTGACAGTCAAACCCAGGGCAGTGCAAGCGTCAGAAAATACATTCAAAATGTGCTGCATATCACTCTCTGTGTGCGCTACAAGATCGCAATCATCTGCATACAAGAGGTCTCTTATGACTGATGTAAATACTTTTGTCTTCGCAGCAAAGCGCCTGATGTTAAATATGCTGCCTGAGGTTCGATATCGGATGTAAACACCATGCTCGCAATTCCTGAATGCAATACAGAAAACCATTGCAAAGTATATGGCAAACAGGGTCGGTGCTGGAATATCCCCCTGTTTCACTCCATTTTTTACTGAGATAGGCTCCGACATGTTACCTCCGACATTAACCCAAGCCTTCATGTCGTCATGGAAAGACCTAACTAAAGCAAGGAACTTATCAGGGCAACCAAGTTTCTGGAGAACCTTCCATAATGCATCTCTGTTGACAGTATCGAAAGCCTTTGTCAGATCGACAAAAACCTGATACAGATCCAAGCCCTGTTCAATGCACTTCTCCTGGAGCTGTCTAGCTGAGAAGATCATATCAGTAGTGCCGCGTCCAACACGAAAACCAGATTGACTTTCAGGAAGGACACAATCTGCAATGTGTGTCAGCAGACGGTCCAGAAGCACCCTACATAAAACTTTCCCCACGACAGAAAGCAATGATATACCTCTGTAGTTCCCACAATCATTCCTGTTACCCTTTCCCTTGTACAAGACCACCATTACTGCATCTCTCCAGTCCTCAGGCACGGATTCATTAGCCCATATCCTTCCAAACAGAGAGTGAAGATGTTGCAGGAGTCTCTCACCACCATATTGTAGGAGCTCAGCATGTATGCCATCCATACCTGGAGATCTTCCACTGTTCAGCTTCGAAATAGCCACTGCAACCTCCACAAGTGTCGGAGGTTCTGCGAGAGCTACTTTCACAGGACTTTCCGGAATGAGATTGAGGAAATCTTCACTGACGACAGACGGCTGATTCAAAAGATCATCAAAGTGCTCTCGCCACCTTCGTAGAATTCCCTGTGAGTCACGAATAAGTTCTTTGCCATCCTTGCTGCGAATCGGTGTCACCAGAGAAGAAGACGGTCCATAAACCTCACGCAAGAGACTGTACAACAGCTTTGTGTTATTGCAATCAGACGCAGTTTGTATCTCACCAGCCTTCTCACTCCACCACTGATCCTTCATCTGAGAAAGACTCCGCCTAACACGTGATTTTACATCCCTGAGCTCCTCATGCAACGTATTCCTCTCCTGTGGTTTTGCCGTCAAGTAGCGTGACAGGGCGCGCCTCTTATTAGCCAACAAGTCATCTATATGCACATCTTTCTCATTAAACCAGTCCTGATGTTTTCTCTGCACCAATCCCAGAACACGTCTGCCTACATCATAAACCGACTTTTTAAGGGTCGGCCAATCCTCACCAAGATCTGCAGCCTGCATCTCTTCTTCCAATGTCCTCTTCACATTTTTATCCTTAAGACGAGCAGCATTCAATCTTTTGGGCAGGGCAACACCAGGAGCCCGGATTTTACGTTTGGTGATTAGATTCACTTTTGCGCGTACCAGGCGGTGGTCCGTCCAGCACTCAGCTCCACGAAGAACACGAACACACCGCACATCCTGTCTGTCACGCATCCTGACTAGGACGTAGTCCAAAAGATGCCATTCCTTAGATGCAGGATGCATCCATGTGGTCTTGAATTTGTTCTTTTGTTGGAACATGGTGTTGGTAACACACAGATCCAGCTCCTCACACATCTGCAGCAAGAGCATACCATTGCTGTTACACTTTCCCACCCCATGCCTTCCGATTACATTCCATGTGTTAAAATCCCTACCCACTCTAGCATTAAAGTCACCAAGCACGATGACTTTGTCTGCCTGAGGGATATTTCTTAAAACACCTTTCAAGGCATGGTAAAAGGACAGTTTTTCTTCATCGACAGAATTCATAGTTGGAGCATACACAC
>OZ024746.1:74281791-74284291 GCA_964016885.1 Eledone cirrhosa | reverse complement strand
AACAGTATAAGATCTTGTTGGACATGACCATACAGTGCGACCATTTTATCGTCACTAGAAAACCTGACATTGTTGTCGCAGAAAAGCAGAATAACTAGGCATATAATGTGTACATTGCTTCACCGTGGGACGACATATTGAATGAGTAGGGAAGTGAGAAAATTGAGAAATACCAGGAGAGCTGAAGAGAGAAATCAGGAAACTGTGAAGAATCAGACACATAGAAATGGCGCTGATTGTGCTTGACGCACTGGGAGCAGTTATTAGAAGGGTGGATGCATGGCTTGAGAAACTAGGAATTACCATCAGGACAGAATTGCTGCAGAAAACAGCCTTGCTAGGAACCAAGAATTCTAAGAAGGGTGTTGGAAAGTTGAAGGAATTACCCAAAGGACCATGTGCCATTGGTTATGTCTCGCTCATTTGGTATAGTGTCGGTATAACATGTGCCAGAACAAAAGAGTTTCGAGTAATAATAATTGTTTCTACTTTTGGCACAAGGCCATCAATTACCCCAGTGTATTACTGGGTAATTCCGAGTAATAATAATAATTGCAATACAATATGGCTACAAAATGGACAGCAAAACCATAAATCGTTTTTTTTATATGGATGGTTTGGATGGTTTGAAGGAGTATGATAAAAATGACAACGAATTGGAAGGACTGCTGAGAACATTTAAGGTGTTCAGCGATGATGTAGCGATGGAGTTTGGACTAGAAAAATGCGCCAAAGCAACATTCAAGAAAGGCAGAATGACAAGCCCAAACTCAATGAAAAAGCCTACAGATCGATGGGATCGATGAAGGCCAAAGTATTCACCATGCCAGCATGAAAGAGACAATCAAGGAGGAATGCTACCGGAAAGTGTGTGCTGTCTTGAAAACTTAGCTTATCTCGAGAAATAATCTAGCTACCAAAAGTGCGCTAGCAATCCACGTTGTCACCTATTGTTCAATAGAATAAATTACGGTAATGTAACTAAGAGAATGGACACTAAAAATCCGGGAACTTTTGACCTGTAATAAAATGCATCACATAAAAGCAGACGTAGATCGTTGTCATCACCCTAGACAAATCGAAGGTAAAGGAATGAACCAGTTCGATCTGTCCTACAGGATATCGACCATTGGAATCAATTAACTGCTCAAAACCATGAATCACAAACGATTGGCAGATGAAAATAGTTGCAGATTATGAAAGGAAGGAGAGATTACATTCAGTCATAAAGGAAAGTAGGAAGATTCCGGAAGAACTGGGAATACATTGTGAACTTATGGTTATTCTGCAATTAAGGCTGTAAAGAATATCAAAGTGTTAACAAAACATAAAGGCCAACAGAGAATGTGCACTAAATGGGAGCAAAAACCACTCCATGGGCAGTATCTTCTCCGTAGCAAAGATGATATCGGAAGATTTAATAACTTTATATCAGAGAAATATATCATTGCCGGTGATATCAGGATAACCGTGGCTTTTTTGTGGGCTTTCTCCATGAGTGACACTAGAAAGTCCCCCCCCCCTCCCCCCCTCCCCCATAAGGGAATTTTTCCTTGTTTATCTTTTATACATATAATTTTATTTTATATAAAGCACCAGTAATGCACTGGGAAAATTGTTGGCCTTGTGTCAAATGTAGGAACAGTTATTATTATTTCATTTTTTTATAATCTGACGCCACACTTGGTTTCGACGCGAAGGGCCAGACCATGCTTACCTGGAAGACTTTTAGGTAGAAGGTTTGGGAGAATTTCTAAAGATAATTGGACTGGCAATGGTGTGGCGAGTCCTACCTGTCGTAGGTTAGATCTATAGGAACGGAAAAACCAAACAGATGTACAAGGTGAAGATTTAGTGACAAAACTGTTCATCATGATATTGCCCAGTATGTAGGTTTGTGAGTTTATGTGAAACCGTTGCTATTGCATATAAAGCACATACCTCCATCGGCCATATATATACTGAACACCTAATAAAATTTAAGATCATATAAAACCGAAACGTAACATCAAATTCCCCTTAGCTGTGACTATCATGGCTTATGTTTTCACTTAATCATTATGTTTATTTTTTTTTTTGTGGGTGGGGATCACCGCAAGTTGTTAACCTGGCATGGCACCACAATATTGAAAATAACGAATTAATGAATATCTAAGTCTACTCAAACCAATGTGTCCACTCATTATTTTTCTCAAACTATCAGGGTGATTAGAGTAATATTTGAATGGTATTTCTAGCAAGCTAAGTGAATACTTACATGTGATGTGTTTAACTGCTATCGATCATTTGTTGTTTCGCCCGAAATTTCTTTCAGGTATAATGCATCTTGGACGACACTGTATTTCCAACAAGGTACGGTATGATTTGAGGTAGCCTAATCATTTATATGTTTAGCATGCCATGTGATACAACAGAGGCAGCATGATTCATTCACATCCAAGTTATATTAGATACTTCTAAATTCACCTAATATATTTTCATCCACTGGTGGTAACTTCTC
>OZ024746.1:74246791-74276791 GCA_964016885.1 Eledone cirrhosa | reverse complement strand
TGTTTGTTTGGTGTGTATAAAATACAAGACATAATTATTGAATTATTAATATGTGAGGTAAAAATCAACAATACAATATATAATAAAGCTTCAAATTTAGCCAGGAGGCCAGCAATTTCCTGGCTGGTATCATCCTTTTTAACTGATTCTAGTACGTTTCTTGTAGCCTATATTATCTATCACGGAGGATAAAATGCAATGTTTTCAAGACAGGTATTGGAACATAAAGAGCCAAAATTATATGACAGCCTTAAACCTGTTACCAATATACCGCCCCGTAAAATAACAGCAAAGCATATATATATATATATATGTGTGTGTGTGTGTGTGTGTGTGTGTGTGTGTGTGTGTGTGTGTGTGTGTGTGCGAGAAAAGTGGCTCTATTCATCGGCGATCATTCTTCCTAAAAAAATCATCAAATAAGACCTTTCCGGAATGAATACCAAGAAATCATAGGGAAACTAAGGCTTCCGATAAATTAAAAAGGGTGATAAAATGATTACGGTTTAGAAACAACTCCAACGAGGAAAAACTCAAATCATTGGACCAACAAATGGAAATGGAAATTTCAAAAAGATCTGCAGTACTACTCCATGAAAGGGCCCACATACTTTGGAAAGAAAGTTGTGGAAATGAAAAACTAATATCTCTTTGGCGATGGGAAACAATGTTCTATGGTTCAACAATTATTAAAGGAAATTTACAACTGAAAACCATGCTAATAACCCATTAATGAAAAATGGTTAAATATACAAAATTCACGAACCATTCTTCCAACCAGTACCAGGATATCAAACCTAGACTCACCAAAGCTATAGAGACAATTCCTAGATATTTAGATATCATAGTGATCCCACCAAAAGAACCCAAATCCTCCTTACACATGGTCCGAAATCGTAGATACCAACATACAGAAATGAACAAACCGCAAACAATTCCAGACAAGACCAAAAACAATCCTAACCTAAGAACATCTGAAACCACTTTAATAGATTACACAATAACACAGAAAAAGCCATCAGATACAGGAATAACTGGAAAAGAACTAATATTGAAAGATCATTTTGTTGAAGAAGTCGATAAAACCGACGAAACTTGGTGGTACAAATCGATCATGAAAGCCGCAATTAATCAATCTATGGAATATAAACATCTCAACCAACAAATTAAAATCCTCTGAAAGGGAATAACATTCACTCTAATACCACGACACCCTAACTTCAATGAAATTCATGATATTTCACACTTCCGTAGAGCATTCCGATATTACGACTAATAATGTTTCGACGAGGAAAACAGTGACGATTCAATTGTACGGAATAAAAGCAGGCGCAAACCCACAACAAGGTATGAATAAAGACCAGACATAAATATATATATATATATATATATATATCACATAAGAAACGGAGAGTCATTATTGCGACGAATAAAATTTATTGGATATATTACAATCGTTTCTCTGGCGACCAGCTCGAAGCACGATCGATGTAATCATCGAACCTGACTTTGAAATCGCAAGCTCCTCAGATATGTCTAGATTCCATTTTGGAAACTCTGCTTCGTAGAATCGAGACATATCTGAGGACCTTGCGATTTCAGAGTCAGGTTCGATCATTACATCGATCGTGCCTCGAGCTGGTTGCCAGAGAAACAATTGTAATATGTCCAATAAATTTTATTCGTCGCAACAATGACTCTCCGTTTCTTATGTGATATCATACTCGGCTCAAACGGCCTACCGCTTACGGACGCTTTAAGCATCCAACAGCAATTATGTATATATACACACACACACACACACACACACACACACACACACACACACACACACACACACACACACATATATATATATATATATATATATATATGTGTGTGTGTGTATATGAGTGTGTGTGCATGTGTGTGTGTGTGTGTGTAATAGATAATAGTTAGACTTTCATCTAAACACTAAATATAGCAAAGCAATACAGAAATTTTTTTAAAATGATGCCATTTAGAACACAACACCTAAATTCTGACATGAAAAGTTATATACATTTATGACATACACATAGAGATTTCGCCCTTACACAAGTTAACTGTTATGAAATATCGGAATTTAGATCTACAAACATGTAAAAAAAAAAAAGGTAAAAACCCCCTTCGGTCTCGAATGATCATGAGATTTGCACCTAGAAAGTTTCCCTCCGGGGCACAAGTCTGGGCAAGGTTGTTTGTGGAAGACCAGCAGTTGCCTATATATACCAGCCTCCCCTCTCCATACCACTGATGATGTTCAAGGGAAAGGCATTGGTTGATACAGCTTGATACCAGTGACGTCACAACTCATTTCTACAGTCGAGTAAACTGGAGCAACGTGAAATAAAGTGTCTTTCTCAAGAACACAACGCATCACCAGGTCGAAGAATCGAACAAACAACCTTCCGATTGCAAGCCTAATGCTCTAACTACTAAGCTATGAGCCTTCACGGAATAAAGCAGGCATAAACCCACAAAAGGTATGTAAGGAGAAAAGGATATTAAGCTAATACCGATATTTACAAACTATGTTAAAGCAATATTGAGAAAAAAAAGCTTACTACGGGGTAAATCTATATATAAGTTCGTCATACAATGTGTTTGTGTGTGTGTGTGTGTGTGTGAGTGTGTGTGTGCATGTGTGTGAGTATGTGTGTGTGTGATTATGTGTTTGTGTGAATGTAAACGAGTGTTAAAAGAAGGAAGGAAATGCTGGAAAAAACCCAAGCAAAACCGTTCCTGGCGTTCCATTTGCTACGCTGAGTGTGAGTGTATGTATATGTATGTATATGTGTGTAAATGTATGTATGTGTGCGTTTGTATGAATGTATGTCTGTGAGTGTGTATTTTTGTAATTGTGTCTGTGTTTGCGAGTTTATATTTGTATGCTCATACATATAAATACAGGCACGCACACACATATACACATACGCGTCAGCGCGCTGAAAACAATTTTATCTATAAGGTGAAAATAGTACAAGTTCAACAGTGGCTTCGTAGCCTTAGAAAGTTAGACTTTGGATATGCCCAGAAAATATCGATAGCCGAACTAAGACCAGTTTAGGTGCTTTGATTGTATTCGTACAGGCGTTTTATGTATATGTAAATGTTTATAGAGAAGTTTGTAATACCTTTATATTAAAGGGTGATTCTTCCTTCAAAGTTTATCACGTGTAGCTGCCATCATCTTTCTACTTCATCTCAAAGCATTTACTTACAATTCAGCTGATTATATTTCCAAACCACATCAGCTTAGTTCATTTTGCTATTAAAATACAATTAATGTTCCAATGATGGGCTGTACGTACAGACTGGTGTGTATAACTTATTTAATCTTAAAATTATCACACATAATTACCAAACACAACGACGTTTATCTTACATAACTAAAAACACTTTCATAACGACGACGAAAATGACTTTGATATTAACAGAATATATCAAAAACAAATGCTACGGATTGAGTACTGAAATGACATCCAGATTATAAACCATCTTCATACACCGACATTTTAGGTAAACTTCATTTTCTTTCCTTATCTGACACTTCTATTACCCAAGAATAAGTTTATATTTTATCAATATCTATATTTAAATTCTCTATTCATTCTTTATTTTGCCACCTCTGTTTACTTTTCTCCCTATCATTTCTATATATTTTTATTATCAAGTTAATATTTGGGTTTTTGGTAATTCTCTACTCATGTTTAAAGGGGAAATGTGAATTTCATATTTTATCTTAGGTGATATTTTTACTTTTGTAGAGATAAGAATATTTCTTTTTATTAATTCTTAAAAATGGAAAACAATGCGTAAATTCCACGATATTCTATATATTATCTTCATGATAAAGTGAATATGTGAATATGTATGAATGACATAATGAGTATGCGTGTTTGTATATATATATATTCATACATACATACATATATATATATATATATATATATATATATATATATATATATATATATATATATATATATATACGTTATTCCGGGTTGAATCGGAGGTAACCACAGTAAGTAAGGTACTCAATACATTGCAGAGTATAAAAGTTTTAATATAGGTGAGATTCTACAGGACTAGAACTGTTTTATTTCCTGATGATTTCTAAAGAATGAAACAGTTCTAGTCCTGTAGAATCTCATCTATATTAAAACTTTTATACTCTGCTATATATATATATATATACATACATACATATATATATATATACACACACATATATATATACACACATACATATATATATATATATATATACATATATATATATATACATATACATATATACATATATATATATATATATATATATATATATATATATATATATATATATATATATATATATATATATATACAGTATTTTCCGTTGTGTTGTAATATAAATATTACACACAGTAGATTATCAGCTCACGTAGAGTTTGCTCGATATATATATATATATATATATATATATATATATATATATATATATATATATATATATATATATATATATATATATATATATATATATATGCACAAACACACACACATATATATATAGGATCCGCTAAGGTGAAACAATTGTTCTCGGTATGGTGAACTGTTGTGTTACCACTTCTACCTAACTCGTCCCGTGGAGTGAGTACTCTACCACTACAGATATTACCTTCCAGTGTTCTACATCTCTCCCTCTCTCTATATATATATACACACATTATATAAATATATATATATAGTGTGTGTGTTTGTGTGTGTTTGTGTGTGTGTGTTGGGGGAGATAATTAGATAGAGAGGGAGAGAAAAAAAAGAGGTAGTGAGATTTGTGGAATGTCAAATCTGATCAGGCAGATCTATGATCAGTTGCACTCTAACGATACGCAACCAAATTTCCTGGCTATATATAGGACAACATTACGCAATATGCTCCATCTATATATTAGACAGAATGATATTTGATACAAACATCGCAATTTTTTTATCGTAGTTCAAGCAGCGACATTGAGGTTTTTCAATGTCTCAAGGGTAATAGATAGATATTATGATGTTCTATCATTTTCAGAAAAGCCCGCCTTGCTATTAAAGAGAATATTTCATATAATTTTAACACTCAAGTGTTTTTGAAAATCCCTTATGAAAAGAAATATTGCAATATCTTTTTGAGTGCTATCTGTAAATATTGTGAGACCAGTGATATTCCTTATTAAACCTATTTGATCGATAATATGCCAGCTATATACTATTGCTTAAAATAATTTGAAGAAATGCGATAAAGTTAGTAGGCTTCATCGCACCTCTAAATATAAGATAAAGTCAACTTGAAAATTTAATAAAATATTTTCTGATCTGTTATCAATTTTCGGCGACAAGAAATTTACTTATGAAAATTTCAGTAGATAATATGCTACTTAGATATAATTTCTCCTTAGAGAAAGTCCATCTATAGAGATCAACTTCATGTATATGTATTTATTTATTATTCATTCATGTATTATTTTGTATCATATTGCAATACGTGACCAATAGCGTCGTTAAGTGCAGGTTTAGAACATGATCGTTATTGGTTCAATTATATCTTGCGCAAAAGCAACAAGGAAGAGTTTGTTTCTTGGTAGATTTTACATGAAAAACAGTGGTTTTGCTCGCGAATTTTACAGGTTTCGTAGATAAACCATATGTAATTTCTCTATCTATCTATCTTTCTTTCTCTCTCTCTTTCTCTATCTCTCTCTTTATATATATATATATATATATATATATATATATATATATATATATATATATATATATATATATATATATATATAGTTGCTGATTATTGCAGTGTTTATCTATGAAAGTTACGTTGCAGTCTCACGAAGATAATCCTGTTCAAGCAGTTAAAAGCACACCACGACTGTCGTATATATCCAACACTGTGATGGCAATCAAACGCGACGACGTTTCCATGTACGAAATAACATTAAGACAGATGTTATGTTTAGATAATTGTATATATTACATTATACATATTTCAATGATATGGTTGGTATTTATTATGTAATGGCTACATCAGTAACTGGAATAGTCCCGAGATTCCCCACGGCGATTTCTATGATATGTTTCATTACAGAACTTCAGGAGACTCTTCCACACCTATTTGAGTTTCTAAAACTAACTAATGCTATTCAGGCCTGGTGCCTTTCCGTTTTATTTTTTTAACTGTCGAATTGCAATGACTACTTCTGACTGTATTAGTTGGCATTGTTTTATCACAGTGTACATATCGATGATATTCAGAAGTTCACTATGGGACTGAGTAGCTGAATCAGCATTTAATAAGTTTTTGAAGTGATTCTCCCAGGTTTTGAATCGGTCATCACCCTCAACGGATATCACGCTGCCAAATTTCTTTCCGGAAAGTTTCTTGCCGAGGTCCAAATCATTCTTGATGAAAAATGTAGTTGCTAGAGTCGTAAATGAGCGCAGTATGTCATTGATGCTCTTGTCTTTATAACTGTCAAACAGTTTATGCAGGTTATTCTGAGTTGCATGAATATGTTGTATCGGTGCTTGGAGGGTTGCCTTGCACGTAGAAACAATAGAGTTGATGTCCAAAGTGATAAGAGGAAAACGAAGCTTTCAAGGCAGGAGTTCTTCACCTGTTATTGTTGTTATCTTAACACATAATGACTAGGCCTGGTCAGCTGCAGGTAAATGACTGAAACACGATGAAATGAAATCATCATTAGCATCGGCCAGAGCAGGATCATCTGTGAGTGCTTGCCAGAACAATTTCGGGCGTCACAGCCTGAATGAGACTGTTGCTGTTACCATGTGGTGTTTACTCCCAACAGTGTTCGATAACAAGACATCTAAAACCTTGTTCGTGCCATATATCTGTTACGTGTTCACTTATACTACCACAGAGTTTGTACATACAAGAAACCTACGTTTCGTAAAATCTGTCAATGGATCACCTACATGTGGTCGGGTGGCCTGTTAGATTACATATTCATGTTTTTCCGTGACTTGTTAGAAAACACAACTTACTGTTTTATAAAATTATGAACACGTTGGATAATGTAGTCCTAGATAGGCTATGGAAGATATCATACTTCTGATAGTCATCTTGAGTAGATCAACTGGAATAGAACTGACTCGGTGATATACATAAAACAATTTCAAAGACAACATGCTGTGTTAAGCTTGAACCGGTTTGTAACATAATATACTATGCACATAGTTCTCCAATATTAGAACAACTTAAATATCAAACTTAAGAAAATACATGTACATTTTATTACAACTATTCTGTTAATATTCTATCGACTTTGATGACGTACATATATGGAAAGATTCCACTTCATAGCATATAGAAAATATGCATTAAATTCATCGAATTTAATTTATGATAATGTAGGCACATGATTAATTATCCTTAATGATATATACAAATAATTATTGATATATATGACGCATTATTATCTGTATATACTGCAAATTAATTTGATGCTTACTTGAAATAATTCTGCCAACCAGGATTGACACATGATGGCAATCTTTGTAGATACATATTTAATGCGTCTTCAGATAGGGGGGTATGGAATCAGTTCCGTATAATTTATGCCGCCATGTCTAACAGGAATTGAATCAGAATATATTAGGAGATTTGGCAAGTTATCGAAGATGCAATCAAATATGTAACAAGAATTGAATTAAAAGACGGCATCAGTAAAATTCTAACTGAATGGAGGAGAAACAGAGAGAGACAATAATACCTTCTTATCCTCAGGGATACATAAATATATAGAGTGACATAGAAATGAATGTCAGTTTAATCATGTCAATATAATAAGCAAACACCCAGCAAGATTAGAAATGCTGATTGAATTGACGTTATCAGTGAGATATATGGATACACCGATTCAAATGCAAAGGACAGTAGATGGATAAAACAAGAAAATCTACATCCAGGTTCATTGTATTTAATATAATATTTGAAAGCAGCAGTAAAACTAAACACTTTGTGAAAGAATAACAAAAATAAATCTTACGCATAGAGTTTATTTTAAAATTATTTTTTAGTTTGACCAATAATGTGATAGTAAACATTATAAACATGCTTAGGAATAATTATATTGTCTCTGTGTTCCTGACTCCTTCAACACCTGTTGGGTGTAGATATTTCATTTTAACTTCTAGCATTATAGTTATATTCTATTCTTTTGACTTTAAATGCTATATTACTTAATAATGGCATGAACACTTTATTCCACTCTTCATCCATGGTGGTTCTGTATGCAAAGAAAGCCTCCATATTTACGCCCATTTTGGATCCAATGGCAATATTTACAATATGCTAATAACTAATTTCCAAGAAAAACTAATTTCCTGGACAGTTTCACAAGAAATAAGGATTTAACATGATGAATGCACATAGTCAACTTGGCAATGGCTGCGTTATACAACCAGGGCTTCTTCGAGCTCACAAAATACTTCAGCTGTCCAAACCTACTCACAATCTAAGAAGCTGTGATGAGATTTACAATGCAGTACTGTTTCCATATCTAACACCACGTTACAGTTTTACATACATACTGGGACCACATCTAAATAAAAGCACACAATCAAACCAAGCATCCGGGAATTAGTATGAGAAAGAGAGAGAGTGGGGAGATTCAATGAAAGTGAAAAGAATGAATGAGGGAGGAAAATAATTGTTTCTACATTTGGCACAAGGCGAGCAATTACCTCAGTGCATTACTGGTACTTTATTTTATCGACCCCTTAAGGATGAAAGGCAAAGTCAACCTCGGCGGGATTTGAACTCAGACCGCAAAGGGGCGTAACTCTATGCTGCAAAGCATGGAGTCCGACCCTCTACCGATACTGCCAATCCATCGCCTTTGGAGGGGGGGGGGATAATGATAAATAAAAGGAGCGAGAAGGAAAGATTAAAATAAAGAAATAAATTATTTAATACAGATAGATAGAGGGATAGATGAATGGATAGATACATAGAAAGAAATAGAAATTCCATCTAGTTGGCATCTCTGACTACTCGTCTATTCGATATCTGCAGATTGAGTCTTATCTAGTGGCATTTATAAGTTATGTCTATTTAATCACCAAACTCATGTTGTGCTTAGCAGGTCATCATATCAAGCTGTGTATTGTTAACAACATCTTCAAGATATCTAACCATGAAGAGCCCACAAATAGCTGGACATCATATTGTACAGTTTATTCTCTAGCTGAATTTCCCTCAGAATAATTGTTTCTACTTTAGGCACAAGGCCAGCAATTATCCAGTACATTACTGGTACTTTATTTTATCGACCCCGTAAACATGAAAGGCAAAGTTAACCTCGGCGAGATTCAGAATAATGAGTTCAAATCTCATTTGGTTCCAATTAATGAATTGCCGCTGATTGAATCTACAATAAGTAGATCTATCCCTAACCCTAACTCTACAAAGTTAAGAATTGTAAACTTATTAAAAAAAAAGGAATTTCAGATAATGTACATGTATATCGTCAAAATATAATACATTATCCATTTTATTTAAATCATTTCATTTTTTTAAGGATTTCAAAATTCAGTCAAATTGCCAAGAGATATTTCGAAAAAAAAAATAGGCGTATGGATGGGGAAACATTGTAAACATTTAGGAACTAGACTGTCGAAGAATGTCGGTTAAATCCCCCCTCCCCCATTACGCGTCAGTGTATTTAGAAATAGAGATACACTACAGCTAAAGAAATTCAAACTGATCACGACTAGGAAATCTTCGAGCATAGATATATTCAATCAAATTTGGGATAGGTTTAAATAACAAATAAACGAATAGATGAAAATGCGTGTTTCTTTAACACACACGCACCCACACACACATACATACTCTTTTACTCTTTTACCTGTTCTAGCCATCCGGCTGAGGTCATGCTGAGGCACAGATATAGATATATTTATATATGTATATATATATTTATATATATATATTTATATGTATATATATATATAACATCTAGATAACATTAAAAAAGAAAGAAAATGAAGTGGTAAATCCATTAACAACATGGTCTTTAACAGTATACATATCAAATTGAAACTTACGATAATTGATTCCAAAATGTATGTCAACAGTAATGCTAAATATGTTTCCCGCAAGTGTAACAAAAGAATGTTGAGCCTAATCCATTAAAAATCAAGGTTTAAGAGGTTACGTATCACGAAATGATTTTATGTTAATAGAGATTACAGATGTTAATATCTTTCAAATGAAATATTACAAAAAACTAAAAATGATATTGTAAAATTCTATATCGATAATGTTAATATTATGCAGTATTATCGTCAGTTTAAGTCACTATCAATTACCCATGCAACACGAGAAAACCACGAATTATTTTTTGTTTTGTATTTTTCACACCGTAGATTTGATACTCAATCAACAATAATCAGTTCGCCGCTCCTTCCACACCATTGAAAAATATACATAACTGACTTAATCAAAATATATTTTTACTGTTCGTGTTTGTTTTATCTTCGTACCTCTGTAAATAAGGGTGGAGTTGTCTAACTTCATGATGTTGTTGAAAATGTTTACTGTGTGCTTTTGTTTCTTTTATGTTTGAGGGATTTCTCCGTTAATGATAAAACAAAATATCAACATCGTGATGAAGGGAGTCGAGAAAGATATAAACTGCCCTCATGGGCGGTCATCTGATTAGAGAAATTGGGGATAGTTCTTTTCCCCCTACTCCACATTGTATGTGTCATCCTACCCCTTTCTCTCAACCATCAAATACTCGTGATTATCAGTTGATATCGGAATATGGAGACATGAGTCTGGCCTGGCACTGGAAAGTGATCCATCAACTAGAGAAATGACGTTAGAGGTGGCAGGAAAGAAAAACGAAGAGTAGGAGGGGAAGAAAGGAATGAAGGAAGGAAGGAAGGAAGGAAGGAAGGAAGGAATGAATGAAAGAAGAAGAAGAAGAAGAAGAAGAAGAAGAAGAAGAAGAAGAAGAAGAAAAAAAAAAAAGTAGATAGATATGAAATCGACGAAATCAATAACAACAAATTCAACAGGGGAAGAATTGAAATAGTAAGACATGGGTAATGAAATGTTCATATATAGCTGCAGTCTAATGACTGAAAACAGTAAATGAATAGATGTCGTATTATTGCTAGATCTATTGATTAGGGAGCCCCGCGAGGTTGGGTGGCTGTTGCAGCGGGTGTCACTGGACATCGTCTGGGGGAATGCTTTTGCCGTCTTCTTAGTGGGACGCAGCACTTCTGGCCTCTTGCCCTAGGCCCAAAACCAATCACCCCCTTCGCCCCTCCCCCTCTCTTCTGCGACACCACAGCTCTTGCCATCCCATCCCCTTCCGATCTTTTTCTTCTTTCTTTCACTCCTTTTATTTACTATATTTATTTTTATATATTTCCCTATTCTTTCATTCCTTTTCTTTGCTCTCCCTTTTTTTTTTATTATTTCTATATTGAAAAATAAACAGCTCAGAATAAGCTCGAAAAATAACAAACACAAAAAAACATTAAATGCCATCTGAAATCATAAAAAAAGGGATTATGTACTTCTACATATATACGATAAAATGACACGAGTGTTACATCTGCTAGAAAATTTCATCATTGGTGGGCAGGATCACCGCTCAGCAAAAGCAATCAACCTTAACAACAATACTTTTCACGCTAGATCTCAGATGTTCTAATGATATTTTACAGTAATCACACAATACAGGATAAACAAATACTCAAAGTCTATTCACAGTTTAGAACTACATGGCTTACGGAGCTGCGCAGGCGAATCTATATATTAAAACACAATATATTAAAACAACCGATTTATGTCTTAATACTCTGGGATCAAGGAGAGGGGGGTAGCAGAGGTTGATGGTGAAGTGGTCCGGGATGCAGGTTATGGTCGGGGTGAGGATGGCAGACGTACAATGGGTGAGTGTGTGTAAGTGGGTTGCACATTATGATGCGTTTGCGCGTGTGTGGGTGTTAAGTGTGTTGTTAGTGGGGGTGTGTATTCATACATACATGTGAGCGTATGTATGCAAGTATGTGTGTTTGGCAGAGAAGGATGCGTGATTGTTGGTGTGTATTGTGTGGTTGCATGTATACGTGTATACGTGTGTGCGCGCTTGTGCGTATGTGTGTACGTAAGTAGTGGGGTGGGTTTTCGAGTCTAGTATGCATGGACCGGGTAGAATTCAGGTAGATTGAATCCGAGTGGGATAGAATCCAGTTTGGAAAGTCCAAAGTAGGGAATGGCCGTAGTAAAATAGAACAAAAGAATTGTGGGTGGTTGCAGGAAATGTCAGGGTGCGCGCGCGCGTATGTGTGTGTGTGTATGTGTATGTGTTAGTGTGTGGGCGATGTTCGTAGCAGAGTTCTAAAGAAGAACAAGGGGGCGGGGTGGGTTGGTTGGGTGTTATATTCTGCGGTCAGATAGAATGTAGGGGACGGAGGCTGAAGGAGTGTGTGATAGGAGTAGGAGAAAGCTGGCGTGAGGGAGTCAGGCCCGTACGGAGGGAGTGGTTGTGGCGTTGGTGGCTGTAGTATTGGTGATGCACGCACACGCGGATGTACTAGCCCACACACTGATACTCATATATATATAGGAAAATGTTAGACCCCGACGGCAGAGCTCAAGCCGTTTCGACGGCTATTTCTGACATTTTCCTATTACCCACTCTACTACCCTGAGTATTGTGTACTGGTTCCTTATCACACCTCCTTCGTAATATATATATATATATATATATATATATATAGTATTAGCAATTGGAAAGACCAATGGAAAAATTGTTTTCTCGGTCCGATTTGAGGAGCTCCACCCCAATCTTTAAGTCAATGAGGTCTGGGATCTTGTCGATCGACTATCGATATATATATATATATATATATATATATATATATATATATATATATGCATCAGTGTTACCAAAGTGGAGTTTTGCGGGTAGTCCGACCGGACGTCATGGAAGGGCATCACTTGGGATTGGATTATTATCTAACACAAAATCAGCAAGAAACTAAATACACCTTACAATTACGATGAGAGCAGACGACTCTAATGTATCAGTAACAAAACACTGAAAAGTAGAAAAAGACGATAAAACTGACGATATCGGAAAAGATAGCAATAATAATGATGATACTTATTTAACGGACATTAGAAACTAAACACAGTTCAAATAAAAAGCATGAGATAAATTTAGGAAATTCTGTATTATCTTGAAATGCCTCCTTTAGAGTTATTCCTGGGGAAGTATTTCTAGCTCGAAGATAACGAAGAGTGTGAAGCAGATATCACATACTTGGGACTGACGAGGCAACTTCTCAGAACAGATAGTGTGGGAAAGACAATTTCCCTAAAAAATAAATCTACCAGTATTAAACATTTTGAGCTAAAGTAATGGAACAATGATACCAATGTTACTGAGTGTAAAGTGTTTCAAGTGACGACTGACTAAGTACTTACGAGATCCATGTTTTCTCTCTTTATCTTTATAGCCAGATATCTAAAAGAGGCGGGTGGGATTACCCATAATTGTTTTAGACTGGTACGATGGATGAATTTTACATTCGGATTGAACATCCGCAATCAATGGCAATAAGAGAAATTCGGGTGTGAAGAAAATTCCACTAGATAGCAGTTTTGGAAGGAAAGGGCAAGAAGAGCTATTCATTGCACGATGTGCGATGGAGGCACAGTAAAAATAACGGAAGAAAGTAGTAAAGAGATTACTCTCTTTAGTGGCCCTAACTGTATGCTGCATCTAATATGTTACTGCGGTGAAGTTGTAGCCGTTGTAGTAACGGTGAAATATGTAGGATGCATAAAGAGTGTGTCCACGAGTAAGCTGTTTACCAACAACACTGTTCCAAATATGTATCGACATCCAGCTCTATCTTACCTTTTGTAGAGAGTAAAAACATTATCAGGTTTAATCTTAATCAATGTTAGGTATGCATTATAAGATAAATAGATGGTAGCTATTTTCATATTCGAAAACATTAAATTCTCTTTAAAATGATTTTTGAGATTTTCGTTCCTCTCCAGTCGTTTACATTCCACTTCCAGAGATTGCAAATTTTATAAGTAATCGGGTTCCCAGGACCAGGGATTTACATGAAATTTTAAGTACAGAATGAAAATAGCTGGAACAATTAATATCAATGATCCAGTCTGACAACGCTGTTCTTACATCAACCTGGACTGGTAATTTCTGATTCGCTCCCCAACGAAGGAAAGACAAAATGATCGACCATGGAATATCAATTTAGCGCATGTTTGTAAGTGACATGATATTATTAAATAAATAAGTTAAAGTGTAATATACTGACTGCCGGATGTAAGGAATTAAAGTTTCTTTTGAAATTCCGCTGTAAGATAAAAAAAACAAAAATTTTTAGTTTTCTTTTTAGTTTTCTATTTTATTATTATTTATTATTATTATTATTATTGTTATTTTTTGGTTTTTGTTTCTGATATATATTTTTTTATTAATATATTGAAATCTGCTCTCTATTTCTGCTTGATAGATAATCTTGTAGAGTAAAGACAAGAATAGTAGTAATATAGACTCTATATATATATGTGTGTATATATATACACATATATGTATACTTAAATTTTTATAGCACAATGAGAATGTTTTCCGTGAACCTAGGGTTTGCAGAGTTGATCATGTAAATTCACATAGATGTTTGTAGTTATCACATAAACATATGAATTTTTTTTAAAAACTAAACATAAGATCATTACTTTTCACACATTATGGATACATGTCTCATTCAGGAATACTGATATTTACAATATAGTGGCTGGTTTTTATACATACTAATACCTCTACATTAAAACATAGGGTTTTTATGCCTCTCCTATGTCTGGTTACTTTTAATTTTTCTCTATATATAACAGCTGGTTTCTCTCCTAACCACATATATCTCCCTTACATTAATACTAGAGCTAAATAAATAAATAAATAAATAAATGTATCATTGATACGTCTACTCAACGGATGTCCCACTACCTAGTTTTCTATATATATATCTATCTCTATTTCCTCTCTCTATATATATATATCTCTCTCTGTTTCTTTACATGAAGTTCTTCTCTTTATCTATCTTTCCATCTCTCTATTTTGTTCCATGCATTTCTTCTTTTTCTTCTTTTTCTTCTTTTTCTTCGTTTTCTGTCTTTCTTTCCTTTTTTCTCTCTTTCTTTCTCTCTGTGTACAATTTTTTCACTGCCAATTCAACTTTTCAAATACAAGTCGATGTTGTACGGTATGTCAAATCTATTTATCTATAAAACTGTTTATATTGTATTTTGTCTGAGGAAGGCATAGCATATTGTTAATATGATATCCCTGAAATATATATAATGAAATAAATATGGTTTTATAAATGTAGTTTCCATTTATTTAATATCGTAAATATACTCCAAATACTTGTCGAGTGCTTTTATATCAGTTATAAATATTTACTAGTTGTAACCCAACAATTTAAATATAACTTTCCATGTATATATATATATATATATATATATATATATATATATATATCACATACGAAACCGAGAATCGGTGTTGCGAAGAATAACATTTATTAGACATATTACAATCGTTTCTCTGGCGACCAGCTCGAGGCACGATCGATGTAATGATCGAACCTGACTCTGAAATCGTAAGGTCCTCAGATACGTTTCGATTCTACGAAGCAAAGTCCCCACCCCAAAAAAAAATATATATATACACACAAACACGCACACACACCCACAAACTCACACACACACACACACATATTTATATATATATATATAAAGTGACACGTTGTTTTTGTTTAACTGTGATGTGCTGCACTAAACGAAGGGCGACTATGACCAAAGGTGTTTTAAACTTGTCCATTATGTAATTTTTACAGACGAACTATGGCATATAATATATTCTCATTTAAATATAGTTGGACGTAGTTCGAGAAAGATTTGGCCACTATTGTCAGCAAGTAGAGCGACTGCATAATGAAGGTTGGAATTCCTCGCATACGCAAGAAATTTCGAAGGCCTTAAGTTTCAAAAACCATCTGCTGACGATGTCTCTAAAATTCCAATACAAAAATTAACCTTTGTAAGCCATAAAATTAAAAGTGTGTTAATATCACGTATTCCTATGAATTACTAAATTTTCTATTTCATTTATTTTCCTCGGTGTATATATGCCATTACATGTCCTTTTATATACATGTAATTCACCTTTTTACTAAAATTGATCATCATTTTTATCATTCTTGCCTCGACAGTATTTAATATTTTTACATGCTTTTGCTGTGAGACATGTATTTGATACCATGAAATCACTAATGTGATATTTGTCAATGTTTGTTAAATTCAGAGTAACACATTTGACTTGAAATCGAAATCTACAAGAACTCCCTAATATATTTCTACATCATACAACCTACACCATTACCACAATTTCAGTTAACCTGGTTCCACTGTCATAACCACAACTTCCCCAATCGTCTACATAATATTATATTATAGAGAAGAATGGTGTTATTGATTTCTCACACTGTTTCTGATTTGAACATTTATCACTTCTCGGTTGAGATTTTTTCCTATTCATATTGCATATTTTCTAGCAGAGATAGCATGCTGTCTAGTCATGTCTATACATGTATTCTGATTTGGTTAGAGTTGGATATGCTGCTTGGACGTCAACTACAGTCTTGCGTTTTCAAAACTACATTTTCCTTATCTCTATTTCCAGATCCTTCTATTTGGATAGGTTTTTTTCCTATCGGTTTCACTGATATTTTCTTATCAGATGGACACACCACATCAATCAGTGAACAAGTCCTGGTCTGTATTTATTTGATGACAATGTCAGGCAGTTAATTCTTATCTCCTGGTCTCTGTGGTATGTGTTTGCATATCTTACAGGATAGTACAATGATTGTTCTCTCTGACTGCTTACAGTCTATGCCTGTGCAATTTAGAATAGTAAAGTTTCAGCACCTTTCCTATGAGAGATATCTTATTTAATACTTATACCTTTAAATGCACTTTAAGAAATGTGTGTAAAGTTACCCATTGTAAACTAAGGGATGTTCACATCAATGTCATCATATAATTGTACAAGGACAATGTCGATAATGTTGATGAGATATACTTACACACCAAATGATATCATAACCACTCATATATATGGTACCAATGGGGATTGAAAAGAGGTTATGATCACTAGAATTTAGTAACTTTTATTTGTTTCTATTTGAAACATTTACAAGGAATTTTTTGTATGAGAGTCACATTCATAAACTCGTCTGCTTTGGATATATACAGTTCATGCTGAGCGCACCCCTCAGGAATATTCACATCTACCCTTTGTTAATACGCGCGCGCATATGTGTGTGTCTTATGGTTTCACATGAGTGGGTTACAGTTATATTTCAGTAGAATGAAATATTGTTATTTGGTCAAAGTTCAGGCTGTGAGAGTTTCTTCTTCGAGTTTATCGTTCAAGGCTAACGACAATTGATACTGTGGAATATGAAAGTTTCTCATATACTACAAAGATGCCTTACACATTTCTTACCAGGGAATACTACTTAGATTATAGTATCATTCAGGCTTTCTACTGAAAGGGAGAAACTCTAAGGTAGAAAGAGCTATGGAAAAATTATCCAATTTTCTAAAGATTTTTGAGAAGAAACATGGCGGTGGATTGGCAATATCGGTAGAGGGCTGGACGCCATGCTTTGCAGCATAGAGTTACGCACCTTTACGGTCTGAGTTCAAATCCCACCGAGGTTAACTTTACCTTTCATCCTTACGGAGTCGATAAAATAAAGTACCAGTAATGCACTGGGATAATTGCTGACCTTGTCTATATGTGGTGATGACTAAATTCAGAGTGGAATCATGGACACGGCGAGATAGATCACATTTATTTACATTGCTGATAAATCCCACATGTTCTGCCTATTTAAATAAAATAAATAAATAAATTTAAAAAATCCAAATGATACAGATTTTGAAATATAGCTTAATGTGAACTTACAGATACAGCTCAGCTGCGAACAGTTACAAATTGCATCTGTAATTTGTCTTTCGTTTGAAGAAGATTTTGGCGATTAAAACGGAAAGTATTGCTATATAGTAGCAACCTAGCAACTGAACTCTGATACTTGGGCAATTGATTAAATTATGATTCAAAGCTTCAGTTCAACAAACAGAGGCCATATTGACATGCCTAAAGATGGCAGCTAGCAATAAGAAAAATCTCGGAAGAGATAAGAATCTTGGAGTAGATAAAAAGCGTTGATGAGAAGATGGCAATCTGCGAAAATAAATGAAGAATCGATATTCTATCAAAGTGTTATTCTTGAAATGTAGTTGAAAACTGCATTGACGTGAAACTAAGAAATAGAGAAAAGAAAAAGAAATTAAAAGAAGCGAAGAGAGAGAATGTGAAAAGAAGAGAGGAAGAAATATAGACAGAAAGTCAGAGAAAAGGTATGAAATGAGTTGGAAAGAAAGAAAGAAAAGAAGGACGGGAAAAGAGAAATGAAGGAAGTTGGATATCTTAAGAAGCGTTAAAGATAACGTTAAGTTCTTCAATATATAAACACATTTATTATCAATGGCACTTATCTGATGAATATATATATATATGTGTGTGTGTGTGTATGTGTGTGTGCCTGAGTGTGTATATATATATATATATATATATATATATATATATATATATATATATATATATATATATATGTATATATATACATGTGTGTATCTATATGTATGTGTGTCGGGGTATAGATGTTTATACATACATATTTTTATACATATATATGTTCATACATGATATGTATATGAGTAATTTTATATGAGTGATTGTATGAAATACTTGTGTATGTATGTAGAAGTGTAAACATAAATTATACTATATATTTCTCCCATAAAAGTAGGTACATTCGTGTGTATATGCTTATATATTTGAATATTGTATTCATAAATTCATATATTGGTATATACCGACATTTCCAGACTTACATAATCACAAATCCAGACACACATATGCATAAACACAAGTGCACAGATATATACACCTATATATTACACGTGTGTATCTTTTTATGTGTGTATGTGTAGATTATGAGTCTCTTCAATATATAAATATACATTCTTCTACATATTTATATAGTTTTACATACAAACACTCGCATCTAAACGCTCAGACATATATACATATCTAAGAATGATTTTATTTGTTCATATACTATACACACATTTACGTATACATATGTACATTGATAACTGTATACAATTATGCAGTTATATATGTATATCTATGAGTATATATTTTTATCCACTTATTCTTATATTTTTACTGGTTTCAGTCATTAGAGAGCGGCGATGATAGACCGCAGCCTTGATTTATTTGATTATGAAACCCACTGCTTATGTTATTGATCACCTTTTCGTCAAACCGCTAAATTACTTGTGACCGATAGAAATTAAGATGGTCTCACACACTCTTACACATACACTCACATACATACATACATACATACATACATACATACATACATACATACATACATACATACATACATACATATGACAAATTCAGGCCCCCGACGGCTGAGCTACTACCGTTTCAACAGTTCGGATCTAACTGTTGTAAGGGCAGGAGCTCAGCCGTCGGGGACCCGAATTTTTCATATTACCCACTCTACTACCCCAGGTATCGAATACTCTGGCGAGTATTGGTCTAACTGCTTTTTACCGCTTCCATTCTGATATATATATATATATATATATATATATATATATATATATATATATATATATATATATATATATAATTTATATACATATACATATATGCATACTTATATATAATCACAAATCTGTGTGCGTGTGTGTAACGCAATTCAAACTATAGATAATTTGTCTTGTATATTATGACTCTATGAGTTTTAACTGGTCGTTCCTCAGACTAGTTCATTCTCATTCATCATAAGTTTTACAATTATACAAATGTGAAAAACTACTTACTATATGACGATATTTGTAATAATTCTTCATATAGAGAAATAAGTTGATTCTCTTTGCATGTCTATAAAAGTAATGAAGAAAGAGATAATTGAATAAATCAAAACAAAATCGAATACAAATATCTTTAAGGTGAGAACGCACGACAAGACTATACTATACAAACATATCCAAACAAAACTCATCTGCTGGTTTCTTTACATTAAATGCATAACATTTTTTTTTTATTACAATTTGAATTTTCTTGTTTCAGTTTAAATTGTTCCATTATTATTGGACCTTCATAACTCTGTATCACATCGAAACAATGTTGGCAATTTTGGGACGGGGAATGTTGATTTAAATCAGCCCTAGCACTTGACTTCATGCTTCATTCTTCATTTTATGGACCCAGGAATGTGTAAGTCAATGTTGACCGGAGCGGAATATGAACTCAGCACAAAAGCGATTACGCATTTGTAAAATTCAATCAGGTCCCTGACCTTGCATAATGAACATTAGAAATGTAAAGTACGACTTTTTGAGTGCATCAATATCCCACAAAGAAATATTATAATAGCACATTTTATATTTTATATATTATAAAAATGTAAGATTTCCATTTATTATTAACTCTGTCTACTTTCGAAAGCTGTATGTAAGTTTTATAATTACCAGAACATATCTTGTGTTTATTCTCCAGTTAGTATGGTGGCATATTTTCAAAATAAAATATTTAAAGTATTCTGAAATGGTAGAGATTGATATTTTCTACGATAATGTATACATTGATGTATTTTTTAAAAATATTTTTATTGATCAAATATAGATATTCGAATTAATTTTACTCTAGGTGTGAGAATTACATAACCTAAATAGATCATAAGCCAAGAAGGGTCCTTCTGCTGTGTTGCTATTAATTTTCTAGAAATAACAACCAATTTACCTAAATCACCTGTATCCCTTAACAAAAAGAAATAACGAACCAATATTGCAGTCTTTGTGTGGACTCTATAGTTGCTAGAGACACCACTAAATCATGTATTTTAAAGGGAGATGATTCGATTAGAAATTCTTTATTTTGTCGTTCAAATTGATAGTAAATGGGAAGAAAAATATCCCTTAAATCACACCCCTATCGACATTTCTTTTGAGGGGTGGGGTTAAAGAGCTAATCAATGAGGAACATTCACGCAATTACTTGATCCGATTGAAACAGCAGATAATTCTCTCTCAATTTTCCTATTATTGTCATAAAAAAGGAAGAAGACATGCTATATTCCTAGATATACTATATCTGGAAAGAGTATTCCATAATATTGATTGAAACGCATTTGATTATACATCTGCTTCCTCGGGATTGATCTTGGATTAAACGTCAATAACAGCAACCAAGTGTATCATAAGACGAGAATCATAAAAGCTGTATCTTATTATAATATATCTATTTGAAATCAGCTGTCACTTCCTCTACATTTACCACACTAGATTAAACAACCATGGATTCGTACTAATTCCTAAAATCTGGGGGTTATTGGACACTCATACATTAATAACGATGTTTTCAGCTACGTTTTCCGCTTTATATTGATACATATCTATAAACATGTAGGTTCAACTATAGTGAGTTACGACCAGCTGAATAATGGGCATCAGATACAAACCTCCAATCTATGTATCTATAATATAGAACTCTGTCTTTTCAATTAGCTGTTACGCTATCCAATTGCCCTTTACAAATACAATAGCTCAGGTAGTAAAGTTGTTTACTTCGGTCCCTATGTATAAACTAAAACTGTATAGATGCGTCAAGTTCTTAGAGGCCCTGCTGTTTCCACATAACATTTAATTAACGAGACATGCATTATAGATAGGCCTAGGTTAGCGACACGATTGTGTACTAATACAGATGTATATCAATTGAACAGATTACCAGAGTAATGACCCACTAGTGGAAACATATACCAATCAAATAATATACTACAAGAATGGTATATCAGCGGAACGCTATACCAGGCGTTTACTACAAGAAAGGAACTATATATTGGAAGAACTATATACTAGATTAAATATGTACTAGATGAACTGTATCAGAGTGCCTCGGTTTACATATATAGTATTAGAACAAGGCGCATACCAAAGAATCAGCGTACTCCGAAAACGGTATGCGGTTGAAACGATGTACGAGTTTAAAATTATATCAGGGTAACATTTAAACAGATAAACGATGTACACATAGAGTTTTCCCTATGTGAACGTATACGTATGTAACGATATAACAGCAGAATTATGTGAGATGTTAACAATAGAGCAGAGAATGGTATACAACTGGAATGATACACCAGTGAAACAATATGCTATTATGAAAAGATATACCAGAAAAATAGTATTGCAGAAGAACAGTATTCTAGAAGAAAAGTTAATCCAGAGGAACATGACGCCAGCGGATGTTTACTCTAGAGAAACATTACTCAAATAGTACAACCAAGCGGATGATAATACTGAAGCAATATACAAGAGGAATGACACACTCGAGAAACACTATGTCAATGTAAACATATTCCAATGGAACAATAAACCAGTGGAAAGATACATAAATGATATGATATACCAGAGAAATTATTTAAATTTAAACCAGGGGAAAGATACACTACTGAAAGGATGTACCAGTGGAAAATTATACCATTGAAAAGATAAACCAGTTGCAATATATATTACTGTTAAGATATGCCAGTGGAAACCTATACCAGTGGAAACCTATACCAGTGGAACTAAATGTAGTTCTAAAGACACACCAGTGGAACTATATTCACTAGCGTAATGAAATAAATGTAAAATAATATACCAACAGGAAGATATCGTATTTAGAACTCTCGAGCCGTGGTTTGTATGCAAAATCTTTTATCAACTCTTGCATTCAATTTTAAAACGTACTTCCATATCTTCTATTCCCATGATATACTTGAAAATGTCAGTTATAAAAATGAAGCGTTCATGATACAATTAGAATGATAAACACTTTCATCGTGATAAGTAATGGAAACAATATATACATATATTTTTTCGTTGACGATTCCATTGATGTAAGTTTTATTATTTTAAGTAAGTTCTTCTGACACATTTCGAAATTATAGTTTTAAATGAAACAGTAATAAAGAAGATAATGTTAACGAAGAATTGACGAAAACTGAGATAACATTAAGAAATAGTTAACTAATCTGACTTGATCTTCATATATATCTCGCATAGAACTCTCAACCATACGTTAATGTATAATGGTATACATGCAAACAAAAGTTACATAATTCAAACTATTCTCTTATTCCTTTTGTTAGTAAAACTAACTCACATTTCAAGTTACATCACTGTCTTCCTTTGTGGAAATCTGTTTTCTAGTGTTTTGTTTTACTTGTCTTTGCCCCAGGGAATTTAAGTGCTATTGCAATGAAGGAAACCACTGATGTTTGAACATTTTCAATATTAGTCGTCAGTCAAGCCATAAAGTTAGTCTCCAAATATTCAATACCCATGCATCTTTTCAACTTTTCTCCCCACTAGAAATATTACAACGCTCCAAAAGATTGGTAAATCGTATATTTGTCTAGATACCCACATTTGTAGAGGCTCAGGGGTTTCTTTGAACGTCATTGCCTAGAACACATCGTCACAAATATGAAAGGATTTCTCCTCCGTAGATAATGTTGCAAGGTGATTGTTAATGGAATAAAAATTTGTTTCCCTGTCTCACATTTATTTACAAGTCTCCTTATATTTTAAATTATAGTCGCGTTTTCTGATTCTTTGCAACAGTTCCATAATTAAGAGTTCTTTGAGGTAGCATAACTACAGAACAGATTGTAACATTATCTACACGTTTCGCTTCCAATTCCACTTTGTATCTAATTATCTATTTTCCCATACAACAAACACCTCCTGAAATTACTATGTCTACTCTAGTTGGTTAATCACTAAATACATATACTATCCAAATGTAAACGATTACTGCGAATAATGACGTTGGGTGCATACCTCTGAGTTGTGTTCCATTTCCGCTAAGCCTTTCAGGATTATTTACTCTGAGTCTGTATACAACATGGGTAACATCTCAGACCCTTTCAAATCCACACTCTCCATTTAGTTATTTCATATTTATTGTAAACCATTAAACTGGTCACTTTGCATGAATTTTTTTATTCACTGAGCATCAGTATTACCTCAGCCGCAATAAAATAGCAAGTCTATTCAACAACCGCAATAAAATAGGATGTAAGAATAAAAGAGTATCTAATTTAAAATAAAGTATGCGGGGAAAATATTTGCAGACATATGTCATTCATTTATTTTATGTTACTGAAAGATGTTCTGTTGGCGTTATTGTCATTAAGATAATAAAAAAAACTCCGGACAATCATATTCTGTGGTCATCTTTAATTCATCTGTGTATGTATATACAATTACTGTTTAGAAATACAAACACATCAAATTATTATTTGTTATCCTCAATAAAAACCGCAGATTCTTTTTTTTTTTTGTCTTATGGTAGTAGGACAAGTACTATTACAAACAGTTTATGGCATAATCTCAAGTACAATTACAAGCAATATGGCATAATTTCTTTTAATCTACGCCAGAAACATCGACTTCCTTCTCAAGTAGATCAAAGACTTGAACAATCTGCAGAAAATGTTTGCATATGTTTGCTACTATGTCCGCTTGTTTACAAAATAAAATACTGCAACCGTAGACAAAACTAATGTTATTATTGTTTTAAATTCTGATTATGCCTTATTTCGTGTATTTCTTCTAAAGAAAGATTATCTCTACATCATTTTAAAGTTGCAATGTTGCCTGATTAGTAACCCAGTGCTTTTTAAACGTCATTGTTCTCATTTAGTCTGCTTATTGTAAAAATGAATTAGTTTCATACACTCTATGTAGCCTAAAATTGTATGTGCATATCTATGTAATTGCCTGTAAAGTGTATACGATAACTTAAGCTAGGCATTCTAAATAACATGGGCATGATATGTCTGGGAAGAGCAAAGAGTCACAGCATGCTGGAAACCCAGCTCGATTTCTATCCACGTTTGAAATCATTTTACATCACTTATGCTGCTAATCCTCTTGAGAAAGGTGTAAACATAATTAAGTTCCATTTATGTTTTACTCAAAGGATACGGTTTTGCATCTAGATAAGAAAAGTATGTAATCATAGAAGAGAAAACATTTATACTTATTATTAAATTAAACGAAGATTGAGTTGTCCATGGAGAATACTGTGTGGTCACGAACAAAATGGCATGGGCTATTTAATAAACTCCCTTTATGTTTAGAAAAAATGCGGTTGGTGGAAAATCGAAAGAAGGTGTGGAACATTCCTTATATTTGTTTATATCACTTAAAGCTTCAATTCAAATATACCAAACCAGAGTTTACTTGGGTTTTTATACGTCTCGGTGTCATAGAAATAACTACCAATCGATTACATCAAGAATGGTCTCTAATTTATGACCTGTCTGTATTTTAGAAAATATTATCTTGATTAACTGCTTTAGAAACTGAAAGGGGCTCTTTTTTCCACGTATATGTGTAGTGTTTTTTTTATTGTTTTTTTTTTCAAACCTTTGTACTGTAGGTAATATGAGTACATTTCCTGCGTGTTGTGCATATTTTTATCGTTTAATCGGATGGGAAGGGCAGTGCTCCGGACCGTTTTCAAGGAATCTGATGGAAAGTAGTAAGTTATCCTCGAGACGTATACCCAGTCAAAACACACGCAGCAGAGGCGACTCTGCTAATAAAATCTAGTGACTTTATTAACATTGGCATCACATTTTGTCTAACATCCAGGAAACGTCGGAATACATGGAACAAGGTGTCTTGACCGATGCTCTAGTGATACTGCCAGACGATCACTCTAGACAGATTGTTTATTAATTACTCTCCGTATGAGGAAATTCCAAGATGCTGTTTTGAAATGAGAATACAAGGGGCCGGAATGAATCCAGCATGGCATTTCATCCGGCGTTTTATCGCCTCCGACAATTCATAAGTTCTGGGATATTTTAGTTATATATTTAACTGTTATTTTTTTTTTTTTTTTTTTCATAATAGATATGTAACATTATAGAAATTTTATATTTTGTTAATCCTTATACTAGCTCCTATTATGTGGATATATATTTCATTCTCCCCACCACTGTTTTATATAGAATATCTTTCGTTGTTGGAGTTGCAGAACCGTTAGGCTAATGGTGCGTAGACGTGCGCTAAGGCTACAGCTCCCGGTGGCGATAAACGAATTCGGTCACCATTTACCCAGCTCGTTTCCTTGACAGAACCACAGTCATGAGTCAAGCAAAGACCGAAATGGAGCACTTGGAGACTGGAATGGCTTCAAGCAATTACAGCTAATCAGACAGTGTGAAAAGTCTTCTTTGGAGTTTTATAGAGGGATACTGGCGGGCGGGAAAACTTGATGATGTTCTTGGAGAGACACTGGTCGTCGACGATAACCGACAGCCACTCTTTTCTGTACCAGCTCTTAGATAAGCATATATGAGCTCATATCAAATTATTGCTCTTGTACTATTTAATTTATTATTTCACTCGTAGAAAATGTATCATGTAGTATATTATTTAGATACGTTCTTTCATGTTTTATTTTTCTAATACCAACAAGGCTAAATATGCATTACATCATTCCGGTATCGTGAAAATACTTTCTAGGTCTGTGTTGTAAACGAACTCCAAATAGCAGGGATAGTTTCTGCTGCTTTAACTTTTTCTACTCACCACATTTAATATGCATTACTACTTCTAATCTTTCTATCAGTCTTGTACTAGCTAGCTCATTTGTATCTGTGAAACATAACCTACATTTGAGGTATTTACTATAATTAACAGCAAGGTATTTTAATGTGTTGGAAATGTTTACCTTGCCAAGCAATTTAGTTTGTCATAGATGTTCATATTTGTGGCCATATGGTGTACTTTTCTCTTATTGCTCTATATTACTCTTAATGCTTGTAATTGAATATAAGAAACGTTTGTTCCAAATGTATTTGTTTATTTGAATACATTCGTTATAGGTGCAACACAGCAACAGTTCACAAAAATGCAACGTCTTCGAAAACATTCAACGTAAATTTATATAATTTATTCAACTGAGCATCGTTGATTGCTCCCAAACGTCACAAAACTCTATTTTATGATATATATTTCTCTAAATAAATTTACTCAGCAGACGAGCTAAAATGTATATATGACTGCACAATCTACCAGGTACAACAGTCTATTTTATTCAAATGTAGTGAAAATATGGCTCTCGTGGATGCTATTGTGCTGGAGACGCAATGTAAGGCGAATAACGTATTCAGCCCTAATGATTTCAAAGGCTTTCAGAAAATGTTTGCCTATATAGAAGATTTTGTACTCCCTGCTAACATTCTCCTTGATGGTCCAGAATAGCTTGATACACTATAACACATTACGTCTGAATTGTTTTGTGGCAGGTTGGTTATGTTACGTTTCTGCTACTGTCCATGTTCACTGCACTTTAAATAATCAGCTGAGTCTTGATTTTCTCCGATGAAACCAGGTTATGATTTTTAATATGCCTGTGCAGTAATATAGAACGACGACATCTCATGTTTCTAAAACTGATATTCAAGAGTGCTGATATGAGCACATTTTATTATATGTATATTATCCAAAATTCTCGGATTACAATCTGGATTCCGTTGTGGGTAAACAAACCAGAGATAAGTATTACATATAATTGCCTGCACAGTTGATTATCAAAGCACAATCTAAGGCAGTTATTTAAGGACTAAAAACGAGGGTTATGACGGCCTTATATTATTTCACAGTTTCACAGAGCCTCATCGAATATAACTGACTTCGAGAAATTACAGTGCAGTAAGTAAGACAGTCTTCTAATGAAGAAATTAAATGCTGCAGGTTCACAAATAACGATATAGATGTTATACACTGCAAACTAATGATGTTTGGAGAATGTAAAAAGGGAACATATAAAAATTTGTTAGTTAAAAACAATGAAGTGAAATAATAATCAAGTCATGCCATAGTAATTTGTAAATGTCTTTGCTGGCAGAGATATCGTTCTATCTAGTTCCAGGTAATATAAATTTCGGTTACTTTTCAATATAGTTGCTCCATCGCTCACAGAAACGTTCAAAAATACATCTAGCCATCTTTTCCTGTGTAGATTTGCAGGGGATCCTACTAGGCAGCGTAATGTGACAACTAGGGTTATAAAAGATCATGTTAGAATAATTAGGTGAGATTAAAGAAAATCAAAAAAATATTAATCAATGGCTAATATAATTTTGATTATTACAGTAAATACGAGGGAATATCTGGACCTGATTTAAACGATATACATAGACTTCATAATAGAATCAGAAATAGTAATCAGAGAATCTCTAGATTCAGATGTTTGTATAGTGGTTGGGCTAGAAAGATAAAACGTAATAAAATATAAAGAAGCCAATGTTTCAGCCTATAAATTCTTAGCCTGGGACCTCCAGCATATGTCTAATTACTAGTAATATAATACATACAAATTTAGGAATTATCATACAGGAACTGAATAAATCCACCTCCTCCTCACCATCACTATCATTATCATCATAATCATCATCGTTTAAGGTCTGCATTCTTTGCTAGCAAAAGTTGGATGGGTCGCTAATAGGCCGGGACGGTACTCAAGCGGAGGCCATGACTCTCTCCGTTGAGCCATAATCCTGCCTTTCTTTTACAACATTTCCTGCATTTTATCTATTATTAATCAAATTGATTTATTTGAAAAATTACATAATTAAAGACCGCTGTGAAAGACATACGCAATAATTCTTATTAGTAAATGTTTTAGCGGAAGACGTCACCCAGTAAGCAAATTGTAATACTGGGTTTCGGTGAATTTATTAAATGGAAACGCAGACACTAATGCCTAGACGGTCATATAACTGCATACACAAATATGGTCGTTTATTTAAATACCAAAGCACATAATTATATATACACAATATCTTTCTCTCTCTCACCCTAATACGCTGTATATATATATATATATATATACACACACACACACACACACACACACACACACACACACACACACACACACACACACACACACACACACACACACACAGACAGACAGACAGACAGACAGACAGACAGACAACTAGAAAACGAAAAATCAGTGATATATATATATATTCAGGCATACATAAATATATATAGTTACAATTGTATGTACACATAAAACCACATACACATATATAAATATATATCTATTTAACGGGAATATCTACATATATGTACATACATACAGAGAAACAGACGGTCAGATTTACATACATACATACATACATACATACATACATACATACATACATACATACATACATACCATACATACATACATACATACATACACACATGCATACGAACTTCATGCATATGTGTGTACTTAGCAAATCAGCCAAACAATCAAGCAATCTAGAGTTGATAAAAATCCTATTTTTTTTCCTCTCTTATCTATTTCCCCCATGCCGCAACGGCATCACCAATGCGACCACCGCCCTAAAAACATCAGCAACAACAGCATCAACAACAGCATCAACACAACCACAATTACCACTGTCTTTATCCGACTTCAATCTTTACTACCTCCTCTTCCAAACAACAGTAACAACAATAACAACCAGGACATCCTTTTACGTACACATTGAAAACGTGAAGTGTTTTCATCTATCTTATACACTGCCTATATAGCAACTCTAGCCGCGTGAGAACAGGCGTCCAACGAGAATATGAGAAAGAGCATGTTAATGATGATAATGAGAATCATGATGATGATGATGATGATGATGATGATGATGATGATGATG
>OZ024746.1:74234291-74241791 GCA_964016885.1 Eledone cirrhosa | reverse complement strand
TGCAGCATAGAGTTATGACCCTTTATAATCTGAGTTCAAATGCCGCCGAGGATAACTTTGCCTTTCATCCTTACGGGGGTTCATAAAATAAAGTACCAGTAACGTACTGGGATCGATTTAATCGACTTTCACCACCCCCAAATTACTGGCCTTGTGACTGTTCTAGAAATCATTATTATTCCACACACTCGTTCAATATGTCACTAATTCAAGCATATTGAAGTCAATAAGATATTCATCAAAATCTGTATTAGTCTAATTCATATTTCCTTTGCCTGTCCAAGTTGAATTTTAGTTTTAGCAGACACATTTGTAGAATAAGTTAAGTCGGACGAGGTTATATCCATGCCTTTCATTTCTTTCAATGTACTATTGAAAGTAAAGGTATAAGAAAAAAATCACTAAATTCTCATTACCATTAATCTACATCTGAAATTGTTGTACTCATTTAGTAATCACACTGATTTTTCTCATCTACCCCGATAGCATGTCTGCTGGTAAATTGCCTCAGACTTTTCACGCGAAACTATGACGCAGTAGCTCAATCACAATCATCAGAGTTAAAATGATCAGTACTACTGACAGCTTCAACATCAATGAAACAAACAATACACACCAGAAAGACCATTATTTAAAGAAATCTCACAGATTCGAGACATGATGTCTGTGTAATTAGTTGATAAGTAGTAATATATTTATCTTTCCAGCCTTCACTCAACTTACTTACATACGCTCTCTCTCTCTCACTCTCTCTCTCTCTCGCTCTCTCTCTCTCTCTCTCTCTCTCTCTCTCTCTCTCTCTCTCTCTCTCTCTCTCTCTCTCTCTCTCTCTCTCTCTCTCTCTCACACATTTCCACTTCCATTATTAATAATTTTCCACTATTTCTACTAATTCTATTCTGTATGTATGCATGTATATTATATATATATATATATATATATATATATATATATATATATATATATATATATATATATATATTTATATATATATATGTATATATATATAGTTCTAAATAACAAATAAACAAACAAACGCAGGAGTAAATGGTACATGGTGTTATTAGCTTCATATATATATATATATATATATATATATATATATATATATATATATACATATATATATATATATATATATATATATATATATATATATATACATATATATACATATGTATATATACATATATGTATATACATATATATATTTATATATACGTATATGTATATAAATCTATGTGTGTATATATATATATATGTATATACGTACATACATATATATCTACATATATATATATATATTTATACATACATACATACATATATATAGAGACGGCAGATAAGATAGATAGGTGCGTGTATATATACATATATGTATATATATATATATATATATATATATATATATATATATATATATATATATATATATATTTATATATACATATATGTATATAAATATATGTGTGTGTATATATATATATATATATATATATATATATATATGTACATACGTACATACATATATATATACATATATATATATATTTATACATACATACATATATATATAGAGACGGCAGATAAGTTAGATAGGTGCGTGTATATATACATACATACATACATACACACACACATAAATATATATATATATATATATATATATATATATGTGTGTGTGTGTGTGTGTGTATGTATGTATATATGTATATATACACGCACCTATCTAACTTATCTGCCGTCTCTATATATATATATGTACACAAGTGTGTTTATGTGTGCATGTATATATATACACAAGTGTGTTTATGTGTGCATGTGTGCTTGTGAATCAGTTTTTATCATGTATACGTATGCGTAGTTAATTTGATGTTTGTTGTTTTGTGCTTTGTTTGTTTTTGATGTTCTTTATTTGATATCCGTTTGCTTGATTGTTTTCCAGATTTCACATTTTATTTTTTTTTTCAGGCTGTTTTCTTTCTGTCTCCCCATACGATGTCTCCCTCTCTTTTTTTTTCTCAACCTCGTATCCTTACATACTCATTCTCAGTCTTTGACTGGCTTACTTTCTTTCTCTGTCTAACTGTCTATCAATACATCTATATATAAATATATATACATATATATATATATATATATATATATATACACACACACACTAAGACAAGCACAAAAACAAGCACACGCATACATTAGGTGAGTTTGTGTCTGTCTATCTCTCCGTATATATATCTATTAAAATATCAGATTATTATTAATTTTATTATTATTATTATTACTATTATATATATATATATATATATATATATTATATTATATTATATTATATTATATTATATTTATATTCTATATTATACATATATATCGTCACACAAATTTTATCATTATTTTTTTGAAGTGTCTTGACAATAACCATTCATCCGTATTCAGTAAATTTACATCTCAATGTGGAACGAACGCTTAAATACACACACACACACGCGCGCACACACACACACACACAGACACACACACACAGACACACACATATATATATATATACATATATATGTGTGTATATATATATATGTATATATATATATGCACATATATATTTGTATATATATATAATTTATATATATATAAATTCTATGTATATACATATATATATATATGTATATATACATATATATTCATATGTATATATTATATATATATATGTATATATACATCATATATGTATACATATATATGAGTCTAGGTAAGTGCGTACGTATGTATGGCTGAATGGATAGATAGATTTGTACGTTTATGTGTAATATAAATGAATTGGTGAATGTATCTGTCAGTGTATGTATGCATGTTTGTATGAATAGATGTCTGTTTATATTATATATAATTATTTGGAAAGTAGATTGGCAGAACCGTTACGACTTCTGACAAAATGCTTTGCAGCAAATTTTCCGGTTCTTTACAATCTCCGTTCACATCCCTCACGCGATCAATTTTGCTGTTTTTCGTTCGGTTTTCATAACATAATGTATTCTTCATTTACTTGGGTTGATTTTATCAACTTTCACTTCTCCCTAAAACTGTAAATAAGTTCTCATACATGTATTACGTTTCTTCCTCATCTATAAGAAGCTGTTTCAATTTCCTTTAAGTATTCGGGAAACTGTAGGAAACTGTATTTTTGATAGAACTACAGCAATGCAAATTGGGCATTAAACATAAAGTAATGATAACAATACAATGTTTTTTTAATGCTACCTTGATGTGCTTTACTTATTCCTTCAATATTTCCGGTTAAAATCCCTTCACCAAAAGGTCTTTTGGAGAAATTAATTTGGAGCAGGACACCTTGTGTTGTTTTTATGCTGACATTTTAAAATCTGAACGTGGTAGTTAACTTTAAAGCTGGAAGTGGTGAATGAATCCGAGATACTATTGCAGTCAAAATCAACAACAGACTAGAACTCAATATTCATTGGTAAACGTGACAGACTTACTACCACACTTCCTTCTACTTCAGCATAGCTTAGATTGAAACTAGCTTAGAACACATACCATGTTGAGAGCCATTACTGACGAATCTTTCCAGATATGCTTCGAAAAATGGTAGGCCCGCGGAACTAAGTATGTGGAGACTAAATGACCTACTTCAAGAGTGTAACAATGAAAATATTGTATAGAACGAAAATAAGTATCTTAAGAGAAACGATGCAATACAGATTAGTATAAGATTAAATAATAATCATATATAACTAATAATATCAACTACGATACACAAAAAAAAACACAGAAAGACTGGACCCTTTTAATAGGTAACGCCAAGGCGTGCTTAACAAATAACAATATAAAATGAAATGGATTGAGAAGCTATTTGTTGGACTACGCCTGGTTGTAATGACGAACAGTTATAAGTATTGACCCCATGCACAATTCAAATGATTCTGTTGAAGATCGTTTGACATTGATTTTAATTTCTGACCCATTAATTTCCCTTTATATACTACTCATTTCAACTTCTACATCGATAATAATCTTTCTTAGACCAACATAAATATTCAATGCATTGATTAAGACTTTCCAGTATATTAAATTTCCTATGTAGGTTTCTATAACCATTTCGTACACACGCACATACATACACACATACACACACACATGCACGCAAGCATACATGCATACTTACATATGCACATACATACATACAAATACACACACACAAACACACACACACACACACATATATATATATATATATTGATTACAAATGATATTGTGGATGAAATATATCCACATAAACGTATGCATATATATAGATATATACATATGTATATATATACATACATGTACGCTTACATATATGTACATATATATATATATGCGCATATAAGTATATGTTTTTGCACCAAATGAATTGTCACTATTAATAAAAAGAAAGGAACGAGGAAACAATATATATTTATATACTCTCAGATCTTGAATAATTGCTCCCCCCCCCCACACACACACACACTCAACCCTCACCCCCACCGCTTATTAATTTTTCAGGCTTTTCCACCCTCCACCCTCGCTTATTCACCACCACCCGCTTATTCCAAAACCCTATTATTTGGGACCCGAGAGTGTATATATAAGTTATCTATCTCTTCATTCAGTATGCCAAGTGGTTTGTGCATAATCCTTATTGACTGACGCTGTCGTTCCCTGCTTTGTTGCTTCACCCAAGTTTTGTCTCGTTGTTAATCAAAGCTTTTCTGCAACATGAAGGTTCTCTATCTTTCAATTTCTGGGGATTCAAGAAAGAAAATATGGTCTATGATCTGATCAACAACTTTTATATAACTTCAACAAAAGCTTATGCTTCTTCAAATTTCAACTGTTAACCGAAACGAAACAAAATATATCTTATATTTACTAATGATAGTCTCATTAGACTGAACATTATTTTAATTTGCTTGTGCATTGCTTGTGCTTTTCCATCATTTGAAATAATTATATTTACCACATTCCTATAGAAATCTGCCTCGTAACTCTCTCTCTCTCTCTCTATCTCTCTCTCTCTCTCTCTCTCTCTCTCTCTCTATTTCTATCTCTTTCTCTATCTCTCTCTCCCTCTCTCCCTATCTCTCTCTCTCTGTATATATATAAATATATATGTGTGTGTGTGTGTGTGTGTGTGTGTGTGTATGTGTGTGTGTGTTATATAAATATACATATAAGCACACACACATGTATATGTGCGCGCATACTGACACATACATATATGTGTGCGTGTGTGAGTATGTATCTATGCATATATGTGTAAGGGCATAGTTAGATAGGTAAATAGACAGGTAGATAGAGAGAGAGAGAACATACAATATTTATGGAAATGGTCAATTGTCTATCATTGATTATTATTAAATTATTTGCATAATTATTTAAAACACTTTTATATGAATTTTGTTATTGTTGTTGGTGTAAGTGGTGTGTAACTGTCAGATATGTTGATTGTAAAGTTATCCAATTGTTTGTATAACTGACACATTTTCTATTTAGAAATAGAAGTTCAATACGTCAGTCATAGAAGTTTGGCAATTAGCCATAACCTTTGCAAGTCTTCCTTGTCTGAAGAAATTGATGAAGCCGACGTTAAGTTTGTACAGTTTTAACTTAGATTATATAATAACCGATTATGTAAATATTTTTTGGCATTTCACTTATATAACAGCGAAATTATTTGTTTATGTTTTTCATAGAGAATAAATGTATATATCTATAATAACTGTTTCTATTTCTGGCACAAGGCTACCAATTACCGTAGTCTATTACTGGTACTTTATTTTATCGACCCCCGTAAGGATGAAAGGCAAAGTTAACCTCGGCGGGATTTGAACTCAGAATGGCAAGGGCCGTAACTCAATGCGTCAAAGCATGGCGTCCGACCCTCTAGCGATACTGCCAGTTCACCACCCTATATATATATATATATATATATATATATATATATATATATATATATATATATATATATATATATATATATATATATATATATATATATATATATATATATATATATATATATATATATATATATATATATATATATATATATATATATATATATATATATATATATATATATATATATATATATATATATATATATATATATATATATATACATATATACATATATATATATATATATATATATATATATATATATATATATACATATATATATATATGTATAAAGTACCAGTATTGCACTGGGATAATTGCTGGCCTTTTGCCAAAAGAAGAAACAATTATATAATCTGGAAATTGATATAACGCTAAGATGAACGTAACCAAAAACTTAGTTAACTGGTAATCTTTGTTTTTGTTTTGTTTTTTGTTGCTGCTATTTCTTTCGTCCTAATATTTCGGGACTTAAAATTCCCTTCTTCAGGGTATAAGGAACTCTCAGAAAAACATGTTCCGGTTTCTGTTCTTTGGAATTGAACTTAGATTTGAATTTTATAAACCGCTTTCAAGCGTTGTTTGATATTTGCTTTGTTATGGAGGATGACGTCAATTGCTGATGTAATATTTCATGGAATCAATTTTCTTGCATGAGATGTTGTTTAGGTTGCGTGTGTGTGCGTCTGGGTGCGTCACTTTATGTCAAGTATTATGAGCTGAGTTTTAATCTGTTATTGATTTGTGGATTGAGTCAAAGCATGAGCCAGGCTTCCTTTATTCTTAAATTGCCCACATTTCCCTCTCTGCCTTCAGTATTCCCTGTTATATTTTTGTTGATGTTTCTGCATTTGTCAATGAGTTTTTTTTAATGAGGATGCGTGTGTGTTGAGGTGTTCTTTAATGTGGAGTCACTGATAGTTTGTTAGTTGAGAATATGTTATTTTATTTTTATTCTATTTTTTTATTTTTTGTAACATATATGTAAATTCTTTGTCTGCTCAATTGAGATTCATTTTGTGACTATACTTCTATAACTGGCACACCGCTAGAAGTAGATATTCTCTACAGACGCGGTACACTCAAGATGTGAGTGATGTTCCACTGAAGCAAGTGGAGAGGTTCAAGTTTGTTGCGGCCGTGTTTATGAGTGATGGAAAATAGGAGGCTGTATTCATTACAAGAATTTCAGGAGCTGACGCAGCAATTCACCAGCTTCAGCATTCGGTAATCAGAGAGAGGAGGACGGTGTTAGAGCCAAAATCGCTATCTTCGGTTTGTTATTCATACCAACCCTTACTTATGGTCATGAGTCTTGTGTAATGGTAGAAAGTATACGATCGCGCATACAAACGTCCGAAATGGGTTTTTTTTTAAAATAGGTCTTTCGAGTAATGCTACGCGATAGAGCGCGTAGTTCGGATATCAGAGTTTTGCTCCAGGTAGAGCTGCTGCTTCTCCGAATTGAGACATCATAGCATACTATGGTCGTGTCGTGAGAATGCTTCAGGAAAGAATCGCTAGACAGATTTAATCGGCAGGAGAGAAAGAGCAGATCCTGAG
>OZ024746.1:74224291-74231791 GCA_964016885.1 Eledone cirrhosa | reverse complement strand
GTGACAGAGACTTTTAAGAAATTGTAACAATAAATAGGAAAAAGAATGGCGCAAGGTGTAATATTCTTAAAGTTAACGAAAACACTCTTTACACTGAACAAATTCATAGTAAACCACAACAAAACCAACCCTTCAAACAATTGAATAACTGTTAAAAACTAAAACAAACAGAAGTACACAAGATTAACGTGAAACCTAAACAACATAAAATATTAAATATTAAATAAAACTAAAAATTAGAAACTAACAAGAAATATAAACTAGCTAACCCTAACAAACGATTTAATATACCGAACTGGTAAACATTAAAACAGGAGTTTAAACCAACTAAAATAAGATTAAAATACAAACAAAACAAAATATTAAATGATTAAAACATAATATAAGAGAGGCTTCACTAATCACACTAAACGTATAAAATAACACATCACCCTCGGAACTTCTGCATGTCTAAGCAGCACGGATTATTCTGTGTTCTCTTTTCTATATACAGTAAGGAAATGTTTAGACAAGTATATCAGGTGGACCTGGCCGAAGACAAGGAAGTTAATCCAATTACATTCCACTCCCAACAATTTGCCCCTCTCTGTTTCATATTTTTTCCAGCAAGTAAGATGTCAAAAAAACCTACATGCCACGTAAGCGACACGGCTACCCGAAGTTCATATATATAAATAAATGAATACTTACAGTAACTACAATTAAATTAAAGATAAGATAAACAAAATAACTTAAATATTATTAAATTACAAACGTCTCGTGCTGCATTATTCTGTTGTAAACTAGAAATAGCCGCGAATTTCCTCCCAAATTTTCTTTGAATTCAAGCGCAACGAAATAAACATTCGAACAAAATTCTCCAATCATAACCTTGCTGAACCATGCATCCCAACAATCATAAAACTTCTTCGATAAAAAAAAGTAGAGAGAGGGTTGATTCAATGCTCTTGTGGCGACAGAGAAATCAATGGTTTGTGGCCGGTGTTCCCAAAAATTAACATAAACTCCTGTCTCCCATTTTTTAGTAGGGTGGACTACTATCTAATTGACATTCATCATGGTTTCCTATAGTTATCATGACTATTTTGTAAAAGTTTCTGTTTTTGTTATGCCTCCTGTTTTCATTTGAGTGATGTTTCCTTTCATTTATTTCATATAAATTTCATTCTGTGTTGTATATTCCTTGTATTATCCCAAAGGACTCGGGCCGTTGTGACAAATAAAAGAAATGATTATCATTTTGCCATTTACGATCTGAGGTCAAATCCCGCCGAGCTTAACTTTGCTGTTCATCCTTACGGGGTCGGTAAAATAAAGTACTAGTAATGCACTTGGATAATTGCTGGCCTTGTGCCTAAAGAAGAAACAATTATTATTATTATCTCGATCTTGTTACCTGAATATTTTCACCACAACCGCACAGTTTTTATTACTATTATCATCATCATCATCATCAAATAAGTAGACAGGTCTTTCATGCGCTATTTGATCTGAGTACCAGGTAGAGACAGAAGTCGTGCCAATCGTCATTGGGGAGGTAGGCATGATCTCCCTAAACGCCTTACGTCTTTCATCAAAAACCTTGGAATCCTGACTTAATAGGCATTGCCCAATTTTCTCCAATCACCAGCAATGCCAGAAACATGGGCGATATATTGAGCTTCCGAGATCAGGGATTGATGTGAGACAAATAAAGGCTTCACCTAGCAACCGATTGCGACAGAAACATTACGAAAAAATTATATATTTATTTGTTTATTTATTTTATTAATTAATTTATTTCAACTCTCTTTCTAGTTCTGGTTTTCTTCCTCACTCTCTCGTTCTCTCTCTCTCTGTTTCTCTCTCTCTTTCTCTTTCACCCACTCTCTCAAACACACTCCCTACCTTCCTCTCTCTCCCCCTCTCTACGATTCTCTCTCTGCGTTTCTATCTTTATAACTATCGCTAAATCTTTTTATCTTTAGATATTCGCTTGATAAATAGCAGCAATTCAGGAATGTAAGTGTTTTATTGAACGTGACATTATTCCTGGAAATTTATCACTTAAATTGATAAATAAACGCGGAATTGTTCTCTTTCCTTCCAATTAATGACTCAAATTGGTAAATTCCGGCTTATTCACTACACACGTTTCCTCATGTCTTCATTACCCTTTTTTTTCACTCGCGTCTCAAGTACGCCCTCCCTCTCTCTCGTTCTTTCTCTCTCATAAATATTCTTTCAAATGCATTTTCCCATATTCCACTCTTCCTATTATATACATGTGATATATATATATATATGTATATATATATATATATATATCACATGTGTCTATATATATATATATATATATATATATGTATATATATATAGACACGTGATATATATATATATATATATATATATATATATATATATAGAGAGAGAGAGAGAGAGAGAGAGAGAGAGAGAGAGAGAGAGATACATACATACATCGTGGCTGCCAACTCGTTTTCAAGTACGGCCACTTCTTCATATCCACTGATGCGCTGAACGAGTGTGACTTTTTAGTCCAGCCAGCGACTTGAAAACTCTGGTACAAACACTGCATCTGCGACAATTATTGACACATAGTGCTGGGCCCATGGTACCATGTGACGACAAGTGCAGAGAGATCTCCAGATATAAAGCAATGCCTGTGCCGTGAAGCTTTTATAGTGAGCAAAGGGACTGCACAAAGCCAGTCCCACTCTCTTAACCAAGATGATATTTACCAAAAAGAAGAACAAGTCAACATCATTGGATACCATCAGGATTGCAGGTGTTATATCAGAGTATTCCTTCTCCTAGAATTCTGCCTTGACAAAGGCTAAGGGGTCATCTCTCCCAGTGATTTTGGATGGCCATTGACTCTTAAGAGCTCCTCTGCCCTTTGACAGGTTTTGTTTTTAGTCCTGCAGGATGTCCAAAGTCACCCTCCTCACCAAGAAACCTTGGTGGGGTTGCCATTTTAGTCGCCAATGACCCGATCATGAGACAGGTTGTACTGGGATACATTTTACCAGTAGCACCAACTGGTGACCTGACATGATACATACATATATATATATATACATATATGGTGGCTGCCAACTCGTTTTCGAGTACGGCCACTACTTTATATCCATGTAGGAGGACCCCTACTGATGCGCTGAACGAGTGACTTTTTAGTCCAGCCAGCGACTTGAAAACTCTGGTACAAACACTACACTTGTGACAATTATTGACACATAGTGCTGGGCCCATGGTACCATGGGACGACAAGTGCAGAGAGATCTCCAGATATAAAGCAATGCCTGTGCCGTGAAGCTTTTATAGTGAGCAAAGGCACTGCACAAAGCCAGTCCCACTCTCTTAACTAAGATGATATTTACCAAAAAGAAGAACAAGTCAACATCATTGGATACCATCAGAGTTACAGGTGTTATATCAGAGTTTTCCTTCTCCTAGAATTCTGCCTTGACAAAGGCTAAGGGCTCATCTCTCCCGGTGGTTTTGGATGGCCATTGACTCTTAAGAGCTTTTCCCTTTGACAGGTTTTGTTTTTAGTCCTGCAGGATGTCCAAAGTCACCCTCCTCACCAAGAAACCTTGGTGGGGTTGCCATTTTAGTCGCCAATGATCCGACCATGAGACAGGTTGTACCGGGATACATGTTACCAGTAGCACCAACTGGTGACCTGACATACAAATATACATACATACATATATATATATATATATATATATATATATATATATATATATATATATAGAGAGAGAGAGAGAGAGAGAGAGAGAGAGAGAGAGAGAGAGAGAGAGATATGTGTGTGTGTGTGTGTGTGTTTGTGTGTTTGTACGTATATTTTAATATGTCCAAATATTGAAGTCGTACTTTCTTCTCATTAAATTTTATTGAAATATAATTAAAATTAGTTCATGGAACTAGGAAGGGAATAGAGGTGATAAAGATTGAAAACTACAAGTAAAAGGTGTATTAGCAACGTAGTAAGTAATACACATAGGTAGTCGGAGACAAGTAATGTAGAACTAGATAGCCGTATAGAGAAATATACATACTGTCATACAAACACATATATATAAATATATATATATATATATATATATGCAAAAGTTTTATTTAAAATTGTTGGGTTACAACGAGTAAATATTTTATAACTGATATAAAGCACTCAACAAGTTTTGGAGTAGATATACGATATTAAACAAATGGAAACTATATTTATAAAACCATATTTATTTCATTATACATATTTCAGGGATACCATATTAAAAATATGGCATGCCTTCTTCAGATAAAATACAATATATAAGCAGTTTTATAAATAAATTTGACGTACTATAAAATATTGGAAGTTGATCAATATTTTATGGTACGTCAAATTTATTTATAAAACTGCTTATATATTGTATTTTATCTGAAGAAGGCATGCCATATTCTTAATATGGTATCCCTGAAATATGTATAATGAAATAAATATGGTTTTATAAATATAGTTTCCATTTGTTTAATATCGTACATATATATATATATATCTACTGAAGTACAAGTTAAATAGAAATATCCAAGAGTAAGAGCACTCAGTCCATAGGACGAATTTAGTATAATTAATTACAACAGTGATATAAACAGGTACTTACGTTTCGTTGGGTTCTCGACCCCAGGTCATTCAGCGTGTCATTTTTATTTGTATTATCACGCACGCACAAATACACACACACACACACACACACACACACACACACACACACATATATATATATATATATATATATATATATATATATATATATATATATATATATATATATATATATATATATATATATATATATATAGTGGTAGAAGACTGGAAGGTAATATCCGTAGTGGTAGAACACTCAGTCCATGGGACGAGTTAGGTAGAATTGGTTACACAACAGTTAGTTCACCATACCGAGAACAATTGTTTCACCTTAGAGGATCCGCTAAGGTGAAACAATTGTTCTCGGTATGGTGAACTAACTGTTGTGTAACCACTTATATATATATATATATATATATATATGAATGTATGCATAGTATATTTGGCAATATACCGTATGTTTAATTAAAAACACTTTGAAGACCTTGCGCTATCATTTTAAAGTAGTGACTATGTCACGTACTTCTTTTTTCGGCAAAGGAAGGGAGAGAAGCTGACACTGTTGGTGTTCCTCAGAGCAAATTATAGAGGCTGGATTCTTATAGAATTCCAGTAATAATCAGGAACTGATTATACAGAGCGATTGCCGGTTCGGCAAAAATAAATAATTAGGATTGGTGCTCTGAAATAGCGATGTATACATGAATGTATGTACAGTATATTAGGCAATATGCCGTATGTTTAATTAAAAACATTTTGAAGACCTTGCGCTATCATTTTAAAGTAGTGACGATGTCACTTACTTCTTTTTTCGGCAAAGGAAGGGAGAGAGCTGTTGGTGTTCCTCAGAGTTACCTACTCTGAAATAGCGATGTAATACAGTGTGAAACAGAATCTGTCAGCTTTTCCCCCTTTCTTTGCCCTTTAATTAAACATACGGTATATTGCCAACTACACTATACATACATTCATGTATACATCGCTATTTCAGAGCACCAATCCTAATAGATATATATATAAGGAAAAGAAATTGAAAAAGCTACTGGAGTCTTTTAAGAATATTTATTTATTTACTTGACCGGTTTCACAGTTGTGTTTCTGGTGTGGTTTGCCTCGCATCTGGTTCGTCTTCAAAAATTCTTTCTGTTTTATGCAGAATTTCCTTTAATTCTTCAAGTCTTCTATTCCGCGTTTCATAATTGGAGACAATTGTGCAACTTCTTCTTGCTTGGTTAATATGGATGTTCGTCTACGTGTGCTTTGGATGACTGGAGGTGTACAGCAGGTATTGTTTGGAATCTGTCATGTCACACACACACACATATATATATATATATATATATATATATATATATATATATATATATATATATATATATATATATATATAAATATTTATACAGGGTACGGACGATATTTGTTCGCAAGATTACTGTCTAGGAAAAAGTAAGACAGTAGTTTTACTTTTTAAGATATATTTATCAGACTTGGGTCAGTTTGTCTTCATGACTTGTTCTTTCGATCTCACTCGATAAACCCGCTATTGGCTTTGATGACGGCCTCATGGCGGCCTCGGAACCGGCTACAGGCCTTCGTCACTGTCCCCCGACTTAGGCCCCTAAAGGCACTTGTGATCCTGGCCTTCAGATCGTCTTTCGTATTGCAGCTAGATCTGTTGGTGTCTCATTACCCTGCGCCCCACACAAAGAAGTCGAGGGGATTGCAGTCAGGCGAGCTGGGAGGCCAGATGTCAGGTGAAGTGTGGTCGACGAAGTTCTCTGACAGCCAGGCTTGGGTCTTTCGGCTGGTATGGCAGGGCACTGAGTCTTGCTGCCACACGTACGGCCTACCTGCACATACCTGGTCGATCCAGGGCTTTACTACCACGCTCAGAATGCGGATGTAGCCATCGGTGTTCAGCTTGAGGCCCTCAGGGAAGAAGTGAGGTGGCATGACGTCACGCTGACTGCTGACGACACCTAAGACCAATGTTGTCACTGGAAACTTTGTCTGCATGACTCTGAGCACGTCTTTGGATGAGACAGCGAGCCACCTGTTGTTTTGCGAGTTGATCTTCTGGTCTACGGTTGCAGTATTTGATGTGCTGCAGTAGTAAAACCTATAGCCTGTAATTAAACAATTTAATAATAATAATATGATGACAGCAATGTTTGACTTTTGTTATATTATATGAAGCATGTCCCTTTACGATCTGAGTTCAATTCCCGCCGAGGTTAACTTTGCCTTTCATCCTTACAGGGTCGATAAAATAAAGTACCAGTTATACACTGGGATAATTGCTGGCCTTGTGCCAAAACGTAGAAAGAGTTATATTATATGAAGTAAATCACGCTGCCAATCTGCGCTAAAACAACCAAGTTATATAACACCACAATTTCATTAATTTTCAATAATCTGAGTTTTGACAACAATACCATCATATACTGCAAGTGTTAATGTTAAGTTTAATCTAGAAAATATAAGATAATTTAATTTCAAATTACTGTTTTAAGAACTCACGACGTATGCTTATGTTGATATATTAACAATATATTGGGTATAGATAATGCGTTGAGAAACAATTCAAGTGTCTGCATAAAATATATATATTTTATTCAATGAGATATTTCACATTACTGTCTTAATATAAAACTGCTTATTATAATCGCGTTTCGAAAGCAGCATGTATTATTAATAGAGTACGATATGGTTCAGCAGAACTTAATCCTATCATTCTTCGTGCTACAGAACTGAGATCTATATACTTGTGTATATCTAACATGAGTTAGAATCCAACTAAACAGGTTGCGTGCATTCTATTCAAAATAATTGCAGAATTCATTCAAGCTTGATATGCAAGAAAGATCGATCAA
>OZ024746.1:74199291-74204291 GCA_964016885.1 Eledone cirrhosa | reverse complement strand
AATCAATTGAACTACAATGAACAACAATGCCATCAAGAATCCAACTAGTAATACGAACAATGGTCGCATCATCTACATTAATGATACATACGTCAACATACACAATATCAACATCGAATGTATTAGGCATATCCACATCAACAGGAAAAATGTCATCAACTGTAACACAAGCGATGACTGCAATACAACAATGTTACTAACAATGAATAGAACCGACAAACCCTTCACCTAGAAACAGCAGGCGAATTATTATCCCAGTGATGTAAAGAATGGTGATAGTAGAGAATTGTTATTAAATACTCTGCCTGAAAAGGAGAATATAATATCAGCATGGCTGGAACAGCTTTGGTCAGTGAGATCAAGTCCACTCTGCGAAGAGACATCAACAACACTCATATCAATTTAAAACTACTGCATCGATAGTAAAAAACGACACTGGAATCATACTGGGATGCAACAACACACTAGGAATGTAATCTGTCAAAACATAAAAACAATATAAATCTCATTAAGATAATTATTTCTTACATAGGTACAAAGTCTCAGGTTTGCCAAATAAGTATCGTAAACCATATCAATCTCGATACAAAAGGTAAAGTTGACGTCGACAAACTTTAATCTCAGAACGTAAAGAGGTAAAACAAAAACCAAATGCATTGTATCCAATGCTTTAAAGATTCTGCCAAACAGGATCTATGTTGATTTGTCACAATGCATATTTTCTCCTCGTTGAGGTTTTATAAAAATCAAATATATCGGAAGTTAACACGGACTCTGTTGAAGAGCATATTTTCCTTCCCCCTCCTTATTACCTAAGCCAATTACCATTTTTAATCTTGTCATTGGTGTAGTTAGGATAAGTTCAGCAACGTTTTTATTTCCATTTGCATGCTTGACACGTTAAGTTTTATTAGCAGTTACTTCCCTGTATCAATATGTTGAACCTCCGTTGGATCTGACGATAAATATTCTGCTCCTGATGTAGTTGAACATTCCATTATCTCGTGTCTCTTAACGTCATTCTTAAAAGTATTGAACGTTAGGGGTGTGTGGCAATGCTGACCATTTGTATTAGGGTTGAAACTAATATATTTTAGTTGAGTGACCTGGAACAATGAGATAAAGAGTCTTGTTCGAAGACAAAACGCATCGCCGGAAATTCACAGCATTAATTTCATTAGAAACCTTAACTACTACCTCACGCGTGTTATATATATATATATATAATATATATATATATATATATATATATATATATATATATATATATATATATTTGTGTGTGTGTGTGCGCGCATATGTGCATGTGTGTGTGCGCTCGCGCATGTGTGTGTATGTGTGTGTCTTTGTATATATGTGTGTGTTTATGTGTGTGTCTTTATATATGCGTTGGAGGAGTATAAGCATCTTTATGTTGTTGAAATATTAAATGATTACATACCTCATACTATAACATATTAGGACTATGTGACAGGCTTATAATTACGCTAGAAATAGCAAATTAAGGAGTAGTTTAATATGAATTAAAGGTCCCTAATACTTTAACATCTCAATGAGTGGATAAAATATATAGATCGATATCACCCAGAGAAGTAAATGAATCGGTATGTATAATTTCTTGGTCAATAGTCTCTTAGTTTTGAAGAATTAAACTCTACTGGAGAGTATTGCGGATCCTTTAATTATTGGTAATTCCAATAAATTTCTTCCGCAAACTAAACCATGGTAGGGAGATTTTTATATATATGAAACTGACTAAAATATATTTTTGTCTGTCTAGCTTATACTCCCATATATAGAGTTTTTCTCACTTAAATTTAATATGTAATATTGCTTCACTGGGTGATATCTTATCTATATATTCTATCCACTCGTCTATTGAGCTGCAGTCCTGGGACAAGAAGAGACCAAGACTGGGCGCCTAACATCTGGAATATTGGTAGGCGCCCACTACCCTATCAGGCAGGCAATGCGGTCAGTGGAAATTCGACTTTTGAAATTCTGCAGAGGGTTAGTGGTGGGCATGTGCGACGACGCACTCGGAGAGGCTCTGGGCATCGACGAAGTCGAACTCACCCACCAGTTCTGGAAGACTTTCTAGTCGGAGACTCTGTATAACTCCAGGAAATCCCTCTCTTGTCTGTGCTACCGGGGGCACTGCCGGTTTGTGATAAACTCTACTACAAACATGACAGAGAAGCGGCATTTGTTCTGGCTCTTTACATTCTCCGTTCAAATCCCGCCGAGCTTATCTTTGCTTTTCCTTCTTCTGAGGTCGATAAAGAAAAGCACCAGTCAAAATCTGGGGTTGATTTAAATCAAATCACCTCTAATTGCTGGCCCTGTACCAAACGTAGAAATCATTAATATTAAGATATGCATTCCTTCTTATTGTTTTCTTGTGACAACGTTTCAATTATTTTTACTTTCTTCTTTATCATGTTACATACACACTCAGGTAGACAGACACGCGGTATATATGTGTATATATATTTATATATATATATATATATATATATATATATATATATATATATATATATATATATATATATACACACAATGACTTGATTTTTTATTTCATTGTTTTAACTTATATATATATATATATATATATATTTATATATAAGTGTGTGTATATATATATATATATATATATATATATATATACACACAATGACTTGATTTTTTTATTTCATTGTTTTAACTTATATATATATATTTTGATTATGAGAATATTTTTCATTTTATATATATATATATATATATATATACATATATATATATATTATATATATATACATATATATATATACGCAGATTACACACACATATATATATGTATGTATGTGCGTGTGTAAATATACTTGTTTTCGTTCAGTGTTGATGCACTTCTGATTGCTAAAGATATAAGCTCTAAAAGATTAAATTCTCTTAAACCAATTGTAGCTTATTGAATTTTACTTAGTTTTTACCTTCCTATTAGAATTTTTAAGTCAAATGTTTTACGTATTATGCTTGAAATATTTTTTGATTTTTTATTCTTATTTAGTTCCGACATTTTTTACTTCTTTCCCCCATTACAATGGAAAACAAAAAAATAACTCGTGTATTTATACATTTTTTTTTTTATTTATTTATTCATTTATTTAATTTGCATCCAATTATTTTTATAAATTTGCTCATAATTTATGTTATTTTTTTCTATTTTTTTTTTAATAAGAATAAAATCTAAGAAGATTTAGAGATTTTCTTTGATTTTTTTTCTCTTATCCGAGTGATCCTTGGAGCTGGAATTACATAATAGACATCAACAACAATATAATAACATATGATTCAACCTTCTTTTGTTTTCTCCTGTTTACATCATTTCCTCAGCTTTCGTTTCAACTCTTGTTCCGACTTCATACAATTCCTCATTTTCTACGTTATAATCAGCCAGATATACCTAACAATTTCTGTATTTCGTCATCTAAACGACAAAGGCAACTACTATGCTGCTAAGCGTTCGATACTGATAGAAAACACCAGACGCCCTTACAGACAAATCACAAGGAAAATGAAAGACGAAATATAATTCATAATTCATATACAGTATAAATATATATATATATATATATATATATATATTTATTAAAATAACAGATTAAAGTTTAAGCAAAGTATCGTTTACAGATTGACTTTGTTAGTTTCAGAAGATCCCGTTAAGGGTGAAAGCAGCGATTCTTTGCTTAAACTTTAATCTGTTATTTTAATAAATATTTGCTCTACGGTTCTTATATATTTGATATATATTTATCCTTATCGAGCCCTCTTTGGATTTTAGTCTTCAAATTTATTATTATTACTATATATATATAGTTAAAGAAAGAAGAGTAACATGGTTGGCTGTACAATAACGGCTTTATTTAAAGTACTGACAATTGTTTTGTTGATCAGGTGTGTCTAGAGTTCGCTAATCGACTGAGGTTGCGTCAATCGATCTCCAATACTTTGTTTACCTCCTGTCTTCCTACTCTGATGTGTTGACAGGTGGTAAACAATGTATTGGAGATCGATTGACGCAACCTCAAGCGATTAGCGAACTCTAGAATCACCTGATCAACAAAACAATTGTCAGTACTTTAAATAAAGCCCTTATTGTGCAGCCAACCATGTTACTCTTCATTCTTTAACTATTATTACTCCAAGTATAACCTGCATAGAAATTACCGCGATCTGCGGGCTGGTATTTGGTGTTGGTCTCTTAACAGGACTGATAGCATATGAGTTAAAATAAACAGCCTGAGAACATCAGAATAAGGGGTATATAAAGGCACCTTCCATGTTTAGCTTTTTTACTCGATCATCAAGTCTATTGAATTGCTTAGTGGCGCCCTTATGTGATTCAGCCAGATCAGTTGTAGACGGTTGCTTCTGACAGGACACGCTGGAAGGAGTTTTTCAGGACTTTACCTCTACGAAGTGGGCAAAGAAGAAGAAGAATTCTCCAGGCCACCCATTCTCTATTCTAGACGTCTTTGGACTTCTCTAAAATCTGGAGTCTGTCCCAAACCTGGAGCTTCTAACACCTGCTGCTACTCGTTTTTGCTGCATAAAATGGAGCAACGTGAAAGGAAGAGTTTTGCTTAAGAACACAACATACATCCCGGTCCAGGAATTGAATCCACAACACTACGATCGTAGGTTTTGACATCTGATGTTTTCCGAAAAATTTAAAATTCCTCAAAAAGTCTCTCGTTTTGAGAGCCAAGAGCACATCGTGTGGCTATGACGGTGGGGCTGAGAGCATTTTCGGAAACGCAATACAGACATGCTTCTTCAGTAGAATGAATATTGGGATGCGTGTATTGGCAAGTCACACATTTCTTCGGCCAACCACGTTTATATATAGCTTACCTGTCGCCTGAATAATGGTCACCAGGTCACATATTTCTTCGGCCATCCACATTTATATATAGCTTACCTGTCGCCTGAATAATGGTCACCAGGTCACATAT
>OZ024746.1:74171791-74184291 GCA_964016885.1 Eledone cirrhosa | reverse complement strand
TACATATATATATATATATATATATATATATATATATATATATATATATATATATATATATATATATATATATATATATATATATATATATATATATATATACATACACATACACATACATATACATACTTTTTCAAAAATTGCAAAGAATATATTAACTAGGTATACATCCAAAACCTATCTCAGTCTATGATTACATGACACTCTGCAATCCATCTGTATTAGGATATTAATTTTAAGCCAATTAAATTAAATTTTTAGGTTAACCAAATTTAAAACCAAATTATAAATATATTTCTAAAATGTACATTAATTAGGTCTATAATATTAAAAATTATTTCTCTGTCATTGAATACACGATATTTTGTTATATTTTATCTGTAAAGGAATTTTAATAAAAGGTTAAATAAATTAAAATTAATCTATAAATTAATTTACGAAGTATATATTAGTAATATTTAAAAGTTTTTCACAATTTATGATTACACAATATTTTATAATCTCATCTGTAGTAGAATTTTAATTAAATTAAATTTATAGGTTAACTAACATTTAAATTAAATTATATATTAATTTCTAAAATAATGTTATTAATTAGGTTTATAATATTTAAATGTTTTTCTTAGTTTATGATTACACGATATAATTAATTCCTGTCGTTTATTTAATAGGATATCCTTAGATTTCATTATTTCAAATAGTTCTTGGGAACATAATCTACATTCATTTCTATTATTTTGATAAGGGGTGGCTCTTTTGAGCACACTCCAGGTCATATCATATTCTATATTCTTATTTTTATAACTATTGATTTTTTTCTGCTAGAGATGTTGTATTAGCCAGTGCGGCATTTTTAAAACTATGTTTGTGGGTATTAAACCTTACCTTAAAATTGTTAGAAGTAGCTCCTATATATGAGCAAATAGAATCTTTAGTTTTAACATTACATTTATAAACTATGTTGTTAACAAGACAATTTCCTTTTAATGGGCAGTTTGCTTTGTTTCTACAGTTACAACCTTTCGTTAATTCTGTATTTGAGGAGATATTATGGTTAGTTTGATGTATTGGTGGTATACTTATGGTATTCTTACATTTATATGCATTATAGGCACTTATATTTTGTTTTATGTTATTTGTTGTTGAGTATGAGAATTTAACTGTAGACCTATTTAAGATTTGATGGTATTTGTGGTTTGGCGGGAAGTTTTTCTCTAGGATATAAACAAATTTTTTAGCAATATTATCCTTAATTTGTAAATTAAATGGGGCATTATACCAAGTAACTCGTCTATTACGGTTTCTATGTTGTTTATTATTTTTATAGGTTGTATCGTGATGTTTACTAGGAGGATTAATGTTAATGATCTCACCACGTACATTTTTAGTTAGATTTGTAGATTTAGGTGTTTTATCTTGTTTATTAGGAGTTTTATTATTAACATTTATTAGAGTTGTATGATGAGTAGTTTTTTGAGAGTTACTATACTTTATATTAGAAGAGTTGTTGGTATTTTGGGGTATAGTGTGGGTGGCATTTAGGTGTGTACTTTTCATTTGGTGTTTGTTGGTAATATTAGGTTGTATGTTTATAGTATTTTTAGTAGAAGGTATATATTCTAATCTATTTTTGTGGCCACTTCTATCTAGAGCTTCGTTATAGAAGGTCGCATTTTTATCAAATACATCTTGGTTAGAAGAAAGGTTAGAAATTCTAAGTGATATATTATATGCAAGGTTTTTAAGGATAGATTTAGGGTGATTAGATTGTGAGTGTATGTAGTGTAAGTTTTGGTTGGGTTTATGGTAAGGTTGGTAGATACCCGTAGCTAAGTCTAAAGTTATATCTAGGAAATTTACTACTACCATATATATATATATATTTATTAAAATAACAGATTAAAATAACAGATTAAAATAACAGATTAATAAATATTTGCTCTACGGTTCTTATATATTTGATATATATTTTCCTTATCGAGCCCTCTTTGGATTTTAGTCTTCAATTTTATTATTATTACTATATATATATATATATGTGTGTGTGTGTGTGTGTGTGTATACATGTATGTCTGTGTGTGTGTATGTGGACCCCACAACATACTCTGCATGTCTCTGTATATATATATATGTATATATATATGTATATATATATATATATATATATATATATATATATATATATATATATATATATATATATATATATATATATATATATATTGTTATGCTTTGGGAGGGTCATGTAGCGAATAAGAAACAGACGCACCGGTTGCTTTCACTTCAATGTATTATAAATTAAATTTATAAATTTAGGAATTTAAATTTCCGGTTGGTTGGTTCCACAACCAGACGATTGTTCATATATTTTCAAAGTTCTTTCGTCGCATATGCTGTGACCTCTTCAGTGACTGAGGATGTTTTCTTTGTTTTTGTGCCTCCCCTTTGTTCTGTCCTACGCCATCTTGTTTTTGTGTGTGTTGTGTGCTTAGTTTACGCATGTGTTACATCCGGGTGTCTGTGTGTGTTTATATTTGTTTATTTATTTGTTTATTATCATCAGACCATCCAATCTCTCTCTCCTCTGTCTCTCCACACAGAGCACTGAACCTGTTCCTCACTTCCACTGTGAACCTCTCCTGTAGCTTATCATCTTCCTTGAAAGCTCCCCAGTCATAGATTGCTATCAGGGGATGAGCTTTGCTCTTTCTTATATATATATATATATATATATATATACATGGTTTAGGCGTCACTGTTGGTTGAGCATGTCTAACGACTACTAATTGACCCTATCCAAAGCATCAATTGTTTTGCTATTTTTTAGAAGTGATTAAAATAGCATTTTCTAGTAATATTCCCATTGTACAAATTACACAGCCCAAGTGAAATCAAGAGAAAAATCAAAGAAAAGAATTTTATTGATAAATTCAAACCCAAGCTAAATGAACAATAATAATGGGATATTAATCCTACTATGACTATGACTACGACCACTAACAACAACAAGAACAATAATAATAATAAAAGTGATGTTGATGGTGATGATTACTAGAAAATGCTATTTTCATCATTTATAAAAATAGCATAACAATTGATGCTTTGGATAGGGTCAATTAGTAGTCCTTAGACATGCTCAACCAACCGTGACGCCTAAAGCAATCAGCTTTAGTAATCCAGTGAAACTACACACCGATTGGTCGAAATACAGTTTGCAAGATTTAGCATTCTGTAGCCACTTTTCACTGTATATAAGGCACAACAGTTACCCATCTCATTACAGTTGAAAATTGCAAACTTGACTGTCACCACACAATATGATCCTGAAGATTGCGAAAGCATGAAATACTTGTTCAATTAACACTTAACATTTAATATTCTATCATACTATTTCATTCTAATACCATTATAAATTTTAAAGAATTGTAAATAAAACGAGTAAATCAGACAAAGTTGGAATTCCTTTTATTAATATAATCTTCTGTACACAATCATACACACCTGTGTATATATTTATCTATATATATATATATATATATATATATATATATGTATATATATATATATATATATATATATATATATATATATATATATATATATATATATGTGTGTGTGTGTGTGTGTGTGTGTGTGTGTGTGTGTGTGTGTGTGTGTGTGTGTGTGTGTGTGTGTATATATGTGTATATATATATATGTATATATATATACATGGAAAGTTATATTTAAATTGTTGGGTTAACAACGAGTAAATATTTATAACTGATATAAAAGCACTCAACAAGTATTTGGAGTATATTTATGATATTAAATAAATGGAAACTATATTTATAAAACCATATTTATTTCGTTATATATATTTCAGGGATATCATATTAACAATATGTTATGCCATCTTCAGACAAAATACAATATAAACAGTCTTATAAATAAATAGATACGACATACCTTTCAATCACCTTGCACTTGGGAGGTTGATTTGGTAGTAAAAAATATTGTGGATAGTTGTAAAAAGAAAGAGATAAAGAGAGAAAGAAAGAGAAACGAAGAAAAAGAAGAAATGCATGTGACTAAATAGAGGGATATAGAAAGATAGATAAAGAGAAGAACTTCATGTAAAGAAACAGAGAGAAATATATATAGAGAGAGGAAAAAAGAGAAAGAGATAGATAGAGAAATTTGGAAGTTGAGTATCGGTTGATACATTTATTTATTTATTTATTTATTTATTTAGCTCTAGTATTAATGTAAAGAGAGATGTATGTAGTTAAGAGAGAAAATAGCCGTTATATAGAGAGAAAAAAGAGAAACAAGAGAAAATGAAAAAGAAAAAATGAAACATAACCAGACATAAACGATGCAGAATTGAGTGATACCTAGGGAAGCGATTATCGAGAGCTTTAAAAAATAGTTTAGCAATGTGGGTTTTAATGTTTAGTGAGAAAGGGGGGCAAACCATATTATATTCCTAGTTCTATTTCTTTTATGGCTTTTGGAATTATTGTAATGCTTTCTATTATAGTTGTTAAGGTTGTGGCCATAATTAAAATAGTTGTTGTTTTGTTTAATTTGTTTATCATTATCTATCATTTTCAATAGACATAGTATAAAACTAACCTACTCATCCACCAAAAATTTAGCGCAAAATATTAATAGAATAAATAACAGGAACTTAAAACCTAGCGATAATAGCATAAATAATATCCAAGTTAACAAATGTAACTGTAGAGATAGATCTAAATGTCCGTTAAATAACAACTGCTTAGTTAAAAATATAATATACAACTGTAATGTTAAAACGGACGTTAATTCTTTTAACTACGTTGGTTCTACATCGACGGAATTTAAACTTCGCTATAACAACCACAAGAATTCTTTCACAGATCCATCCAAAAAATCTTCAACAGCACTATCAGGCGTACTCTGGCAACTTAGGCATGATAACGTTAGATATTCGACGACTTGGAATATAGTTTCAAGGGGGATTCCTTTTAATTCATCCTCTGAGACATGTGACCTCTGTGCGGAGGAGATATTCTTTATACTAAAATCTAAAAATTCCCTTAATCTACGGACAAATTTATTCAGTTGCTGCAGACATAGATTGAACTCAACGTTTAAATATAAATTTAAATTTAAAATGTAATTATGTTTGTTTTGATTTGATTTGTAATTATTTATGAAACTAGCCGATAAATCTTTCGATTTCTTCTTTTTATTAAAACATTCTTTTTATTAAAACATTCTTCATGAATAATTAAACTACCCTAAAAGCTGATGCTCCAAATATATCGAATTAAATTTTAAACTAGATAAACTTCTATATTATATATAAGAACATATGTAGACCAAATGGGTATCCTAAACTTTTGGAATGATTTCTGCTAGACAGGATTTGGTAAACAATCTTTGTTTTATCTGTTTCGACTCTGATGCTTATGATGATCTTGGCAATATATTGTCAATTAACTTTGAAAGGCTGATCTCTGTGTTTTATTTGTATTATTTTTTAATATTTTTTAATATTTTATATTTTTTATTTTTAATATTAAATGTTTTAGTTTTCTGTTTATTTATTTATTTATTTTCTTGTCTCTGATATTTTTATTTTTATTTTTATTTTTATTTTTATTTTTATTAATATATTGAAATCTGTTCTCTATTTCTGCTTGATCGACAATCAGGTAGAGTAAAGACAAGAATAGTATTGTTAAAATTAATATAGACTCTATATGTATATGTGTATATATACACACATATATGTATACTTGAATTTTTATAGCATAATGAGAATGTTTTCGTGTGAATTGGGAGTTTGTTTATAATTATGATATAAACATATGAATTTTTTAAAACTAGACATAAGATCATTACTTTTCACACATTATAGATACATGTCTCATTCATGAATACTGGTACTTACATTATAATGCCTGTTTTATACGAACTAATATTTTCTACGGATAAAACATAGCGGTTTTAAATTCTGCATCGTTTATGTCTGGTTATGTTTCGTTTTCTCTTTTTCATTTTCTCTTGTTTCTCTTTTTTCTCTCTATATAACGGCTATTTTCTCTCTTAACTACATACATCTCTCTTTACATTAATACTAGAGCTAAATAAATAAATAAATAAATAAATAAATAAATGTATCAACCGATACTCAACTTCCAAATTTCTCTATCTATCTCTTTCTCTTTTTTCCTCTCTCTATATATATTTCTCTGTTTCTTTACATGAAGTTCTTCTCTTTATCTATCTTTCTATATCCCTCTATTTAGTCACATGCATTTCTTCTTTTTCTTCGTTTCTCTTTCTTTCTCTCTTTATCTCTTTCTTTTTACAACTATCCACAATATTTTTTACTACCAAATCAACCTCCCAAGTGCAAGGTGATTGAAAGGTATGTCGTATCTATTTATTTATAAGACTGTTTATATTGTATTTTGTCTGAAGATGGCATAACATATTGTTAATATGATATCCCTGAAATATATATAACGAAATAAATATGGTTTTATAAATGATATGATAGGCACCCAATATTTTGAACTCGTTTATAGAATTCTCTTGGCCTTTGTCACTCTAAGTAGAGCTTTAAAGAATTAGCTTTTAAAGAATTTCCCTTTTCTTTAAATCCATCAACCATGACCGACCCACAACCATCTTATATACACCTGAAATATAGGCATTGTTAGCTTAAGAGATACTTAAAAATAAGGAGTGGCACTCCATTCTGAACTTGTTTATAGAATTCTTTCTGCCCTTGTCACTCTAAATATAAATTATAGCCTCAAAGAATTAGCTTTTAATGAATTCCCTTTTCTTTCAACGAATGACCTCCACCCATCCCACTCCCCACCCTCTCCTACCACCTCAAAAGATATAAATACCACAACATTTACTTTTGGAAAGCCAGATTCCTGATAATTTCTAAAGAATGAAACAGTTCTAGTCCTGTAGAATCTCATCTATATTAAAACTATATATATATATATATATATATATATATATATATATATATATACGTTATTCCGGGTTGAATATATATATATATATATATATATATATATATATATATATGTATTTGTCTCTATTTGACTATGGTGAGTCCAATAACACTGTTAATATTCCATATAGTATAGAAGTAAAATATCTAGTGTTTATTTTTTAATGGGATATCATTATATTAGATTTGGTTGAGCATTCATACGAGTTACAGTTATATATTGGTTGACCAATGCAATCTAAACACAACGACTAGTGCTTGAAGATGACTCGATGGATCTATTATATCCAAACTAATAATTGTTTCTACTTTAGGCACAAGGCCAGCAATTACCCAGTGCATTACTGGTACTTTATTTTAACGACCTCGTAAGGATGAAAGGCAAAGTTAACCTCGGCGGGATTTAAACTCAGATCGTAAAGGGACGTTACTATGCTGGAAAGCATGGCGTCCACCCTCTACCGATACTGCCAATCCACATCCAAACTAATAATATGAAGCTGTATGATTGGCAGTATCGGTAGAGGGTCGGACGCCATGCTTTGCAGCAAAGAGTTATGCCCCTTTATGATCTGAGTCCAAATCCCGCCGAGGTTAACTTTGCCTTTCATCCTTACGGGATCGATAAAATAAAGTACCAGTAATGCACTGGGTAATTGCTGGCCTTGTGCTAAAAGTAGAAACAATTAATAGCAATTAGTTACTCAATCGATTTATCCTGGTCTATCAATCTTCCAAAACGATTGTAGAACTAATTAAACCCTAAATTCACCCTTGGTTTTCATTGTTCAATATATATATATACGCACACACAAAGATACACATACACTCACACACACACATACGCACACACACACACACACACACACACACACACACACACACACACACACACACACACACACACACACACACACACACATATATATATATATATATATATATATATAGCAACGAGTAGGACCCCGACGGCTGAGCTCAAGCCGTTTCGACGGCTAATTCTGGACTAAATTTAGTCCAGAATTAGCCGTCGAAACGGCTTGAGCTCAGCCATCGGGGTCCTACTCGTTCCTATTACCCACTCTACTACTCTAAGTATTGCGTACTTTGGTGCGTTATGGTCCACCTGGTTCCTTACCACATTTCCTTCGTTATATATATATATATATATATATATATATATATATATATATATATATATATATATATATATATACTGGTCCTATTTCTCTTCTTTGATATATATATATATAATATATATATATATATATATATATATATATATATATATATAAGTATACACAGACATGTATCTATGTCTGTGTATGTGATGTATATACATATATTACGCTTTTACATATCATGCACGCAAAGGCGTTCACATATGAAATGACATCATACATTATGTTTCTTTGTATCTATGTCAGTCTTTCCGACTCCCTCAGCCTCTGTGTATGTTGCTATTTCTTTCATTTTCTATATATCTCACTCTTCAGATTGGGAACCATTATAAATGACACTTATCGCGGTACACTGATTCCCAGTTCTTATTTATACTTATTTATACACCCGATCATCTACACAGTCTCCTGATATTCCACTTTTCCATTAAACCGTCTTATTAGAACCATCTTCATTCGCTTTTCGGCTATCCTGGTGAAAATAGCTTTCAAATAGTGCAGTCGTAATTTTTACTGCATCTATTACAGCTGACAAGTCTAGAGATTTATACGTAAGCGTTAGAAATTTATGATTACTGTATGCGTTAAACGATTAAATGTACGTTTGCCTGATGGAATGTAATCTCATTTCTGTCCGGTGCTTAGGCAATTTCTTGTGGCTGACAAATAGAAGAATAAATATCATCAGTGATATAAAGTGGATCAGGTTATTCAACTTACTTCATTAACTTATTCACGTAAATATATGAAATATATGTTATGTAAAATTGCTCAATAGACAAGTAGTAGATTTGAGTGGTAACTGCTCCACAAACATTCTGTTCAGTCTGCAGCACAGTGATATATATTTTCTGAATTGAAATTGGAAATATCTGCTTTTGCCAACTCCGATATTCCCTCTCCCATGGCATCAATATCAAACTCAAAATAAATGCAGATTCTATACTCAATCTGTAACAAGATTAATTATATGGATATTGTTGTTTTTAAAGCGCCAGTTCATACTTCATCAAGGATTTTTAATGATGCCTGACTGATATATATAGCATTTTGAGTGACTGTATACAGTTTCTTGCATTGCTTTGCAAAGAATTATGTAAGTGGCGTACATAAGATTATCTACGATTTATTAACTCACATATGCTGCATATTCCTGGCAATAATCATCAATTTCATCGCACTGACAATGCCTACAATGCGATCCTATTTGCTGCACGTTTAATTCTTGGCAATTGTCAGAGGCCTGTATATGTAAAAATATACAAAATACATAGAAAAATATATAGAAAAAAATGTATAATTGATTAATATTTTAAAGGCCTTACAATTTCAAAACTATCAAAGATATTGACATTATACTTGATATTTTCCCGTTATATAGGTACAGGAGCTACTATGAATTTTTTCAGGGGTATCTGAGGGGATGACCTGGGAGCCACTGGGGATTTGAGATGGAATGACCCATCAGTCACCAAAGAGCATAGTTGCATAAATTTAATAAAAGACGAATAAATCACGTAGAACAACTTTATTTGAGAAAAGATTGGCATGAACTTACTTTTTTGAGCCGATTCCCGTTAAGAGCTATACAATCCTTGATCACTCTATTGCCGATTTCATCCGCCAACGTAGGAGGAGGTTATCTCGCCTGATAAAGGACGTCTGTACGGTCGATGACTATACACCAATTGTTGCTTGCAGTTTTCATTTTAAAATTCTTTTTCTTTATTTTCGCGTTTGTAAATATACACAAATATACATGACATGCTGAGTAAATGTAATATATATATAATACTCACATATTTGACAATTGTTAAACTTTATATTAATTACATATTAATGTCTTAATAGGAAAGTTATTGAATTCTCATAGCTGTCAAGCAAATTCCATATCCATAGGCGCACGCACTCATGCACATAACCGTACACACACATTTATATGTCCATACATATATATATATATATATATATATATATATATATATATATATATATACAGAAGGAGAGAGAAAGAAAGAGAGAGGGAGAGAGTGACAGAGAGAGAGAGAGAGAGAGAGAGAGGTGGGCGGGTTCAAAATGCACAAGTAGCAAAGAAATAAAACTGCAAGAAGTCGATACTTGGTTGAGAAATTATTTGCACACAGATATGATCAATGTGTGCACAGTGAAAATATTTGCACCTAATAGAAAAAAAGGGATCTGAGGTTTCCTGTTACACACTGAAATATATATCCTGTTACATATGAAAGAATAAGAAATAAGAAGTGTTAGACCGATACCAAGAACAAGAAATGGACAAGCAAACAATTTGTCTGAAAGAACAGATAGAGAGACGGAGCCGGAATGGGGAACTGGATAAATAAGTAATGGATCGGTGGATGTGATTCGAGAGAAATAGGACGTAAAACGGGATAGCTCCCTGTAAAAAGAGATTGGGAGTGGTGAACTAAATAATGATAGGAATGGATGGAGAGAGAGAGGGACTGGGGAGGAGAAAGGTACCAAGAGAATTGGGAAGAAAGTGGGTTGATCTGTGTCTGTAGGATGTATAGGGAGGTCTATACAATTGCTAGAAGGGGTATATGTGTACATATATGTATATTTATAGCTATGAGTATATGTAAAGTTAGTAAACGTAAGTGATATATGCAGTCTATTTAGATGTGTGGTTGTTAATGATTAGTACATGTAATCTGTGATGTGCATCTCTATGCATACTATTCCATGTATAATAGGATGTTTGGTGGTTGGGTCCAGCTGGTAGGTTGTGTTGTGATAGGGTGAGAAATGGGAGGATAATTTGAAGTAGAGTGTAAATGGAAGGGTGTGTTGCGGTAGGATGGGGTAGGAAAGGATGTCTGGTTGTTGGCTGCGGAATTGAATAATGTTAAAGTACAGTATGGTAAATGTTACATCACTGTTCATACCAAAGGGAACAGATCAACCGCGGCAAAATATGGACGTTGTTCCTCGTGATAGAGAGAAGCAGGGGAAACGTTGTGTCAATGAACACATACTAATATATGTGGATGGGGTATGCTTTTGGTTGTATCACTGTGTATGTGCGTGTATGAGATTGAGCCCACCTGTGTGGATTGTTATATATAGAATATAGCTAATCGCTAGTTAAGTACTGCAGACATCCAAAAGCCTACAGTCAATGACGTTACTTGTATCGCTATCGTCATTTCGAAGAAACATCATTCTTAATACTCTTGTCCACAGAGCATACCCGCTGACATCTCCACGCCAACACAACCCCGCCAACACAACCACGACTTTTAACGACAAAAACGATGAGATCACTACCGCCAGAAGCACAACGTCATCCCCAGCGCCAAATTACTTTTACCAACGCCAGAAACACGGCCAGCATATCTATAACCTATATTTCTGTCCACATACTGTACTGTGATAGACTGACATAATCTCTTGTAGCATAATAATTGTTTCTACTTTTGGCACAAGGCCAACAATTAAATCAGTGCATTACTGGTACTTTATTTTATCGACACCGTAAGGATGAAAGGCAAAGTTAATCTTGGTGGGATTTGAACTCAGAATGACAAGGGCCGTAACTCTATGCGTCAAAGCATGGCGTCCGACCCTCTACCGATACTGACAAGCCACCACCATAATCTCTTGTAGCATAATAATATTTGGTTGTCAAAACTATGCACTACTATCTCTATATCTATTGGTGTTGCTTCTTTTATTACAGTTGCTGACGATGGTCGATTGATAGAATTGTTAGAGCATCGGACAAAATACTTTGTGGCCTTTAGTTACGAACCATTGCATTCTGAGTTCAAATTTCGCCTTTCATCCTTCTTAGGTCGATAAAGTGACGTATTAGGACTTGTATAATTGGCTCCCCAGCCCCAATCGTTGGACTTGTACCTCAGTATCAATAGAGCGTCAGAAACTATGCTTTTCTGCATAGAGTTATGGTCCTTTACGTTCTGAGCTCAAATCCGCAAAGGTTTACTTTGTCTGTCATCATTATGGGGGTCGATAAAATAAAGCACCAGTAATGCACTGGGGTAATTGCTGTCCTTGTCCAAAAAATAGAAACATATTATTGTTGTTTCTGTTGCTGTTATTGGAAGTGGTATTGCCGAGTAGCATTAGGGCTGTTAGTAATGAAGGGGATGTTGCTGTGACCAGACAGAAGTTCAAAGCATATACCAGACAGAAGATATACCAGACAGAAGATCAAAGCATATCCACTCATTACCTTTCCGTATTTCTATAGGTATCTGGGACCTCAGTATTTGATGTGTTACATCCATATTTAAGAGGGCATCTTG
>OZ024746.1:74134291-74166791 GCA_964016885.1 Eledone cirrhosa | reverse complement strand
TTACGTTCCTAGAACAACCGCGAAGAGTGAAAAACCGCGAATATATGACGTAGTCCAAAATATAACGTTAAATATAATAAAAAAGTGGGGTGTCCAATAGGCGGACAAATACAGTATATTGTTATTAATAATTTAGCGTTAGAGATATATATATTGTCACGAAAAGAGCCCCCAAAAAATCGCGGAAGATATTTACGATTCCATGAATATGTGGTGGTTTCCACGAATAATTATTAGTTAGGTTCTAAGGGAAATTCCGCGAACAAATCGGGACCGCGAATGCAGGGGTACAAGTATATACATATATATATATATATATATATATATATATATATATATATATATATAATACGATATTAATAAATGGAAACTATATTTATAAAACCATATTTATTTCATTATACATATTTCAGGGATACCAAATTAAATTATGGTATGCCTTCATCAGACAAAATACAATATATAACGGTTTTACAAATAAGCTTTGACGTACCCTATTAAAATGCAACCATTGTTTTGGGAAGTCATCTGGATAGTGAATTGTTTATATAACTTTAATAAGTCATAGTGTTAAGGACAATTAGAAAAAGACGGAGAGAAAGAAAAAAGACGGAGAGAAAGAAAAAACGTGGAGAAATATCGGAGAGAGAGAGAGATGCATGGAGAAAAAAAGAAAGAGATAAGTAAAGACAGGAGGAAAGGAAATTGTATCCCAACAATTTTAAATAGAACTTTTGCATATATATATATATATATATATATATATATCTTTTCTTGAGCAAGACACTTTATTTCACGCTGAACCAATCTCTCAGCTTGCAAAACATGAAATTTACTTGTGTATCAAAGAGCCAGCCTTTTCACCACTGTCACGCAGAATCTCCCTGATAGTTATGCTAAGTTTACACAACTCTCTGGAGCTCTCATCCACTTCCACTTAAATTTCATGAGTTGATATTTCAAGTAATCAAATAATTGGAACACTCATCAACCATTTTATATATACTTATTTTATAATCTGTATGATTTTTTATGTATGAATGTATATATATGTATATAAATATATATATATATATATATATATATATATATATATATATATATATATATATATATATATATATATATATATATATATATATATATATATATATCCATACATACATATATATATTATAAACCGTGTGATCGTTTATGTATGAATGTATATATATATATATATATATAATCTGAGTAACTATATATGTATGTATATGCAAGTATTAAAAATATGCACATACACATATATATATATAACATTACATATATTTATATAGATGTTTGTGTTTGTGCATGTGCTTATTTATGCATATAGTGATATACACAGATGCACAGATATACAGACACACTAGTTTTCCCATGAAAAAAAAAGAATTATAAAAAAAAATCCACAAATAAATGATAGATAAATGAAATTATTATCAAAGCTTCAATAGTTTAGATAAACAGATATATGTTTGATATTGAATGTTTTAACAGGAAGTTGCTTATATAGGAAGTTTACTTACCGCCATCTTTGCCTAATGGAATTCAACCTAGATAAGCCTCAGCCCATATTTTTATTCATTCGCTCGTCCGTTTCCTCTCTTTCTCCGAACATCTCAATAACCTCTTTCTTTCTCTATTTGTCCCCCCCTCTCTATCCCTCTCTATATATGCCCCCCACCCCTCTCTCTCTCTCGCTTTCATTTTAGAAATCTATCGTTTTTGTCTCTGCCTCACTCTCATTGCATCCTACCACATATTTGTATGTCTCTTTCTATTTGCATCCCTGTTAAAAATATGTCTTTCTCCCTTTTTGATTTTCTATATCAGTATCTCTTTCTCTCGTTATCTCTTTTCCTATCTTCCATTTCTATAATTATATCTATATCAAACTCTCGTTGTATATCTTCTATTCCAAATATCATTTCAATATGCTTGCCATCCATCAAGAAGTCTAACTATCTATCAATTTATCTCTCGAATGTTCCATCTATTTAACTAATTCTATACCACTCATCCATTACAGATACTCCAATCTGGTTTATTCCCTATATCTAAACATTGAGAGCATGTACATGACCAATACACCTGCTAGAGATAGCAGTCAAATCAACATATAGTCTTAATAAGTTTATGCCACATTGCCTATACATCACTTACCCTCCATATACATACATATATACATAAACACACACATACACACATAGATACGTGTATACGCACACATACACACACATACACACATAGATACGCATACACACACGTGTGGGCTAACAGTTGTACCACCGTAGGTTTCGATTGCGTGTGCTCCAATTTGTTGTTGTTATTTCTATATCAAAGGAAAAGCTTGCTGATGAATTTCGTGTGAATGACATATGTACCCTCAATTGAATTCTCAGGGAGATTCAGTGATACAATGTGCAACAACACTGACCTATAGAAATAGACGTCCAACATATTTCTTCCAGTTGAGTGGACTGCAGCTACATGAAATAAAAATAAAATTGTGCTCAAGGACAGAACACGCTGTCGGAAATTGAACTCACGACCTTGCATTCATCAGGCATTCAGCCCATCACTGCATTTATATATATATGTGTGAGAGAGAGAGAGAGAGAGAGAGAGAGAGAGAGACATAGATAGACAGACAGAGAGAGAGAGAGAGAGAGTGTGTGTGTCTATGTGTGTCTTCATATGAGTGTAAACAAATGGATATTTTTAACACAGGTACACATTGTCCATGCAGGGATCACCTCTAATTAGTCGTTCATCAGTTGACAAGGAACGATAGTCTTCTGTCTGCAGCCTGATCTATGGTCAAATGTTTTTTTTTTATGTCGAACACGATCGAGGACATAACTAAAGGATCCTGTACATTTGTCTGTCTAATACAAAATTTCGCAATTGTCATTTATTGTATATTTATTGTATATTTATTACAATAGTTTGTCTGTTATTGTTTCATGTTCATTATGATGTACACTGCGGTGGATTGGCAGTATCGGTAGAGGGTCGGACGCCATGCTTTCCACCACAGTTACGTCCCTTTACGATCTGAGTTCAAATCCCGCCGAGGTTGACTTTGCCTTTCATCCTTACGGGGTCGATAAAATAAAGTACCAGTAATGAACTGGGTAATTGCTGGCCTTGTGCCTAAAAGTAGAAACAATTATGATGTACACTGCCCCCTTGTATCTCCCGTCACAACCACCCAATACATTTTGACTTTTTGACTTTGTCTCAGGTATGAGCCTTCATTTCAAAGTATTTACTAAAAAAATTAAAACTATATGCCAATTTAAATTTTCTTTAAATATAATCCACAATATATTTCCCAATTTTAGATTCACAGTTAGAATATATATATATATATATATATATATATAATGAAAAATTGAACAGGGACAGAACAGAGAGGCAGTACGATAAATGTTTATTAAATTCACGCTCAGGAGAGTGGGGGGTAGGTGGAGGACGACGTTTCGGGCATAAGCCCTTCTTCAGGTGAGAGTTCAAAAGGTGTGTAGGAGAGTGGTGGAGAGACATATATATATATATATATTGAAAGGATAACAAGGATGATTGGTTACTCCTTCATTACATTTATTGGTAGCTGACGCGCGTTTCGCCACTGATCAGCTCAAGATCTATATATATATATATATATATATATATATATATATATATATATATATATATATATATATATATATATATATATATATATATATATATATATATATACATAAATAGATATAGATATATAGATAGATAGATATATAGATAGATAGATAGATAGATAGATATGTGTGTGTATGTGTGTGGTACTGAATACATTAGAAGTGTGTAAACATTAAATTTAAGATAGAAAGCAACGACATGAGCTTCTATATTCGAAGGAAATAATCCTGATTACCTCCGGATGAAACAGTTCTTGTCCCGTAGAAACCATCTATCTATCTATTTATATTTATAAATATATATATATATATATATAACGAAGGAAATGTGGTAAGGAACCAGATGGAACATAACGCACCAAAGTACTCAATACTTAGGCTAGTAGAGTGGGTATTATGAACAAGTAGGACCCCGACGGCTGAGCTCAAGCCGTTTCGTCCAGAATTAGCCGTCGAAACGGATTGAGCTCAGCCGTCGGGGTCCTACTCGTTCATATATATATATATATTCATTTTCCTTTTTCGTGTAATACATTTTCCTGCTTTCAATGTCAACGTGGCGTCGCCTACGTCGATCAACCCAAGTGTTATGTCACCTGGGAGAGGAGAGAATAACCTCTATATGAATAGCCTACAAGTTTACAAAGCGAAACTAATGTATTTACAACGCATACAGACAAAAGCAACGCAATATATAATATTCACCATATAAAAAGAAATGTCACTGCTAAATACAATATCTGTAAGATAGCTTGTGAGCACTATTATGTGTATATATATATATATATATATATACATACATATATGTATGTATCTGAGTGTGTGTAGAGGGGGACTGTGCTTTATTGTAAATCAGTTGGAGGAATAGGAAGGATATATTTATATATGGAGTGTATATATGTGTGCGTCACAATGCAAATGACCATGATAATAATTGTAAAATAAAGTACCAGTAATACACTGGTTAATTGCTGGCCTTGTGCCAAAAGTATAAACAATTATATACATTTGCAGCAAAGAGTTACGGCCCTTTATGATGTGAGTTCAAATCGCGCCAAGGTTAACTTTGCCTTTCATCCTTACTGTGTCGATAAAATAATAAAATAAAGTACCAGTAATGTACTGGGATAATTGCTGGCCTTGTGCCAAAAGTAGAAACAATTATATACATAGTAATTGTGAATACCACCTCGATACGGAAAAAAGGGGAAACAATCGTCTTCGAGGAAGCAGACTCTGTATCTCTCTAGACTAAAAGGATGCTGGCCACCTATTCAGTCTATATAGAAGATTTTAAGCCTGTAGTTATAAATGTAAACAACGGTTGACTTTAGACGCAATGGGAATATATGTTAATTTGAAATATAAATATCTATGTACTGTCCCTACTTATCCCATTATAATTGAGTGGATAACAAATTTGCGACAACTCTCTTCCCTTTATTGTGTGAAATAATAACTTGGTGTGAATGTTCCATTTGCTTATCCCTTTGAATCTTCATGTCCTGATCCTTTTACATGGTTATTTTCAAGGACATGTTCAGGTCATACCATTTCTTCGCATACTCAAACTTTATACACGTTCGCTAATATAAGTTATCAACAATGACGACTCATCAGTTGTTATAGTATATTTAAGCAAGCCTCTTATACTCTGAGACCCCCATGCGCCACACCTTCTACTTACAGTTTGGGCAGTAGCGGACTGTCCAGGTTGCCCAATGGCAAGTGAGCTCCAGGTGCTCCACGGTAGCATTGCTGGGCCCACTGTAGTATTCTAGGCACCAAAGCTTTGCTTTCAAAAAATACCTGAAATCTAAGAGAAAGAACAACATTTCTTTTTAAATAAATAAAACAATTAAGCAAAGCATTTGGCCAACCAATTCCCCAGGGAATTAATAGAAACCAAAATATACGATAGTTCAAATAGCTGGAATCAGTGGTTGTACATTCTACTAAATCTAAAGCTTAGTGTATTCGTTCATGCATGCAAACATACATATATAGACACAGAAGTACAAGCATATATATACATATATATATATATTTGATCAGTAGTTCGTGTGTAAGTATATAAATATACGTATATATATATATATATATATTTATTTATATATATATATATATATATATATATATATATATATATATATATATATATATAGTAATAATAATAAATGTGAAGACTAAAACCCAAAGTCTTTCAGAAGATCTCGTTAAGGGTGAAAGCAGCGATTCTTTGCTTAAACTTCAATCTGTTATTTTAATATATATATATATATATATATATATACACACACACTTACACACGAACTACTGACCAAATAGTATATAGTATCAATGGGTTGAATTAGTGGTGAAAGTGGTGTATAAATATATATGTATATATAGATAGATAGATAGATAGATAGATAGATACGCACAAACATATATATATTGAGTGAGTGTGAAAGACCAAAGGTCATTATTGAAAGTCGACCTTAATTAGGTGCAATAACATTAAGAAAGACATGAACGACACCACAACACTTTGTTTTGAAAATTTTGAAAGTAGGTTTATAAGTATGAATTTAATAATATTCTTGTAGTTGTCTCTGTGGACTAGTGGTAGGTACGATTGAGATCCTGACCTCGGGTTCAATCCTGGTCAAGAGGTATATGTAACCTTTTTTTCAGTTTTTATTTTGCAACCCCCAAAATACTAAAAAGGTTTACCGGGAACCTTACTCCCGACCAGTATCGAACTGCAGACCAGGATAACCAGGGTCTATGATTCCTCCAACTAGGCCACCGAGACAGCTACGAAAGTATAATGAAAACTCATAATTATAAACCTACTTCCAAAATCCAAGTGGTTTTGTTCATGGCTTTCCTAGAGCTATTAGTAATATTTAGGGTCGACTTCTGGTCATTATTCAAAGTCTCTGGATTTCGCAACATACATAATATTTTTCCGCAAATATTTGATTGCACTGTTTTGTTTCCACTTATGTATTTTTCAAAATGTTATTTATTCATTACAAAAATTGAATGATAGCATTCTATATTCAGGTGGGCCCCTTCATCTACTGGCGACCAATATTTTTAGACCCCGTCCGCCACTGAGTTTGGGTGTCTTCCTCGTTTATATTTTTATTGTGATTGTCTTATTCTGATTGTCTTATTCTGCGTGGCTAAGATTCAGCCCTCTGCCCCTTTCTCTTCAGAACTTTCTTTTTAGCCAATGGAATATCTTCTCATTTCGATATCCTTACGTATTTTGGTAAGAATTTCCATGTATGCTTTTCTGCTCATATCGTTGCTTTCTAGTTTTGAGAACTTCATTATTTTTCTTCTTTCATTTAGCATCTCTTCTCCTTATAGAGATATTATGAGTACCTCTTCACTATCAGCACCACCGTTCCTTAAGTTCTCTACCTCTATCTTCACAGAGTTTTCTACCCTTATCAGCCCTCGTGCACCTTATTCTGTTGTTGTTGTTGTTATTTCTGTTAATAAATAAGGTCAACATCACTCTTACTCTTAGAAGCAAATAAATAAATATATATATATATATATATATATATATATATATATATATATATATATATATATATATATATATATATATATATGGTCCAAAGTAAGGTTCGAAATAGCATCACCAGAGCCGAGACTTGGATGTTACTGTCACTTTTTCTACAGAAATGATGTTTGCTAAGCTACATACACTCAGATCATTCGCTAATAAATTATTCTTTCCACATAAGTTAGACGTGCTGTAACAGCAGCCACTTTTGTCAAAATCCCCATGATGCCTTTTGAAACTGAAGAGACACTCAAGGTGTCCCTGTGATAAAGACCCAATATCTTGAGAGAAGGATTGGACACATCTGCCTGAATTGCCATCCAGCATTGGTATGCTTATGTAGGGCTGGCCTAGGGCTAAATTATAATTAAAAACCTTTGATTCGTGCATGTATGTTACTTTAATCACACGCTTACGTACATGCCGTGCACATACGCATAACATGAAGCTTTTAGTTGCACACACACATACGAATATATACATAAACACCACTACCTTTATAAGTATGATTGCATATAGAAATACAGTACATAAGTAGACACACAGACACATATAAACATAGATACATTTATATATACATTTATATTCATATTTGTTTAGGAAATCACAAATGCATAGAAACTTGCTAGCACAGATGTAAAAACACACACATATAAACACGAACTGAAAACACGAACACAATAATACGTGCATTGACATATCTTCTCGGAGTATACTCTCACATATGCATAGATAGAACTACATGTAAATATAACGTGTAAAGTGATTTTGCACGGAACGTAATCACACATTCATACAAATAAACACACAGACAATATTGCACACACGCACACAGACGCCGTGACAAAATCACGACGCAAACGCAAACACAATACATACATACACAGTGACTAAATCATTAATTCCACGTAAACACACACAAACTCACAAAAACGCGTGTAAACATACACATACGCTTTAAAAATAATAGACCCGAACAAATATGGTTGTTCTGGCTGATCTACTGTTCAACGAACACACTTACACAAGAGATCACGCATTGTTACATATACGTGTGTGTGTGTTTGTAAATATATATACACGCTCGCGAAAACACACACACACACACACATATATATATATATATATATATATATATATATATATATATATATATATATGTGTGTAGATATATATATATATATGTATATATATATATATATATGTGGCCTACTCCAGTGCCACGGAACACCCGCCAATCGCCTTAGGGTCGAACAACGTACTATCTTCATCTTACAGACCCACACTCCCCCCGGCCTGAACTCCCCACCCTTATTCCTTTAGCCTTCGACCGCCCCCCCTAACACCACTAACACACTTATCCCCCACTAACACCACTAACACACCCCTCCTTTTCACCGCCCACCCCACAACTAACAATACTAACACCTCCACTCCACCCCTCATCTGACCACCCTTCCCCAACTAACATACTAACATCCCTCCCTTCTTCTCCTCCTCCCCCCTCCTTATCACACGCACACACCCACCGGCACATATATACACGTGCTCACACTAAACACACACCCTACTACCACCACTAACCCTCACCCCCACACCTCTCACCCCCACACCTCCATCCCACCACCCCGCAACTAACCTCACTAACACCCCCTAACCCCAAGCACACGAACACACGCACCCACTTACACCACCCACCCCACACGCAACTAACATCACTAACACCCCCCAACCCCACGCACACGTACCCACACACCCTCGTACACCACCAACTCTACACACCCTACCACCACTAATCCCCACTCACACCTGCATTCAACCCCTCCCCACCTCCCGTATACTAACACCCACTAACACCCCTTCATCAAACTACACACACACCAGTACACCACACTCCCTCCATAGAACCACACACACCCTTCTCTCCCCGCTCCACCCACACCCTCGCTCCACACTCACTCCAACTTTCACCTCTACTAATACACACACACACACCCTCCTCACTCCAACTTTCACACCTACCCATCCTCGCCCCTTTACCATTCCACCGACTGCTGCTATGCCCTCTGACCACCTCCCAGCACAAACAGACACACAGCACTCCCACTGCTTGACCACTTCCTGTTGCGCGCGCACCCCACATCTCTCCTCTTCCGATCATCGCTTCATGGAATACTCGCACGCAGAAATTAACCACCACAGAATCCCTAAACACCTTCGGATTTTACCAACTTTTCAACCATCCTCTTACGTAATCACCTATATAACTCACCCACACACACCCCCCAAAATTGTTTTCTCCACACGCCACCTACATCCACAACTGCTTAAACCCCACACACACGTGCTTTCCACCACATATTTACACCCTCAGCCTCCTGATTCCTCTCCCCCACCCCTCTATCCACACGCGCACAGACACTCCGACCCCCCCCCCCCACACACACACACACCTCTTCCTGAACATGCAACCCCGTTCTTCCCCCAACCCTTACTTTCACATACACACACACACACACACACGTACACCTACACACACACACCACCTTCAGCCCTCCCCGCTCGGACACCCCGTCTCCCTCTCCCCATTCCACCCGCCACCACCCATACACACCCACACCCTTCCACCACCTGTTTTAGCCCCCTTTTAATTTCAGTTTATTTTGATCATGCTTTTATATTTAAATTTATTTCATTCCTTGTATTTTGATCATGCTTTATTTTTAATTTTATTTTTATTTTTTTCATTCGCACGGTTTCCTTTCGCTATATGTCTCTCCACCACTCCCCTACACACCCTTTGAACTCTGTTCCCACACACTTCTCACCTGAGGAAGGGCTTATGCCCGAAACGTCGTCCCCCACCAACACCCCACTCTCCAGAGCGTGAAATGAATAAACATTCGTTGTACTGCCTCTCTGTTTTGTCCCTGTTCAAATTTTTCCATTATATATATATATATATATATATATATATATATATATATATATATATATATATATATATATATATATATATATATATATATATATATATATATATATATATATAGTGAAAAATGGAACGGGAACAAAACAGAGAGGCAGTACGAACAAAGGTTTATTAGTTCCACGCTCTTAAGAGTGGGTGGTGGTGGGGAACGACGTTTCGGGTATAAGCCCTTCTTCAGGCGAAAAGTGTGTGTGGAAGAGAGTTCCAAGAGTGTGTCGAGGAGTGGGGGAGAGACATTTAGAAAAAAGGGGGGTGAGAGGAAACTGTGGAAGTGGTACAAATGAAAATAAATATGAAAAAATAAAAATAAACATGAAGATAAACAAGTGGTGGAAGGGCGTGTAGAGGTGGTGGCGGGTGGAGTGGGGAGAAGGAGGCGTGGTGTCCGAGCGGGGAGGGCTAAAGGTGGTGTGTGTGTGTAGGGGTACATGTGTGTGTGTCTGTATGTGAATGTGAGAGTTGGGGGAAGAACGGGGTTCCATGTTCAGGAAAAGGTGTGTGGGTGGGGTGTAGGTCGGTGTATGTGTGCGTGTGTAGATGGGGAGGGGTCAGAGGGGTAGGGGAGGGGGAGAGAGGATTCAGGAGGCTGAGTGTGTAAATATGTGGGGGTACGCACGTGTGTGTGGTGTTTATATGTATTGTGGATGTATGTAGCGTGTGGGATAAAAAATGTTTGTGAGTGTATGTCCGTGGGTAAGTTCCTAAGGTAGTTCCGTAGAGGGTGTAGTGAGCTGCCGGATATTTTCCTTGTGATGGAGTTGATTCGTGGGAGCAAGGTCCAATGTGTGTAATCCGTGGTTGGGTTGGTCGGAAGAGGGGAGATGTTGGGTGCGCGCGCAACAGGAAGTGGTCAGAGGGTCAAGGCAGGAGGGGCGTTGTGTGTCTGTGTGTGCGGAGAGGTGGTCAGGGGGTCAGGGCATTGCAGCAGTAAGGGAGAATGGTAGGTGGAGAAAGTCGGTGTGTCAGTGTGTGCGGAGGTGCGGTGGACAGGGGAGAGGATGGGTAGGTGTGAAAGGTGGAGTGGGAGGGGTTTGTGTGGGGGGAAGTGCGTGTATTAATAGAGGTATTAGTGGGATGCGTGTGTGTTTCTGTGAAGGGGTGTGGGTGGAACGGGGAGAAGGAGAGAGGTGTGGGGGATGGTGGAGGGAGTGTGGTGTACTGGTGTGTGTGTGCGTGTTTGGATGAGTGTGTGTGTGGTGAAGGGGGTGTTAGTGGGTGTTAGTATACTGGTGGTGGGGAAAGGGTTGAATGCGGGGGGTCAGTGGTGGTAGGATGTGTAGAGTGGGTGGTGTAAGTGGGTGTGGGTGGATGTGTGTGTTCGTGTGCGTGGGGTCGGGGGGGTGTTAGTGGTATTAGTTGTGGGGTGGTGTGAGTGGATGTGTGGGTGAGGGTTATTGGTGGTAGTAGGGTGTGTGGTTAGTGTGAGTGCGTGTATATATGTACCGGTGGGTGTGCGCGTGATAGGGGAAAAGGGGGGACAAGGATGTTAGTATTGTTAGTTGGGGAGGATGGTCGGGGTGGGTGGGGGTGTTAGTATTGTTAGTTGTGGGGTGGGCGATGAAAAGGAGGAGTGTGTTAGTGTGTTAGTGGGGGATACGTGTGTGTGGTGGGGGGAACAGGGTGTCCGAAGCTAAAGGAATAGGGTTGGCGAGTTCAGGCCGGGGGGAGTGTGGGTCTGTAGGGTGAAGATGATGCGTTGTTCGACCTTGAGAAGGGTGGTGGGTGTACCGTGTCATTGGAGCAGGCCACAGACTGTGAGGTGATGCCCGGAATGTCCAGGGGAGCCAAAGTGGCGGGCGATGGGGGAACTACCGCCGAGACGAATATCTCGTAGGTGTTCGGTAAAACGGTCCGCCAGGCGACGTCTAGTCTGTCCGGCGTAGGTTGCGCTACACTCCGTGCCGCGAAGTCCATAGACTAGGTTGGTGGAGGTGCAGCGGAAGGCGTGCCGGACAGAGAGAGAGAGTGGCCGTTGGGACCCTGGAAGGTGGTGGTGTTGGTGATGTGGGGACAGGTGTTGCAGCGAGGCCTGGAAAAGGGAAGGGAACCGGGGGGGTAGGGAGCTGCGGACGAGGAGGGTGCGGAGATTGCGTGCGCGTTTGAAGGAGGGGAGTGGTGGGGCTGTGAAGATGTGGGAGGTGAAGTCGAGGTAGGAGTGGGTGTCGGTGGGTTTGAAGAAGGCGGAGGTGACGAGGGAGTGGTGGGTCGAAGGCGACGGAGATGTCTAAGAAGTGGACGTGAGTGGTGGAGATAGAGGTGGTATATATATATATATATATATATATATATATATATATATACATATAACTGTTTCTACTTTTGGCACAAGGCCAGCAATTACCAGTGCATTACTGGTACTTTATTTTATCGACCCCGTAAGGATGAAAGGCAAAGTTAACCTCGGCGAGATTTGAACTCAGACCGTAAAGGGACGTAACTATGTTGCAAAGCATGGCGTCCGACCCTCTACCGATACTGCCAATCCACTGCCCTTATATATATATATATATAACTGTTTCTACTTTTACCACAAGGCCAGCAATTATCCCAGTGTATTACTGGTACTTTATTTTATCGACCTCATTATATATATATATTCATTTCGACTCTATACTCACTGAGTTCAAATCCAGGCAGAGATAACTTTGCCTTTCATCCCTTCGAGGTCGATAAAACAAGTACCAGTCTAGTACTGAGGTTGATTCTTCTTCTATGTCATTTGGACAATAAAGTTGTAGTGATTAGTTTAGTTCTTTGCACTCTAAAGTGATCAGAAAACTTCGATATGCGATAAACATAACAAGTACATAAATTGTAGCGCATCTCCAAATAGATATGTGTTTTGAAAGTTTTGAGAGAAAATATTATTATTGGAGGGTGTCATGCCAAGTTCCACCGCCACTGTGTATATATATAATGTTTTAAAAATATGCTCTGTGCCCTTTGCTAAGGAGTTAATATATCGATCTTCTTCGCATTTGGTAAGGAACTGGTATTATACCCAGTTTATTCATCTCCTATATAGGTCAAATACCAACCTACTACCATCTACAATCTGACCAATGAGAATCAAGACTATTCCTGCTGACAACATCAAAGTATTCCTAACAAGCTCATATGTCCCAAGGCTCTGATACCATCAACACTATTCACGCAGAGCTGGCATATCTAAGAACTGACTGACTGCCTGATGAGGTCATAGCCATTCAATGGCTATCATCGAAATATATATAGCAGTAAATAAAGGATTATAAGTTCATGCAATTGACTTATGTTTCGTCACTATTATATACATACATTCATTTATTATGGCTATTGGTGAGCTTTGTAACTCTAAAGTTTCATCTGCGCACTCACAGGATCACCAGTCTTGTCTGGTGAGTACGCAGGTGAGACCCCAGAGTAACAAGGCTTAGCCATAATAAATAAATATTTAAACTCTACTTCGGTATTGAGTTTTCATTCTTACATCAATAATTCACGTACTCTCTGGTTTTGAATAATCGTCCCTAACCCACGCTTATTAATTTGTCAGATTTTTGTCACTCCCAACACATTTATTAAATTTTGCTGATCTATCTCGGAGAAATTTTATTGTAAGTGATTCATATTGATACAGCAGCTGGAGAATCTAATAATAATTTTATTTTACACAAAAAAAACATTATATATGACAAAAGAAGAATATTACAAGAATCCCATATTTACGAACGTAATACACTTACTGATTTCCCAAGCGCCCCTCCCCCCATTATTGCCATCCCTCCTATTATTTGGGACCCGAGAGTGCCACCAAACTCTCCTCCTCTGTACGTCTATGACACAAAACTATCTTTTACTCCCTCTCTCTGTATCTACTAAAACCAAACTCTACCCCTCTCTATATCTACCAAGACACCGCCTCTCTTATCTCACTCTCTATATCTAATATAAGACTCATGGTTGACTATTCGGATCACAAGTTGGTGACCGGAGTGGTCAACCTTGATAGAACTCATAGACAGGGACCCGGTTACTGGAAGCTAAACTTGTCTTTACCGACAAACAAAGCATACAGTAAGCGGATTAGCACACTAGTTAAGCAGCGTTTGACGGGGGCAATTGTCAACAACAGGTGGTGGGGCTCTCTCAAGAGAGAGATTAGAATAGAATCGGTAGGTTTTAGTCGGGAATTAGCATCAGATAGGAATAGAACTGAAAGGGAATTAACAAATAGAGTAGAAGAGGCGATTAGGAGTGGCAACGTAGCCGGCGTGCTGGCGTCAAGAACGGCCCTAGACCAGTTCTTTGATGCGAAGCACGAGGGCTGCGTTGTCAGGAGTAAAATACGTGCTCTGGGTAACGAGGGAGCCAAAGCTGTTAGCTGGGCCCGAGTGACAGAGGCAAAAAGTGGAAACAAGTCCACGATTCGGTCTTTGAAGGACCAGGATGGACGCGTGATCCTTGAAACTGAGCGGATGAGCGCGGCCTTTCAACGGCGCTTTGCACGACTGTTCGGGAGGGGCGGCGGGCCGGGTGGGGCCATGGATTTCGGTCCATACCTCGACGGGATGGCGCGGCTCTCGGACGGGGAGGCGAAGTCCTGCGAGAGGCCGATTTCAGCCGCTGAAATAGGGGAAGCGCTGAGCCAATGCGGCAAACGCAAATCTCCGGGTCTCGATGGTCTACCATACGAACTTTATGTAGCGATGCCGGGCTTGTTCTCCGGTCTCCTCGAGGCGGTCTACTGCAACTGGCAACAGAACGGGAGAATTCCCAGTTCTGTGACCAAGGGCGTAGTCACGCTGGTGAGGAAGGACGAGAACAAGGGGGATGACATAGATAACTTCAGGCCTATAACTCTGCTAAACACAGAGTTAAAGATTTTGGCCAAGATGTTAGCGAAGAGGTTGGCGCTTGTCGTCGGGAACCTGGTGGGAGAAGCGCAGACATGTGCAATCCCGTCCAGGTCCATACACGACAACCTCCACCTCATGCGATACATCGTAGAGAGGGTAGGGAACGAACCCGGCTTTGGTGGGGCCCTGATCAATTTGGATCAATCTAAAGCGTTCGATAGGGTTGACCATCGGTACCTGGATGCGGTGCTCGCGGCGGCAGGCTTCGGACCCGTTTTCAGGGGCTGGATTATTGCAATGCACAGCAGCAACACCTGCTCGAGGGTCACGGTGAACGGCTACATCTCGGAGCCGTTCCAAATCACGCGATCCATTCGACAGGGATGCCCTCTCTCCTCCCTCCTGTATGTGCTGGCTCTCGAGCCACTACTGCGGAAGCTGGAGCTGTTGCAGGTTATCCCCTTGGAACCGTGATTGCGGAAAGCGGTGTCGGCCTACGCTGATGACGTGACAGTAATAGTGTCGTGCGCCTCGGAAATCGGGCAGATCGGCACCTTACTGGAGGAATATGAAAGGTTCACAGGAGCCAAGCTGAACCGGGACAAGTCCGTCGGTTTGCAACTCGGGACGTGGAGGGGCAAAACGATGCCCTCCGACGGCATCGTCGGACGCTGGACGGAGGGACCATTGAAGCTGCTCGGGGTCTGGTTCGGACCGGACCTCCAGGTGGAGAAAAACTGGGACGAGGTAACGGGCAAGGTGTTTGCACTCGCCCAGAAGTGGGCCGAGTGCAAACTATCCCTGAAAGGTCGAGCGGGGGTGGCGAACGCTTATATAGCGTCCGTCATCTACTACCGCTTGACCGTCGTGCCTTGCCCAGAGAAAAAATCGCCAAAATGGAGCGCGCGCTCTTGCGATTTCTTTGGAAGAAGCGGGCTCCTTTGGTGAGAAGATCCATCTGCTGTCAACACCCTTCGAACGGAGGGCGGTGGATGCCGTGTCTGACGATGCGTAGACACGCATTAAGGCTACGGCACCTTCAGGTATTCCTCACCGGTCAGCCGGTGTGGGCCCTGTTTGTGAGGCGAGCCTTTCCGAGACTCGTCTCACTCACCGAGCTGCAATCCTGGGTCAAGCAAAGACCGAGAAAAGTGGGCGACTGGCACATTGAATGTACCCAAGCGCTCACGGCCCTCTGGCAAGCGGATCCGGCAATCAGTGGAGACTCAACCTCAACATTCTATAGAGGGTTGGTGCGCAGTAAGTGCGACAACGCTCTCGGAGAGGCTCTGGGCATGGAGGAAGACGAGCTGGCCAGTCTGTTCGGTAGGACGTTTGGCCGGGACCGATGGACAACTTCCAACAGTCCCTGGCTTGGCAATGTTACCGAGGAGTTCTACCCGTTCGGGACAAGCTCTACAGACACCCTCGAAGAAGATCTGTCCAAGATACGTGCGTGACGAGGAAACCGTCGCACACGCATTCGTACACTGCCCGGGCGTTGCTGACCTGTGGGGCTATGTAGAACGACTACTGTCGCGGGTGGGACCAATCCGGTTGACCACCGAGAACATTGTCACAATCAAACCGCCTCCCCCTTTCAAAAACGAAGGAGAGGCGGTTTTCCTCTGTGTGATAGCCATGGCGAAAGAAGTTGTATGGTGGACAAGGTTGAAAGGGCTGAGGTCAGACACCTTTCTCTCCGGCCAACAACTGGTCTTTTTTTTCAAGTACCACTTTAGAAGAAGGGTCAGAATGGAGAGAGAGGTGCTCTACCCCAGCAAGTTTTATGAAAGGTGGGTGAAAGTAGCGAGAATGGCCCGAGTGAATGGGCCTTCTCTCTATATCAGCCTGTAGGTGAGAGAGGAGAAGAATGAGAAGAGGAAGGAAGCACCCGCTCTTTGTGCTCCTGAAGTGGAGGGTGCACATTTTTTCGGGGGTGTGTGCGACCCATGTCAACGCCCCTCACTATTGAGGACATCGATTGTTAAATTTAATTTGTTATATGTTTTTTTACACGTCTTTTTAAATGTATGTAAACTCCCCCCTTTGTATTTGTCGCAATCTTTGATGCCCTGGTGGCAAATAAATAGAAATATATATCTTTTTTTCAAACTTTGTATTTATTTCATTGATACATGTTTATAGACGTAGATATAGTAACACACACACACACACACACACACACACACACACACACACACACACACACACACACACACACACACACACACACACACACACAGATCTTCATTTATAAAGCATTACTAAGCCCGAAAATATAGTGGAGTTTATTCGCCCAAGGTGCCACGCAGTGAAACTGACACAGTATAGTACATACTCAAACATACACATACACATCTCTGCTCCCCACACACGAAATATCTCTTTTACACACACACACATACACATACATAAGTTGAGCTCAAGCAAATACCAGCAGGCATATACGCATATACACATTAGAGCCTTCCTCTATCACGTTCTCTCACTCTCTTTCTCTCCTGCTTTCACACTAGTATGCACACATAAAGACAAGGCAGAGAAGTGGTCGTTTGCGTGCCTGATTTCCAAACACACACACACAAACACACAAACACACGAAATTGATGTTTATGTACATAATCTTATAATGAGTTGCGTGTGTGTCTGCGTGCATGTGTGTGTGTGTGTGGGTATTTATATACATATTTTTCCCCCGGTATTCGCGGGGCTTACGACCCTAAAGCACCCGTGAAGAGTGAAAAACTGCGAATATCGGACCTAGTCGATAAAAATGACTATAAACGTCTAAACATAACGTAAAATATACGCCGGTAAATACGGTATACTGTTATTAATAATACCGTGTTAAAAAGCGTGAAAAAATATATATATTGCCACGAAAAAAGACATAAAAAATCGCGTAAGATTTTTACGATTCCGCGAATACGCGGTGGTTTCCACGAACAATTATTAGTAAGGTTCTAAGGAAAATCCTGCGAATAACCGGGACCGCGAATGTCGAGAACTCGAATGCCGAGGGTACACCGGTATATATATATATATTTATATATATAACGAAGGAAATGTGGTAAGGAACCAGGTGGACCATAACGCACCAAAGTACTCAATACTTAGAGTAGTAGAGTGGGTAATAGGAACGAGTAGGACCCCGACGGCTGAGCTCAAGCCGTTTCGACGGCTAATTCTGGACGCGAATTGAATCCAGAATTAGCCGTCGAAACGGCTTGAGCTCAGCCGTCGGGGTCCTACTCGTTCCTATTTATATATATATATATATATATATATATATATATGTGTGTGTGTGTGTGTGTGTGTGTGTGTGTGTGTGTGTGTGTGTATATGTATATAAATATATATAACTCACGCACCCGAACTCTTCTCACTCACACATTCTCTCACGTATACATATGTCTGTTGTCCATATATAAGCTAGAGAGACGAAGAGAGCTCGAGAGAGTGGAAAAATAGATGGGGAAATTAGTCACAGTAAGAGAGTGTTTGTATGTGTTTGTACGAGGGAGGTTTTGGGGTGTGTGTGTGTAAGCTTGTAAAGATGGCTATTTGGGAGTTTGTCTTGCACACGTATACATACACCCTTTCCCTCACAATCACATGCACAGAAACACGCTTACATATATAAGGAGAGAGAGAGAGAGACTGACAGAAAGAGTGAAAGAAAGAAAATGTGAGAGGGGGCACACACACACACACACACAACGAGAGATAGGTACAGAACGGGAGAGAAAAACAGCCAGTAATCTGTAGACTGACGCGGTCGTTTGAGAGACTGTTTTACACACGCTCACACAAATACAGACATATACAGAATCATACACACACACACACACACACACACACACACATACATACCCACATACATACACACACACACACATACATACCCACATACATACAAACAAATTCATATACATGACGGTGCTGTATATATATATATATATATATATATATATATATATAACGCTCTGGATAGATAGATAGATAGATAGATAGATAGATAGATAGATAGATAGATAGATAGATAGATAGATAGATAGATAGATAGATAGATAGATAGATAGATAGATATGTTTCTTTTATTTGCCACCAGGGCATCATAGATAGATAGATAGATAGATAGATAGATAGATAGACAGATAGATAGATAGATAGATAGATAGATAGATAGATAGATAGATAGATAGATAGATAGATAGATAGATAGATAGATAGACAAATGCATAGGTGGAAAGATAGAGAAAGAGTGAGAAATGCATGGAAAGATATTAAAGTACACACAGATACTTGATAGTGAGAGAGTAAGAGGCTGGGAAGGGTAGGAGGAAAATGAGAGAAGGAGAGAAGATAGATAGATAGAGAGGAGATGAATGGCGGGTAGTAATCTGTTGCCTGAGGAATTGGTTGTGTGATAGTCTTACACATAATCAAAGACATGTATCCTTATAAACACACAATTACATACATACAGAGTCACATAGCCATAATCATATGCAAGCAGAACCATATACACACCGTCATATAGCCATATACAATTATAATTGCATACATATACCTCCATAGACACAATAATTGACCACGCTCTCATATATGGAAACGTTATCCATATGTAAAGCTAGGAAGAGAAAGAAAATAAAAGTCAGAGATAGACACAGAGGAGGGAGAGATTGAGTAAAATACAGAAAGAGGGAGGAAAGGGAGAGGAAAGAGAAGGGCAGCATGAATGAGAGAGAAATACAAGGTAGGGGAATAGAAAGTGGATGAGAAAAAGAGACGATACTCAAGCAAAGAGAGGGACAACGAGTAAGGGCGAAAGACAAAGAGGGAGAAAAAGACAGAGAGAATGGAGCAGCGAGAAAGGGAGAGAAAGAAATGGAAGGATTATTAAAGAGAAAGAAAGAGAGAGTGAGAGAGAGAGAGAGGGGGAGATAGAAAGAGGGTAATCTGTCCGTGAATTGAAGAAGTGGTGGTGGTTTGAGAGAGTTTGTCTTACCATGTGTCTGATGAGATAAGAGACGTTTGCAAAGTTTCGGAAACGAGATAAGCTGCTGGTCTTATCAAGAAAGCATTCATCATGTATATAATGAATTCCTGTTTGAAATAAGGTGGGTGGTGAGAGAGAGAGAGAGAGAGAGAGGGGGGGTGGTGGCATGAGTAGGGTTGAACATTGAGGGTGAGTGTGTATGTGTGTGCGTGCGTGAATGGAGCCGATTAGTTGTCTAGTGGTTGGTGGTTAGTGGTGGTTAATGGTGTCTACTGTAGTTGTTGTTGGGCTTTTTTAGCCCCAGGACAACCCTAAGCGACTAAATCTATACGTGCCCAAAAGAATTCTACATATATATGAGTGTGTATGTTAATGTCTGTGTCCGTTCGAGCCTGTAAAGGTGTGTGTGTGTGTGTGTGTTTCTTTATAGATAACGACAGAGCTTACAGAACGCGAACAAAAGTTATCGAAATGCATTTATTTCTAATATACTGAATCAGACATTTTAGTAAGCTTCCACTAGTGCCGTGATATCCTGGACACGACAAATTTTCTAGTGCTTGTGCTAGAGAAATACTCCTAGTACACTCTGTAAAGTGATGTAATAGGGAGGGTTGAAATGATTCTTGTTGTGACAAGAGCATAAAAATCTCTCTAGTTTTGATGCCATAATAAAATACAATCAATGCACATTGTAAAGTAGTTGGCGATGAGAAAGGTATTCAGTTATAGACAACCTGCCAATCTGATTTACCTTGTTTCCAATTTTCCTCTCATGCAATGTCGTTTACGCATTTTACATTCATCGAAGCTTGCTCATTTCAAGAGGTCGGAGGTAGCCACGCAGCCCTGTTTGATCTCGCTCGCTGTTGATGGGGAACCAGTGGAGTGGAAGCCCTTCCCGTTCACTCAGGCACAGCTCTCTGCACTGCTATAGAGCCATTTGAACAGCGTGAAGGTCATGGGAGGTGCGCCGATAAGGTTGAGAATTTTCCTTACCGACCTGGAGTACGTGGACGACACTACCGTACTCAGTAACTCGATCAGTGAGCTCAGGGATGCACTGGTCAGATACCGGGAGGAATTTGCAAAGCTTGGCCTTCAGGTCAGCTTGGCGAAGACTAAGTTGATGTATGTCGACGATGACCTCGATCTACCTCTGTTTCATATTGGTCCTAACACCGTGAAGTTTGTCAGCTCCTTTATTTTCATGAGCTCCACAGACACTAACAATGGAGACCTGACCCCGACTATCAACTACAGGTTTGATCTGACCGCTGGTGTCATGCATGTCCTATGGAAGTATCTTTCGTTATCTCCCGGAAGACAAAGCTCCGTATCTACAATCTGTCAATCCACTCCGTTGTCCTCTATATACTAGAAACGTGGTCCACCATGAAGACCAAAGCAAATAGCGTGCGCAGACGCATCAGCCCACAGCCTCCTACCTCATAGCTATCTGCCCCATGCTCTGGTATGGACGTCCTCCAGCTCCCACCAAATCATCATACAAAGACTTTACTCTCGTTTGACAAAGTAGCTGTGGACTGGAAGAGGCAGGCCTCCCGCCAGATAACTTGATGAGATTAAGGAAAATCCCCAGAGGCTTGACTAATATTGGAGGATGAAATGGTGCTGGCATGGGAGTGCCAGTGATGGAACGCACTGGTGGACCTGGTCGGCTCTACGCACGATGAAGCATCTAGGATCGATGACATAGGATAACTTCAGCCCCATCGAACAAGAGCAAGAAGTGCAAATAGAAATATATCACTATATCTCTTCTACAAGCTAAACATAACATGCAAACTAGTGTATGTATATAAGTCAATATATTTCTATCTCTGTATGAGCATCTCTCTCTCTCTCTCTCTCTCTCTCTCTTACACACACAACTTTTATAAATACATATTTTTGTCTATATATACACTAAGATAGGCAAACATATACACACAGACACATAGATGTACATGTGTATGTGTAATGCCGACGAAAATGGCGTCAAATATGTTTATCTTACTTAAATCTATTGAATATAACAAAATAAAGTTAAAATATATAGAATGGGTTTATTTTTAAGTACAAACGTTTACATGATGTAATAGACTTTGCATTGAGTAATCTTGAAAAATATATGTTTCAACATTGGCTTTGATAATATACATACTAAAAATTAGCCAACTGTAAAGAAATAGTCATGTTAGAATGCTGAGCAGTCAGAGGCTGTGAAGCTTATATTTAGGTTAAGTATGTTTTTATTGCTACATTTTCGGTGAAACTATTCCTAAAACGTCTTCCTTGACTGTACGTATTTTCAATATACAGTTTGTTTTTATTTATAGTTCAATATAATTGTTTCTACTTTTGGCACAAGGCCAGCATTATGCAGTAAATTACTGGTACCTTATTTTATCGACCCCGTAAGGATGAAAGGCAAAGTTAACCTCGACGGGATTTGAACTCAGACCGTAAAGGGACGTAACTATGCTAGAAAGCATGGCGTCCAACCCTCTACCGATACTGCCAATTCACCGCCTTTATAGTTCAATATAATTGTTTCTACTTTTGGCACAAGGCCAGCAATTAATCCAGTGCATTACTGGTACTTTATTTTATCAACCCCGGAAGGATGAAAGGCAAAGTTAACCTCGGCAGGACTTGAACTCAGATCATACAGGGAGGTAACTCTATGCTTCAAAGCATGGCGTCCGACCCTCTACCGATACTGCCAATCCATCCATTTATAGTTCAATATAATGTCACATAAAGATGTTTCCGAGAAAGGATGACCCTACAACCACACGTGTCTCAGGCTCAGCTGACAATGGTTAACAGTACCTGGAATTAATACCTTTGCAGAGTCTAACTGGAATTCGAAATCTTGGTAGGGTAGTCGGTACGGGATAATTCTTGACGTATGGACAAGAGTCTTTTTTAACATTGGCTCACAATAAGTCCTAATGGTGGTGTTATGAGTGAAAGTTTCTTTGGTGACCTGAACTGATTTAGTGTTAAATAAATTTACCTCTTGCCCAACCTTGTACCGCTCCCTAAACCTTTCAATAAATATATGTCATAACCATTGTTTCCGGTCTAACATTAGTTAGTTGTTGCCTTGTTGTCAATGACTACCAGTAAAGAAAAAATAACACTATAGAACGAGCTGCATGGTGTAACTCTATGACTCTCTTCAGATGTCAGTCTATATCACTAAAAAGTATTTTCGACGATTCAATGAGAATCCTTTACCTAGTTGATTGACTTGCTAGAAGTAGTAAACAACCTTCATTTTGTGTGCTACTCACTAAAAAAATGACCAAGTATGTGAGATATTATTGCTGAAAATACACTGTGTCTGAATATAATACGACAGGAATACTTCTGTTAGGCTATGATTGACAAGGCGCTAAACTTCGATAACAGTGATTGTAGTTGTAGTTTTGATGGTAACGATAGTGATGCTGGTGGTGGTCTAGAACGATAATTTATATTCAAGTTATCATATACTTCTTCGTGTCTGATGCAGTGTATAATAAATTTAACTTTATATTAATAACGTTGCTGAGAAAATATAGATCAAGGAAAGGTTCTTCATACTAAGCTAGGCAAAGGGCTGAACTCTAATAAGATCAATTTATTGACCAGATAGATACCAATAGTATTATGTTTTCCCTAAAATTCCATTTAATTTAAATGGAGCTATCTACTGTGCTTGTTCCTTTTAGATTTTAAACGTGACTAGAGGGATTTTCTCATTTATAATTACATGGATTAATTCAGTTAATGAAGTTTTAAAATATTTTTCTGAATTTATACCGTATTTAAATATATGAATTGATGATTACTAAGAATAAAATAACTGTTGTGGAAATTAATATATTTGTCCCTTTTACAAAATATGCTACGGTAGCCATTTTGCCCTCTGCTTTATCTTGCTAACAAGTGCTTCAAGATGATAACAGTGCTTGTCTCTATTTCACTAGCTAACGTAGGTCTTGGGCAGTAGAAATAGAAAATTACATGAAAAACGATGAACGGTATAAGCATACATAATAGTATTATTATTTTCCTTAAAAGGCGGTGGATTGGCAATCTGAGTTCAAATCCTGCCGAGGTTAACTTTGCCTTTCATCTTTACGGGGTCGATAAAATAAAGTACCAGTAATGCATTGGTATAATTGCTGACCTTGTGCCAAAAGTAGAAATAATTATTATTTTCCTTAGACTATATATTTATATATATATATATAAACAATATAACTAATATGTGTGATTCAAATGGCACAATGTTTTGATCATATTGATGTTGTTTAGCCCCAGGTGAGCCCTGATTGTGAAAACGTATGAAAATCGTTCCCAGTGTGATCATAACGTCATTTATTTAGACGGTGCATGGTTGGGTTGTCGGTGACTAAACTGGGGAGTGTGATTTTGGACATTCTGCTGGGGAGGGGAGGGAGGGGGACTCACCAAAGTACGGAGTTACTCAGGAGATGCAACGGCCATCCAATAAGGTATTTTTTGTTCTTTGTGGAGCGAGAGACTCCTTGTCTTCATTAAGACATCTCTCTATGAGAAGGTCACTCTGATATAAAACCTGTGACTTCGTTTGCATCCAATGATGTAGAACACTTCTACTTAAAATGCACAGGCATCGCTTGACATGTGAAGTTTTTGCGATTCAGGTCATTGTTGACCACAGGCATGCCCTTAGCAGGACTAAAAAGCCACGTTCGTGATGGTCATGGTTAAGTACCAAGCGATGGCATTACTCGAAATTGCGTTACGTATATATATATATATATATATATATATATATATATATATATATATATATATATATATTATATATATATATATATATATATATATATATATATATATATATATATATATATATATATATATATATATATATATAGAGAGAGAGAGAGAGAGAGAGAGAGAGAGAGAGAGAGAGGGGGGGGGGTCCCCAAACAATATGAACACACTTCAACAGCATTCTAATAAATGTTGCCTGTACAGGTAATGAAAGTCTGTATACAATTTTTGGGGAAACCTTGTATATATATATATGCGTGTGTATATCATAGTTATGTCCGTAAGTATTTTGTGACTTACTATTATGCGTATCATGGAACGTTTCTTCTTCTAATACATGTGTAGTGTTTGCAGATTTTGTTTGTTTGTTTATTGAATTGTTGTTTATTCAGTTATCGTTTAGTCAACACCAGTTGTTTCTTACGTTGAATTCAGTGTGTGGTTTCTTTTAGCATCCGTAGCTGCTAAAGAGATATGCTTACTTTCTGACAAGGGTTTCTTATCATAAGTCGAACAGTATATGTTCAATTATACTTTCCGATCTATTTTGCTATAGAGTCATTATTTCCTAGCCGATAAATTCCTGCTTATTATCAACAAGGCACTCTCTATGTCGAGCGATGTTTCTAACCAAGTATGAAGCCAAGCGTACATGCTTTTATTAAAGACACTGCATTAAGAACTGACTTAAGGGAATATGATTGAATCAACCGGTCATTCTAAAGCACATCATTCTCTAGGTAAAAACTGAAATCTCTCAATTTTTGACAACACACCAGGTAAAGGGAACGTGGGTAATTTTCCAGCCTACGTCTTTATAACTACGTTTGTCATACATTTAAAAATATGCAGAATGTTGCAGAATTTTAGCTTTATCATAAGCCTGTTATAGGCTTGTACCAAAGGAAGAGAGGGAATTACCCTGAAATGAAAATATTGGAGGAAATATCAACCTTGAAGTAGACAAACTATGTTTGCAGAGATGATGTGTTGTAAATTGTCTGGTGAAGGCCATCTGTTATTGGCAAACATTAAAGATCATTTTATACCAAAGCACTTAATCTTAAACCAGAAATAATTAAATAAATGCTTAGTAAAATAGTTCTCAGCTGTCTGATGCTAATTTTATTCCCAATTTTCATAGAAAACTCTAGGAACGGCAGAACCTTTACCTCTATTTTCTTTTACCTTCTCGATTCGGTATTTCGTCATTTAACCCCCTATTTCCATGTTTTGGAAGCACAAAGGGGTCATATAGACACAGGAGAAGATAGGGCAACTTTTTTTTATTTATTAAAGTTTTACTCAAAATAAATGTTCGTAAAGTAGGAAGAGGGAGAGAGGAAAAAATATATCAAACAAAATTAAAGTTAAATTTATTATTGAAAGAAATATATGAAAACGAAAATTAACGATGCTTTACATAACAAAATATACATGAAAGTCACACAACATGACTTAAATGTGTTTCTTCTCTTCAGAAAATCAAACAAAAATAAATTATCTCTGGGAACTGATAATACTTTGGATGCTTGTGATTAAATCAATTTCTGTATTCGAAAAGCTATTGATGACAACGTTACCTTCATGCAGTCATCAACTTCAAGTGTTTGCTGTTTCACAGAGATATGTGATGATATTGGAAGGGGTTATGATGAAGGCTCGGTGAGTAGAAAGGAGATTGAATCGGAGCGTATCATTCAGAAATCAAAACATAGTTTAGTAAATTCTTCTTTAAAACTGGCAAGTGGCCGAAGATTAATAAGATCTTCTGTTATGAAGTTTTCCTTCTGTTCTGATATATCTGTGATGAAATATCTTACTATCTGCCGTTCCTGGTGTATCGTATATTCTGGAAAGCGCTCTGGCGTCTATTTATTTCGCGTAACAAAAATTTCTCTCTAAATGTAAGTAATATAATATTTATATATATATTTGTGTGTGTGTGTGTGTGTGTGTGTGTGTGTGTGTGTGTGTGTGTGTGTGTGTGTGTGTGTGTGTGTGTGTGTGTGTGTGTGTGTGTGTGTACGTATGTAAGAATTGCTACCACCCTACGAGTAACTTACGCGGCAAACCAGGTCCGAACATGGAAGAGCCGAACTCCCACTGACATCGCCTTCATCGCTCTCCACATCTCTCTGTATTATGAGCAAATGGGGTCCCACGTGCTGGCCGCCCCCGGCCCAGGCGGACAGAATGGGGAAAACGTTTCCCCGACTAATCCAATTCTGGTAAATCCACAATTATTTTATGAACTACTAATACTACTACTACTACTTCTTCAATTATCCTTTAAACATTTAAAACTGAAATAAAAAAAAAAGTAATTGATAACTATAGGAATTATTTTGATCATAGAGCCGCTTGATAGTTAGTAGTAAACAAGAAATTAAAATGTCCGACAAATCAGAAGAGAAATCGAAAGAATATAAAAATAATTGTTTCTACTTTTTGGCACAAGGCCAGCAATTACCCAATGCATTACTAGTACTTTATTTTATCGACCCCATAAGGATGAAAGGCAAAGTTAACCTCGGCGGGATTCGAACTCAGAATGGCAAGGGCTGTAACTCTATGCGTTAAAGCATAGCGTCCGACCTTCTACCGATACTGCATAATGAAATCAGAGTATATTAACAGTTGAGTTAGTTATACAGATGGATTAAATGTACGTACACACACACATATATGGTATGTGTGTGTGTGTGTGTGCATGTGTGGGGGTGGGGATGTATGTATGTATGTATATAAATCATACAATGATATGTGTGTGTGTGAGTTTGTTTTGCGAGTCTATACACAGTTTATCCAACAAGGTTCGCTAGATAATAGTAGATGAATCACTGCTTCCTTATGGACAATTGACACTGCACACCAGTTCGGAACACAGAAGAGCCGAACTCCCACTGTCATTGCCTCCATTTTCTCGTCCTCCCCATCTTTTTTCTGTTATGAGCAAATGGGATCCCACGTGCTGGCCGCCCCGCGGCCCCGGAGGTTGGTAAGGGAGATGCGCTGGAAGAGCCAATCCATCTATCCAAAGTAGATCATTTATCAGTAATATGTTCAGTCAACCGTGGCGAGTTATTTGAAAAACAGCTAGACAAATTATCAAGTTATAAACTTCCATTATCTCACCCAGGTGTATTATCATATATATCTTAGTAGTTACTGAATAATACCAAATGCTTTATTGATTATTCATATCCTTTAAACTATTTACTATCAGGAGCAGTGGTATTGAATCACCTATATGTTTTTGTTGAAACTATTCAAAAAAAAGTATGGGCATTATATATTCAACGTAAAAATCCTTAGATTTAGAGTCAGTTACATAAACATTACTGGTATATCTTGAAGGACCTAGCAACCAAATGTTTGGGATACAACAGAAATATTTAATAGTAAAATATGTTAGTGTTTATATATTGTCAAAGCTCTTTTGTCACACATTCTGTGACCTCCTCAGGCCAATACAAAGCAGAGTATAAATATTTAATATAGAAAGGCTTCTACAGGACTAGAACTGTTTCATTCGAGAGAAATCATCTGGGAGCTTCCTTCGGGTGGTTTTCTGCTAGCATGTGTAGTGTGCATATTGATATTATACGCAAGTATATATGCATGTAGATATGATACATCAAATAAAATCGTAATTGACAATATCCACAGAAATTGAACGAAGACTGCGTTACACTGTCTTATGTAATCAGTAACGTAATCCATGATACGTTAAAAAAAGACGATATTATATATAAACTACATTAGGAGAAAATTGGTGACGGAAATATAAGAATGTTCATTTAAGCGATCGCTAACCGGAAGTGTTGACATTTGACAATTTTAAAGAAGTGAATCTTAAAATAAACAACAAAATTATTTATATTTAATCAAGAATAACGAAATTTAGTAGATAAATTATGTAATATTCATTCATTATTTATTCAAAGTAATCCAATATATGTACTATATGTATGTATATATTGTAGCCATCAATTAATCTCTCTGCACCATGACATTTCACCTACAACGCCTGTTGTGTTTGTAGTGGACCCTGAGAGAATTACTTTCTACGTAGTGCTGTGCCACTGAGGTGTTGTTGGTGTTGTTATTGCACCCTGTCTATGACTCAAGTTTAGACAACGTTAAATGGATGATCGTTAGTTGCTCATACACAAGTGTTGTCGAAGTAGCTACCAGAATGAATTTGAAGACAAAATTGTGTTGTCTTTGGAAACCAAGCTACTGAATTGTACTCGTGAGTATGAATAACACCGTGTAACAAAAAAAATGTTTTTCTCTGTTCCTGGCTTGTAATCACTTTTTTGTGTTGCTTAGGTCCCAAATAAATAAAAAAAAGTGCTATTAAACAGTTAAAAGTTGGGGTTTGTAAAAATGTTAAGCTATTCACTAGAATTATTTGTATGCTGGATTTTACGTTGTATGTAAGTTTAATTTGCTTATGTTAAATGATTTTTTATATATGTTTCAGGTTAAATTAAAATTATAAAATAAAGAGTAATACCTAAAGAAAATTATAAAAGAACAATAAAGTATAAAATTGTTAAAAAGTGGATTAAAGAGATTTATTGATACTGGATTTTCGCACCCTGAATAAAGGGTAAGTTGTGTTTTAAGCATTCGTCTCCAGGATGAAGCAGTGGAACTTGGTCAAGGAGGAAGTGCAGGTGACAAGTCAGAGAAGTCGACACGAACCTTTCTCAGGCTTTTACACTCTTAGGGATGGCCTCTGCTTCTGCCATGACGTGCCTGGACTGTTTGACGTTATTGGAGTGGCGGCTATTTATAGACAGCTCAACCACAAGTTTGAAGGCTGTCCTCCTCCACAATGGAAACAAGTTCCCGACACTGCCCCTAACTCATTCAGTCTGCCTGAAGGAAGATTACTACAGTGTGAAAGTCCTCTTGGAAGTTCTGCAATACAACCAGTACAATTGGGAAATCATTGGAGACTTCAAGATGGTGGCTTTCCTGCTTGGACTCCAAGGAGGCTTTATCAAATTCCAATGCTTCCTCTGCCTTTGGGACAGCAGAGCCACCTCTGACCACTACAAAATACAGAACTGGGAGCATCGAACAGAATTTGTAGTTGGGACCCGGAACGTCATGTGGGAGCCACTGGTTGATCCCAGGATTGTGCTCATGCCGCCACTGCACATTAAGTTGGGGTTGATGAAGCAGTTTGTGAAAGCTCTCAACCAAGAATCAGCCGCTTTTAAGTACCTTCTTGAGTTCTTCCCCAAGTTATCTGAGGCCAAAATCAAAGGTGGAATTTTTGTTGGACCTCAGATAAAGAAGGTATTTGAGTCTACTGAGTTCTCCAATAAGCTCAATAGGATTGAGATAACAGCATGGAACTGTTTCAAGGCAGTTGTTAAGGGCTTCCTGGGCAACTATTGAGCTGAAAACTACCAGCAACTGGTGCAGGATCTGATAAAGGCTTTTGGCGCCATGGGATGCAGGATGTCGCTTAAACTCCATATGCTGGACGCTCACCTGGAAAAATTCAAGGACAATATGGGTGCCTACTCAGAAGAACAAGGCGAACGATTCCACCAAGATGTGAAAGAGATAGAGCGGAGGTACCAGGGCCACTACAATGAAAAAATGATGGGGGACTATATCTGGGGGATAGTGCGGGAATGCGACCTGGACTACAACCCCAAATCCAGGAAATCCAGTCATTTCTGATGTGTTTAAGTTGCTTTATAAGTGTTATTTGTTTTTACTTGTTTGCTTTTGATAAGCTTGTGTAATAAAATAAATATATACTCTGTTGATTTAATTATATAAACTGATAAATTTTTAAAAAATGTGTTTTTTCTTGAAAAATATGAAAATTTCGAAATATCAAACTCCTGACCACAAACCCAAACTTCTGATTAAGTAATAGTGTTTTTTTTTATAATAATGTGATATAACAAACCAGGAAATGACACTTACAACCGGGGAACAAAATATATGTTACACGGTGTAATCATAAGGGAGCGGATGTATAAAACCAAAAATTGCATTCATATGCATGTTTGTTTAGGCGTGTGTAATGAACATACATATATACATATATTTGTATATGAGGTTGTAGGATAAATCATAATAAAGCGTTGAATATGAAACACAATGTTTACATATAATCCATGCAACTTTATAGTACAAAACGAAAAGAAATTACTTCATGTAAAATCAGTTATAGATGTTGCTGTTTTTATATAAAGTGGAGTACAGAATATGACATGTATCATTTCTTTTCACTCTTACGAACACATTAAAATTATAATTTTCAATGTTATATCTGGTTATGTTTTTTATTCTTAACACTGTGTTGTAATTATGTATATAAATAGGGAGGCACAAAGCAGGCTTTGCTTACAAACGGCTAGTGAATTTGAAAATTACGTAGTGACATGTGCTTACGCCGTATTTGATTACATAGAATTAGTCTGTTAGTTGGGATTTTAAAAAACCTGAATGGAAAAAAAATATGAGTATTGATGTTCATGGGACACGAACCACATCTTTGGTTGTCCTTTATATGACAAGAGACCCAACTATGTACGGTATTCAGTGTATATACTATCTGATCGGTTTGTGGTTATAAAATATATTTCTTTACACATTCATTGCTCAATCACTGCATTTGTATAATGGAAAAACATCAAAACATTACAAGCTTTGTCCTCCATAATTCTGTATGTATTTCATATGTTTGGTCAATATAGTGTTCCCAGAACCGTTTATATGTTATATATTAAATTGTGTGAGTAACATGAAGATGGGTTTCATTTTTAATTATTATCTCAAACATACTTGCAACTAATGATTGTGCTCTTATGAAAGTCTCTTTCAATATATTAGATCTCACACCACCCACTTCTCTAGCTACAGCTCATTTTGCTATGCCTCTACTCAGTAAAGACGCTGAGAACACAGGTGTACACGGATAAGTAAGTAATATTAAGTTAATATCGTTCAGGTAGGTTAAATTACACTCAATATCCTGGCATCAGAACAATGAAGGTTTCTGGCTAAAGCTGAGAAACATATTTTGAAAGAAATATTTAACATCATGTTCCTGTAATCATTGAACTGTTATAAACAAACAAAGACACATATACATATCCACATATGATTATACATAATCGTAAATACCTAATCCGTTATGAGCGCATTCTGCTCATTAATATAAGTAAAGTAATATATCTATATCTACATATATATATATATATATATATATATATATATATATATATATATATATATATATATATATGTGTGTGTGTGTGTGTGTGTGTGTATATATGTATATATATATATGTATATATATATATATATATATATATATATATATATATATATATATATGTATATATATATATATACATATTTATATTGTTATACTGTGGGAGGGTCATGTTGCCAATAAGAAACACACGCACTAAACATATTCAGAAACGAAATATTCATTTATATATATACATATATTTATAAATACATTTTTATATATATATATATATATATATATATATATATATATATAGAGAGAGAGAGAGA
>OZ024746.1:74126791-74129291 GCA_964016885.1 Eledone cirrhosa | reverse complement strand
TGGTTTAGAAGCTTCATTTGAGACGCAAACGTTCGCCACTCGTTTGTTCCCTTTCACATCTTGATACTGTGGTGACGGTGAGAACCATTGTATTCGTGGCCGAACGGAATGAAATTCAAAACAATAAGAAATATCTGCAAACTACTGACTCTGACTCGGGTGATCAAGACTTCGGCGGAGTTCGGTCGCTGCCAAAGTGGTTCTTGTCGACCGGTCCTAGCAAAAGTTCTCACTTGTTCCTGCACCTTAGCCTTGCTATAACCCGCGGGGAGTTATATATTTATCATCATCATCAAATAGTAGGATATATTGAACCGAGTGAAAGGAATATATGTAATTAAACGAAGTAAAACAAATAATTGTTTCTACTTTAGGCACAAGGCCAGCAATTACCCAGTGGTACTGGTACTTTATTTTATCGATCCCGTAAGGATGAAAGGCAAAATCAACCTCGGCGGGATTTGAACTCAGATCCCGCCGAGGTTGACTTTGCCTTTCATCCTTACGGGGTCGATAAAATAAAGTACCAGTAATGCACTGGGTAATTGCTGGCCTTGTGCCTAAAGTAGAAACAATTATTTGTTTTACTTCGTTTAATTACTATCCTATACATATATTCCTTTCACTCGGTTCAATATATCCTACTATTTGATGATGATGATAAATATATAACTCCCCGCGGGTTCTAGTAAAAAAAATAATAATAATATAAAACGCTTGGATCAGAATAAGAACACTTAATATAATTGTGGAAGGATTTTAATAAATAAATGAATAAATAAATGATTATTTCACAGTTTAGTAATGACCGACTCTTTCTTCCTACAGTGAGTCAGAATACTATTAGATCAGAAATAAATACAGGATTTAGATTAATAAGTCATAGGGTACGAAATTGATAACAGCTAACAAATAAAATTTAAGTATTAACTAACTTCATCAGAATTCAGTAGATAATTGAATGTGCATTAGATAGGAAAGAACACCAATTTTTTTTTTTTTTTTAATATATTGTAATACAAATCAAATCAAGACTGGTTATCTCTAGTGAATATTACGAAACGATTAAAATATTTAAAATGTTACAAATGTGAAACATTAAAATAGAATAATTATGTGATTTAAATGTAACATATTTATGGGGGTGGGGTGGGGTTACAAAAGTACGTCACATAATGTTAAATGATGCAACCGATTATAAACGAATTATATACATTTTAATTTAATTCTTTCGAAAATTAAATAATTTTTCAAAATAAATAACTTGTTTAATCAGCGGCTAGGTTAATATTATAACCAATTTTTAATATCGTTAGGAAGAGGTAAGACATATACTTAAGATAAGATAGCTATGACAGGAACGTCTTAGAAGATCAGTGTTTCCCTTGTACAAAGAATAATATCGATGTCTGCAGTGGAAATAGTTTTTATTCTTCAAGCATATGTTCATGCTTTAGTGTTTAGCAATTAACCTGTTCGTAACCTTTCTACGCAACTTACCACTTTTATATATTATTAATGCCAGCAATGTTGTTTTATCACCATTAACATCTTATATACTGTTTATATTTGTTCCTGTATAGCACTAAGTGACATACATTAAAAATCTAAAATTTTCAAATGAATTATAATTCATTCCGCTTCTGTTACCCTGATTTAATAACGAAATGATGTAATGGTTCAATCATTTTTGTTTCTGTTGCTTTTATTCCTGTCATCATTATGTTGGCATCGTTTTACATAGATGTCTTGTTCTATTCAGCATTACTTTTTTTTTAATTCTTCATTGTTGATTAATAGACGAGTTATAATTTTTTAATATTTTCTAAATTCTAAACAAGTTAAATTCTAATTTTTTGGTTTACATTTTTTTACATTTAATACAAGATGTCGGTGCGTACATAAAACAAACATTAAAACTTTAAATTCATATCAAATTCCTTTTTTTTTAATTAACATTTCAAATCATTTAGTTTAACTAGATAATAAGATTAAACATTTGTTCTTTTGTCTTGAACTTTCAATTTCCTTGCAGTTCTTTCCTATGTAATGTACCAACAATTATCCACAAGATTATGAGAACGATGTTAGTAGTTAGGCTTTATCTGTTAACTGTTATCAATTCCTTAACCTATGGCATATTTAGTTTAAATCTCGTAGTTGAATCTGATCTAATGGTCCAATAATTCTTACTAGTTATTAGTGATGATGCTGACTGTAATGATGCTGCCGATAAAAATAATCCCTAAACTTAGAACTATTCATTAACACATTTATTTCTTCATTTATCTATCAACTTCCACTTATTCATTTAACTTTTCCTGAATTTAGTGTTAAATATTAATTGTTTTATTCTGTAAATAATTTTCTCATTAAATTATATAGTCATTCTCAATCTCACGATTCAATATTTACCTGTGGATGATGATGATAATTGGGAGAAAGAGGAGGAAGATGCGAGCAACTGTATTTATCCCTAACTTAAAAAAGTGCTCATTGT
>OZ024746.1:74122742-74126591 GCA_964016885.1 Eledone cirrhosa | reverse complement strand
CATACATATGTGCATATGTATATATATTTATGTATATATCTAATATATCTCACTCTCTTCCTCTCTCTCATTCAATCTCACTCTGTATCTCCCCTCATTACTTTACACTGGCCATTCGTTCCCAACTCCACTCCCATAATGTGTCTTAAAATCGGTTCACTTACTTTTTTTATCATAGTCTTCTTGTGTCTTTCTTTCACTTTGTCCTCCTTTCTTCCATTTTCTAGACTTAAGTTAACTTTATCACTTACATCACTATTGTAACATTTGTCCTTATATTTATTGCTAGTGTTTGTCTTTATTCCACCATATGTAAGTAAGTACAGATATATAAACACATACAATGTATAAAAACACACGCACATCCAACACACACATACACACACATACATTTATATATATATATATATATATATATATATATATATATATATATATGCATATATACATATATACATATATACATATATGTATATCGTATATATATTATATATATATATATATATATATATATATATATATATATCGTGTATATGGAAAATAACAAAGAGAGGATAAGACAACGAACGAAAACAAGGCAAAACGAAAAACAATGTTTTAAAAGGGAAACCTTAAAAAATTATTTCGTTTTAAAATAAAAATACAAACGTAAAATACAGAACTCCAGGGTCAACGGACAAGGAGATGAATTTCGGCAACGAGGGGTGCTGAAAAGTTCCTGGCTTTGGGTAAAAGAAAATACAGGAGGTTCAGTTAATTATGATTTTATTCAACACTAGCAGTGGTACCCGGCGTTGCACGGGATAAGGTATTTTGGAACGCGGGCCGCCAACAGACCTAATCGTGGAAAAACTGCATGCCTGGACAATATGTAAAGAAAATAAACCAAATACTCTGATGGCTGGATAATCTTTAAGATTTTCCTCGATAAAGCAGGAAAAATGCAGGTTTTCACCTAATGCGGGCTCTAAGGAATGAAGAAATTGATTTTTTTTTTTATGTGCATAATATGTCTTGAAATTTCGGGAAAATCGGCTAGATGTAACGCCTCCAAAAAGCCCTAAATAGCTGAAAAAATGAAGTTTTTCACCTAATGCGGGCCCTAGGCCATTAGAAAGTTGAATTTTCCAGCCTCGAAAAAAAAAATTTATTTAATTTTTTTCATTTTTCCAGCCTCCAAAAACGAAGAATATTTTTTTCATTTTTTTTACTTTTACAGCCTCAAAAAATGAAAAAAATTTTTTTTCATTAGACTAGGCTAGGCTAGGCAAGATTTAGGCTAGGCTAGACTAGGTTTAGGCTAGGCTAGGCTAGGTTTAGGCTAGGGTAGGCTAGATTAGGCTAGGTTTAGGCTAGGCTAGGTTAGGCTAGGCTAGGTTTAGGCTAGGCTAGGCTAGCCATTAAAACATTTTTTTTTTCAATTTTTTCAATTTTCCTGCCTTGAAAAATGAAAAAACTTTTTTCAGATTTTTTTTCATTTTTCCAGCCTCGAGAAAAATTTTTTTTTTTTCATTTTTTTCATTTTTTTTTCATTTTTCCAGCCTAGAAAATTTCAGTAGGCTAGGCTAGGCTAGGCTAGGTTAGGCTAGGCTAGGCTAGGCAAGGTTTAGGCTAAGCTAGGCTAGACTAGGTTTTGGCTAGGCAAGACTAGGTTTTGGCTAGGCAAGGCAAGGTTTAGGCTAGGCTAGGCTAGGCTAGGTTAGGCTAGGTATAGGCTAGGCTAGGGTAGGCTAGGCTAGGCTAGGATAGGCTAGGCTAGGCTAGGCTAGGTTTAGGTAGGCTAGAATAGGTTTAGGCTAGGCTAGGCTAGGTTTAGGCTAAGTTTAGGCTAGGTTTAGGCTAGGCTTGGCTAGGCCAGCTAGGCTAGGTTAGGCTAGGCTAGGTTTAGGCTAGGCTAGGCTAGGTTTAGGGTAGGTTAGGCTAGGTTTAGGCTAGGCTAGGCTAGGCTAGCCATGAAAAAAAAAACGTTTTTCATTTTTTTCAATTTTCCTGCCTTGAAAAATGAAAAAACTTTTTCATATTTTCTTTCATATTTCCAGCCTCGAGAAAAAATTTTTTTTTTTTCATTTTTTTTCATTTTTTTTCATTTTTTTTCATTTTTTTTCATTTTTTTTCATTTTTTTTCATTTTTTTTCATTTTTTTCATTTTTTTCATTTTTCCAGCCTAGAAAAATTTTTTTAAATGTTTTCACTAGGTTTTGGCTAGGATAGGCTAGGTTTAGGCTAGGCTAGGTTTAGGCTAGGCTAGGCTAGGTTTAGGCTAGGCTAGGTTAGGCTAGGTATAGGCTAGGCTAGGATAGGCTAGGATAGGCTAGGATAGGCTAGGCTAGGCTAGGCTAGGTTTAGGGTAGGCTAGACTAGGTTTAGGGTAGGCTAGGCTAGGTTTAGGCTAAGTTTAGGCTAGGTTTAGGCTAGGCTAGGCTAGGCTAGGTTTATGCTAGGCTAGGCTAGGTTTAGGCTAGGCTAGGCTAGGTTTAGGGTAGGTTAGGCTAGGTTTAGGCTAGGCTAGGCTAGCCATGAAAAGAAAAATGTTTTTCAAATTTTTTTCATTTTTTTTCATTTTATTCATTTTTCCAGCCTAGAAAAATGAAAAAAAATTGTTTCAGTAGGCTAGGCTAGGCTAAGTTAGGCAAGGTTTAGGCTAAGCTAGGCTAGACTAGGTTTTGGCTAGGCTAGGCTAGGTTTAGGCTAGGCTAGGCTAGGTTTAGGCTAGGCTAGGCTAGGTTAGGCTAGGTTTAGGCTAGGCTAGGCTAGGCTAGGCTAGGCTAGGCTAGGCTAGGCTAGGCTAGGCTAGGCTAGGCTAGGCTAGGCTAGGCTAGGTTTAGGCTAGGCTACACTAGGTTTAGGCTAGGCTAGGTTTAGGTTAAGTTTAGGCACATTACCCTGTGTTTAGCATTCCCAAGTACCCTGGAATGAATAGTATCAACTTGAAAGATCCGAACCTATAATGATTTCTACAGGTAGACTAAAAAGAAGGGGCTGTTTGTTTTCCCATTTTTTTTTTTTACAGTTGTCTTTGGTGCAACCCCATTTTTTATTCACATTCGACTTATAAAATTCTTGAATAATCTTTAATTGCGGCTCATAGTACAAGTGTTCCTGTTGTGACACATGACAGAGACTATCAGTATTTCAAAATTATTTCTAATCTCACAAACAAGTTTCAGATTCTCAATCCATTTGTTGTTTGAATGATTCGAGAAATAATGAAGAAATTTAATATAGCTGCTTTATAATAATAGTCTTAAATGTCCTGATACTTTACGAACTCTACAAGCCAGGTTATCTCTCATATTAGTCTGTTCTAGGTTCAAGGGATAGAGAGGGTTACTGCGAACTGATCTCTCTTTACCAATTGCTTTGCTATGATTACAATAGCTGTAAGTGATCACTGGTGTCTGCCTTGAATTTGATTCATTACATGTAATCTCTAAATATCCTTTGCTCATTGGGATTTCGCCAGGTTGATGATGATGTGTGCAAGTGTCTAATAATACAATTTTCAATATGCTGAGATATTTTGAAGACAATGGTTATGTATTTATCTCTATTTTTAAATCATATCATGATTTTTATTATCATCAAATTTACGTCAGGGGTATTGGTTCTAACGATGTAGGACCAACATGACTTCCACCGTTTAATTCAATATCTCATATGTTCAGTTCTTATCATGCTCCTTATAAAGATAAATTATATTTGTATGGCGTTAGACCTATGAATATTTTAGGTTGTGTAAGACTATATAATCAAAGTTATCCATTCCATAGAGTAGGTAATGATTTGAAGGAAATACAGATGATATTTGTAGAATGTAGAACGGCCACACTTCCTGGATTATATATTAAG
>OZ024746.1:74110242-74117742 GCA_964016885.1 Eledone cirrhosa | reverse complement strand
TTTGTTATTATTTTTTATTAGTTGATTTTATTCTTTTTTTCCTGCTATCTCTTTTATTCTCTGCTCCTTTCTCACTCTCCTTCCCTCTCTCTTCCTCCTTCTCTCTCTATATTTGTCTTTCTTATCTTTCTCTTTCCCCTTTCTCTCTCTCAGTTATCTCTATCTCTCGTTTTTCACTTGTTTTCAAGCCTCTTGCGTCTCTTTCTGTCTGTATTGTAGTATTTTCACAGGATTTGTTCTCCACCCTGTCCAGGCCAAAATCCAGTTATAGAGTTATTCCAATTGGATACACACTGTTGCTATCAGGCTGCACCAGCATTACCATTGTTATTTAGATACTACAATTTTTTGTTCTAGTTTTTATCTTCTGTTTTTTTTTCTGGATACTTCTCTCTAATGCTGATGTAAATTTGCAATCCATCACAATATGGTGTCTTCTTTTGTCTGTCGTTTGTTGCAACATTATTCTAAATCTGCTTCAGCCAAGAACCACAATTAGATTTTAATCTGTATGCATGTACCCATAAGTCAAACCAACACGTCACTCACATGCTCTCACTTTTACTCCCTCACCCTCTCTTTCGCTCTCTCTCTTGCTCTATCTCTCTCTCTCTCAAACTCTCTGTCTCCCACTCTCTCTCTCTCTCTCTCTCTATATATATATATATATATATATATATATATATATATATATATATATCACACACCCACACACATATCGTTTGTTCTCATTCTAACACCTCTATATTTTCACCACCATTCTCTATATTAGCTATTTGCAAACTAGGTTTTAATTCCTGTCCCCATTTCTCTCTATTTAGCAACGTACCTGCCTTTCTCTCCATTCATCTCTTCTTGTATCTGTCTATCTATCTATCTCTCTATCTATCTATTGAAATTTCTTTCTTACAGATGCATATCTTTTCATTTTTGTATTTTTCTTTTCTGTTCGGCTATCTCCTCTAATTTCTACTTCATCTAACTTTTTCTTCCTCTCCATGTCGACTTTTTTCTCTTTCATTTACATACGTGAACACAGGATGTCTCTCTTTCGCTTTGTCTCATTCTGTCTCTGTAAATTGTTTCTATTTCGTAACCAAGCAGGAGTTTGAGATTTAGAATTTTGATTTTCAACAACGTGGTTTTCGGCTTGTGCTCACTTCGCTGCACTATGAGTTATTACCTGCTACCGTAGACTTAAATTTATAAATAACGTAGTGAGTAGACGGCAACTATACATATATATAGAGAGCGGGAGAGATGTTCTATAAGGGAACACATACACACAGTCTTTAGAGTCGAATAACTATAGTTTTTTTAATGTAACATGACTACACTATGAAGGTATTTAAACAATCAAGAGATTATCATACTCTTTTAAAGAACAGGTATGAATTTCCTAAGGTGAGGTAGAAACATTATACACAATAACAATAATAGCAATAATAGCAATAATAGAAGCATTACAAGAATTATTAATAATAGTCAATATCTTTTCTCACTCAGTCAATGTCTTTTCTTAATTTTATATGATGCTTGAAATGTTGTTGCAGATTTATGGAGGCAATTTGAGAATAAAAGAGTATGATAATCTCTTGATTGTTTAAATACCTTTAGTTTCGATTTAGAATCCTCTTTTTAAATCCTGTATTTTATAAATTTGGGATCTGTAATATTTTCAGACTTTTAAACTGTTTAATTTAATTTAAACGGTTGGATACGTCGTTCGAAGATATTGTTTACATTTATCGTGTATAAGTTTCGTTTTATCTAAATTGATTCATAATCTGTATTTAACTTGATTTATAGTATTGAATACAGTAAAATATGGTTGAATCGAAATATTAATACTCTCAAGTGTAAATATAACTAATAATTAATCATATATGTAATTGACAAATATCGATTTAAATAGTATTGTTTATATAAAATGCTTATACAGATGCTAATATCTAAGTAAGTTAAGTTTAATAATATCATATTTACTATATTTGTAAGCACCATTGTTAGTTAATAGTATTTTGAATTTTGAATTTTATAACTAAATTATTGAATGTATTTACTAATTTAAATTTGCTCCAGATTATCTTTGAAAATATGTTTTAATTTTGATATAATATAATAGTATAATTTCTTTCAAATATTATAGAGTAAAAATTCCACGGTATTTAATTGATCGTTTCTACCTAACTTAATATTTGAAAAAAAAAACGGTCACGCATCATATACCTTTATTCTTCTTTTCCTTATGTAATTATATTATACCATCTATATCTCCCTTTCTTCGTTTTTATCTTCATCTCTCTATCTTTTCCTTTTCTCCTCTATTTAGCTCTCTCTCTCTCATTTGTTTTTTTTTCTAATACAGATATTTACATATTTAATTATTTAAATATTTAACAGTTATGTAATGTGTTTATGTATTTTACTTATCTATATATGTATTTATTTTATTTTTTCTACACATTTTCCTACGTACCCTCTCAATTATATGTAGTTTGTCATGTTACTACTCATGGTATATAAATATTGAGTTTTGTCATAACTAATCACTGCCAAGACTGGAATTGAACCATCAGCACAATTGAGGTATGTCAGACATCAATTTATTTTATCTGATGAGGACGTACTGAGGAAACAGCACAGTACCTCTGAAATATATATAATAAAATATATTTGATCACATGAATGTCTATATTTATTAATATTTTGAATTAATATATATATATAATCGCCTTAGAGTTGAACAAAGAACTATCTTCATCTTACAGACCCACACTCCCTCCGGCCTGAACTCCCCACCCTTATTCCTTTAGCCTTCGACCGCCCCCCTCCCCCCACACTTATCCCCCACTAACACCACTAACACACCCCTCCTTTTCCCCGCCCACCCCACAACTAACAATACTAACACCTCCACTCCACCCCTCATCCGACCACCCTTCCCCAACTAACATACTAACATCCCTCCCTTCTTCTCCTCCTCCCCCCTCCTTATCACACGCACACCCCCACCGGCACATATATACACGCGCTCACACTAAACACACACCCTACTACCACCACTAACCCTCACCCCCACACCTCCATCCCACCACCCCGCAACTAACCTCACTAACACCCCCTGACCCCAAGCACACGAACACACGCACCCACTTACACCACCTACCCCACACGCAACTAACATCACTAACACCCCCAACCCCACGCACACGTACCCACACACCCTCGTACACCACCAACTCTACACACCCTACCACCACTAACCCCCACTCACACCTGCATTCAACCCTTTCCCCACCTCCCGTATACTAACACCCACTAACACCCCCTTCATCAAACTACACACACACCAGTACACCACACTCCCTCCATAGAACCACACACACCCTTCTCTCCCCGCTCCACCCACACCCTCGCTCCACACTCACTCATCCCACTAACACCTCTACTAATACACACACACACCCTCCTCACTCCAACTTTCACACCTACCCATCCTCGCCCCTTTACCATTCCACCTGACTGCTGCTATGCCCTCTGACCACCTCCCAGCACAAACAGACACACAGCACTCCCACCGCTTGACCACTTCCTGTTGCGCGCGCACCCCACATCTCTCCTCTTCCGACCATCTCTTCATGGAATACTCGCACGCAGAAATTGACCACCACAGAATCCACTAAACACCTTCGGATTTTACCAACATTTCAACCATCCTCTTACGGAATCACCTATATAACTCACCCACACACACACCCCAAAAATTTTTTTTCTCCCACATGCCACCTACATCACAACACGCTTAAACCCCACACACACGTGCTTTCCACCACATATTTACACCCTCAGCCTCCTGATTCCTCTCCCCCACCCCTCTATCCACACACGCACAGACACTCCGACCTACAACCCCCCCCCCCCCCACACACACACACCTCTTCCTGAACATGCAACCCCGTTCTTCCCCCAACCCTTACTTTCACATACACACACACACACACACACGTACACCTACACACACACACCACCTTCAGCCCTCCCCGCTCGGACACCCCGTCTCCCTCTCCCCACTCCACCCGCCACCACCCCTACACACCCCACACCCTTCCACCACCTGTTTTACCCCTTTTTAATTTCAGTTTATTTTGATCATGCTTTTATATTTATTTTTATTTCATTCCTTTTATTTTGATCATGCTTTATTTTTATTTTTATTTTTAATTTCATTCGCACCGTTTCCTTTCGCTATATGTCTCTCCACCACTCCCCTACACACCCTTTGAACTCTGTTCCCACAAACTTCTCACCTGAGGAAGGGCGTATGCCCGAAACGTCGTTCCCCACCACCACCCCACTCTCCAGAGCGTGAAATTAATAAACATTCGTTGTACTGCCTCTCTGTTTTGTTCCTGTTCACATTTTTCCATTATATATATATATATATATATATATATACGTGGGAAAGTAAAAATCGGAGAATAGACCGTTAAAACATGTTTATTTAAAATATCACCTACGTACGTTTCGCCCAGTTGGGCTTCTCAAGGGCATAAATAATCACAAGTGTTCCATATATAGTTCGGAAAGAGTTTTGGGGGTTAAATCTACATCAAGATTCATTGCTCGCAAAAATATCTTGTTTTGATTTTGCAGCAGGTCAAGGGAGGTAACTCTGGCCGGTGTTAGGGCAGTCTTTCCCGGATAATTTTTTTTTTTTTTTTTTTTTTTTTTTTTTTTGCCGCATCCGTTTGTCTGAGGCTGGGTCTGGTATGCAAGGATTGTTTTCTGGGTGTTATTTTGCAGCGCCTGCCCGCCGGGGTGTTAAGACTTGTTGCAGGGAGATCCAGTGTACTCTTTCACTATATATATATATATATATATATATATATATACACATATATAATTAACGTTTCGATCCGACATAGCTGTATACATATAAATATGTGAATTTCGTATATCCAGTGATATACGGTATGTTTACGAATAAACATGTGGAAAGCCTTCTAGTTATGAATATTGAAAAGCAGACGGCTACCGGATTCCGCTAGACGGTGCTAGCTAGATGTTTATTCGTAAACATACCGTACATCATTAGATATACGAAATTCACACACACACACACACACACACACACACACACACACACACAGAGGCACACACACACGCACACATACACACACACATACACATATACACACACACACACATATATATATATATATAATACATATATACATATATATATATATATATATATATATATATATATATATATATATATATATATATATGTATACACATTTTTTTATTTGTTTGACCCGAATTACTTGGTCGTTTCTATGGTTGTGCGGATGACGGTTTAACCATCGTCTCAGTGTGTTTGGCCTTTAACGTATGTTGTAGCTCTGGTTCGTCAGAATTATTGAGCGCTTGCCACATAAATCGGAAGTTGTTTTTCGCTAATTCCAAAGCCGAAATACGATTCTCGCTAATTTATATTTGTATATATATATATAGAAAGTAAAAATGAAAAAGTACAGGGGTTATATTTTTCTTTAATCCCACAGATAATTTTATAATTACTTTAATCACATAGATAATTTTATAATTACTTTATTAAATGGAATAAAAGAATGAAGGGCTATAAGCGGTTGAAATAGTCCATTGGGGGGAGTGGCGGGTTACATTTGCCAAATAAGGGTTTTTTAGAGGAATTGATAGATAGAAAAAGAGAGAAAAGAAATCAAGAAAAGGTTTTTAGTCGAAGTTTCTTTGCAGTTTGGGATTTTCCTTTTGTTCCATGGTATATATGTGTTTGGGTGTTTGTGTGGTTGCACATACCATTGCATACAGATGTGTGTAACTGGGTTATTTCCATCTGTAGATCATTATTTATTGCCTATTAGTAGAGGGTCGGATGCCATGCTTTGCAGCATAGAGTTACGGCTCTTTATGATCTGAGTTCAAATCCCGCTAAGGTTTACTTTGCCTTTCATCCTTATGGGGTTCGATAAAATAAAGTACCAGTAATACACTGGTGTAATTGCTGGCCTTGTGCCAAAAGTAGAAACTATTATTTATTGCCTAAGGGGTATAAATATATATTTAGTTGTGGTTTATATTTGTTAATTTACTAATTTGTTCTTATTTCTTTATTCCAAGCTGTTGAACGAAAGGGTCTGCACATTTGGAGAGTGGAAAATCTAAGATGTTGGGTAAGTCTTATCCTGCACATGTCAATGTTATTGCTGTTGTTATTGTGGGTATGTGTATATGATATTGCTGTTCTTTTGTTTCGGTATATTTATTTATTTTTATGTGTATGTATGTTGCTGTTTTTCATTTCAGATTGTTTGTTGTTGTTGTTTTCAGATGTCTGTTGCACAGAGCTTTCATTATACAAAAATGTTTCATCAGACAGATTATCTACACTTATGGTAGCTAGACAAGTCATCACAGATTTGTTGGCGGTGTATGGTCATTTGTTTGGTGTATGGTTTTAATGATTTTCTGTTTGTCTTATGTAATTTCGCAAACATTCACGGCATGTAATCACATGTTTTCTGTGCTGCGGGTAAAATGTTCTTTTACTCTGAATTCTGGTCCTTGAATTAGTTGTAAGCATGTTCCACAGTTTGATTTTCAGCGTTTTGTAACAGAGGCTTGGGTATTTGTTTCTGTTTTTTTTTTTCATAGTAAGGATATATTTTAGAGTTATAGAGTTATATATATATATATATAACTCTAAAATATATCCTTGTATATATATTATCAAATGTATATATATTATCAAATAATTCTCTGGACATATACTCTATAGTATAAATATATATATATATATATATATATATATATATATATATATATATATATATATATATATATATATATATATATATATGCCGCCAGTAACGCTAGCATCACACCAAAATCGTAAAAAGTTACCGGCATATATAACTGCATACTTTCATAACGGCACAACATAATTGTAAAGCATCTGATGATGTCACATGGAAATGTTTAATGATATAACCATTGCATAACCATGTCATTGAAATATATATAATATAACTACATACAACTACTTCAGAACTATTCGACGACGTCTCAATGGGATCATTCGATAGAGCTGACGAATGCAGCTTGGTTGGTTTATTTATATTAGATATGTTATGTACTAGATTCCCGGACTTCCACACGGGATTATACCGCGACGATGGTCTGACCCCATCGAGCCATTAACGTGATCATGACCTGCACCGTTTTAAAAAGATTTAATTACTACTTCTAATGGGTTAGCACTTAGGATAACGGTAGGTACCAACCTCACTAGCATAGATTACTTAGACATAAATTTAGATCTTCACACACGCACCTTTCGACTCACCCATAAACTAAATGAGAAACTTAATAACATACACAAGGTCTCATGCCACCCTCCTACAGTTTTTAGAAATTTAGTGAATAATATCGGTACTAGAATCTCTAACCTCTCCT
>OZ024746.1:74102742-74107742 GCA_964016885.1 Eledone cirrhosa | reverse complement strand
TAATAATAATAATAAATACAATGCGTTAAGGGTCATATATATATATATATATATATACACACACACACACATACATATATATATATATATATATATATGAATATTCTTAAAAGACTCCAGTTGCATTTACAATTTCTTTTGCTTATACACATATATATATACGTGTGTGTGTGTGTGTGTGTGTGTGTGTGTGTGTGTGTGTGTGTGTGTGTGTGTGTGTTATTAAAATAACAGATTAAAGTTTAAGCAAAGAATCGCTGCTTTCACCCTTAACGGGATCTTCTGAAACTATATATATTATCCTTATCGAGCCCTCTTCGGATTTTAGTCTTCACATTTATTATGACTATATATATATATATATGTATATATATATATATATATATATATATATATATATATATATATATATATATATATATATATATATATATATATATATATATATATATAGTCTTTTAAGAATATTCATTTATGTACTTTACCGGTTTCACAGTTCTTATGCTTTTCAAAAGTAAAATTGAGATGGAGGGCTTGTGTTTCTGTTGTGGTTTGTCTCATATATATAAGTATATATAAACCTGAAGAACAAATATTTATTATTAGTAGAGATTAAATGTTTAATTTAAAAGTTCAATTTCTGCTTTCGCTATAGTAGCGGCACTCCGTCTGTTACGACGACGAGAATTCCAATTGATAGGATCAATGAAATAGCTTGCTCGTGAAATTAACGTAAAATTGGTTAAGGATTCCACAAACACGCGTATCGACAACGCAATTTACAGAGACAGAATGTGACAAGGCTGGCACTTCTAATTGCAGGCACAACTCATTGCCGGAGGTTGGTGAAATATATATATATATATATATATATATATATATATATATATATATATATATATATATATATATGAAATACGTCCAAGGCGCCAAGGTACGCATGTATTGTCCAACCAAGTGCCAATGTGGTTCAATGGCGGGTTAATAAATTAACGAGCCAGAACAAATATAAACAAGGTTTAGTAAATAATGAAAAAGTTTCAAAATAAATTTTAAAAAATTGACTTTACCTACTATAGTTACCTTTACCGATCGGTTTCGAATCCCAAAAATAAAACGGAGACCATACGGCCTTCGTTGCAAAGAGAGATTCTCGTCAGAAGGTTCTTTTCATTCAAAGAATATAAAATTCCTGAATTTAAATCACAAACTAGCGCTATCAAAAACTGTTCCTGGGATGAGAGTGGATGATGTAGAACAGGTTTATCAAGGGTCGTAGCAAAGATAGAGGCAAAAGGAGGTAGGTCAAACTAGCCACCGCTGTTGCCAGCAGCAGTCGGAATGACCCGGTTTGTTCTCAACGTTAGTGGAGGTAGTAGTAATATGAAATACGTCCCTTCACGCACAAGGCGCCAAGGTACGCATGTATTGTCCAACCAAGTGTCAATGTGGTTCAATGGCGGGTTAATAAATTAACGAGCCAGAACAAATATAAACAAGGTTTAGTAAATAATGAAAAAGTTTCAAAATAAACTTGTGCGTGAAGGGACGTATTTCATATTACTACTACCTCCACTAACTTTGAGAACAAACCGGGTCATTCCGACTGCTGCTGGCAACAGCGGTGGCTAGTTTGACCTTTTGCCTCTATCTTTGCTACGGCCCTTGATAAACCTGTTCTACATCATCCACTCTCATCCCAGGAACAGTTTTTGATAGCGCTAGTTTGTGATTTAAATTCAGGAATTTTATATTCTTTGAATGAAAAGAACCTTCTGACGAGAATCTCTCTTTGCAACGAAGGCCGTATGGTCTCCGTTTTATTTTTGGGATTCGAAACCGATCGGTAAAGGTAACTATAGTAGGTAAAGTCAATTTTTTAAAATTTATTTTGAAACTTTTTCATTATTTACTAAACCTTGTTTATATATATATATATATATATCAAAATGAAAATCCGAAGGCAAGGTAAAATTCCAATCATTTAATCACGACACATGTTTCAATAAGAGATAGATAGATTGTGAAGCCATGATCGATTATCACTGATCTCATCAGGTGAAAATGAATTGTCTTCAAATTCTTGATATGAGGGAGAAAAAAAATAACGATGTTCTCTCACAGAATTCATTGCCTCATATGAAGACACATCAGTCAGAGACACGGCGACTGCTATTAACTTCAGTTGAGGTCATAAAAGTTTTCAGAGTTCACCTGATGAGATCAGTGATAATCGATCATGGCTTCACAATCGATCTATCTCTTATTGAAACATGTGTCGTGATTAAATGATTGGAATTTTACCTTGCCTTCGGATTTTCATTTTGATACTTATACTCCGTCTTACATCATCTAGCTGTTCCCTTGAATGGAATTTGAGATATACAAAAGCGTGGGAACTTAATATTGCTAACATAAAGTTATTGGACCATTTTACACAACCAATAATGCACCTTACTATATCTCTCAGTTGACAAGCGTCAGAGAAGATAAGAGATTCAACACTGAGGAAGTGAAACCTTGGCTAATAACATATACTGACTGACAGGAAGAGAGAGAGAGAGAGAGAGTAAGACATTGTGTGGGATATATATATATACATATATATATATATATATATGTATAACAAGCAAATTATAAACGTAAACATGTAAGTATGTTTTTGAAACGGTGCGCGAGTTTGAAATTAGAAATTAGAAATTATAAGCTTTCACCGTATTTTAGACTAAAGAAATTTCTAGTCTGATAGTGGGGTTTATAACCCTCGGAGAAATGGAAAAACATGAGTGTTGCCGTACATGGGTGTCGAACCCACATCTTTCCAAAGATGTGAGTAAGATGTGGGTTCGACTCTCATGTACAGCAACACTCATCTTTTTCCATTTCTCCGAGGGTTATAAACCCCACTATCAGGCTAGAAATTTCTTTAGTCTAAAATACGGTGAAAGCTTATATATATGTATATATATATATGTAGGTATATATATGTATATATATATATATATATATATATATATATATATATATATATATATATATATATATATATATATATATATATATATATATATTGGGTAGGGTGCTTGCGTGATAGCATATGTTTCTATGCTTTGTAAATGTATGTATGCGTATGATGAAAAAGGCGAAAGAGCAAAACCACAAAAATTATTCTTAGGTGAATATGTTTTGTGCAGAGGAAAAAGGAAAAGTGTAGGGTTGGAGATATGGCAATGGATGTAGTAGTAGTAGTAGTAGTAGTAGTAGTAGTAGTAGTAGTAGTAGTAGTAGTAGTAGTAGAATGTGATGTGGCTAGTGAATTCGTAAGGTAGTCCATCCTAGCCCAACCACACACCAACTCACCGCTATTGTTTAACATTTTATCTTTAATAGAACCTCTTATCACCAGTGTCTTTTGCCGACTAATCTTTTAGCCGAACTTCTCATTTTTCTGTCCATATCTAGGCCTGATATCTTGCTCATATCTTCATTTCTGTCAAGTATTTTTCTAAGCAAGTAATCTGCTTAACGTCTTTGCATCTTTCTGTTTGGCCCAGAAACTAGTTTTTTTTTGTTTTTTTTTTCAAACGTTATCACAACTATTGCATACACTATACGACACATAAATTAATGCATGCATACAAACGCACACAAACCCACATACAGACACACGCACACACACACATATATATATATATATATATATTTGTGCACGCGCTTGTATGCATATATCTATCTATCTATCTATCTATCTATATGTGTATATATATATATATATATATATATATATATATATATATATATATATATATATATATATATATATATACAGACGCCAACAAAAACACACATATATATACGCGTACATATATATATATATATATATACACATAGGCAAGCAAATACGTATTTCTCTGCGGAAGATAGATATATATGTGTGTGTGTGTGTGTGTGTGTGTGTGTGTGTGTGTGTGTGTGTGTGTGTGTGTGTGTGTGTGTGTGTGTGTGTATGTATGTGTGTGTGTGTGTGTGTGTGTGTGTGTGTGTGTGTGTGTGTGTGCGCGTGTGTGTGTGTGTTAATATTATCAGCTTTTCCTTACAAAATACATCAATCCATATAAACAGTTCCTCGTTTCGTACCAAAAGTTTGCATATTTCACCTCATGGCTATCCACACGGCATCCATGTTGAATTCTCGTCTCTCTCTCTCTCTCTCTCTCTCTCTCTCTCTCTCTCTCTCTCTCTCTCTCTCTCTCTCTCTCTCTCTCTCTCTATTTATCTGTCTGTCGATCTATCTTTCTATTTATCTCTATACGCTTAACTATCTGTCTGACTATTATCGATCGTTCTATTTACCTTACACAATGTCTCTATCCCCCTCTGTCATTATCTCCCTCTCTCCTATCATTTTATCTCCCTATTTTCTTATTCTCTCTTCTCGTCTCTTCTCACTCTATCTCGTCTATACTATCCGTACTTTCCTAACACTCCGTCTCTTTCTCATTCTCTCATGTTCACCTTTATTATTATCTTCCTGTGGATTGGCAGTATCGGTAGAGGGTCGGACGTCATGCTTTGACGCATAGAGTTACGGCCCTATCCATTCTGAGTTCAAATCCGGCCGAGGTCAACTTTGCCTTTCATCCTTACGAGGTCGATAAAAAAATAAAGTACCAGTAATGTACTGAGTAATTGCTGACCTTGTGCCAATAGTAGAAACAATTATTATCTTCCTATTACAATTTTTCTTTTACTTTCTCTTCTTTTCTTTCTTTCTATTTGTCTTTCAGTCATCCATTTCGAGTCCCTACAATTCTCTCTCTCTCTCTCTCTCTCTCTCCCTCACTCACTCTCTTTCTCTCTCTCTTTTTCATTCTCTTTCTCACTCTCTCTATTTATTTGTCTTGTTATGTCTGTCTCACCATCACTCTAATCCTCCTCCGTTTCTTTTTTATATACGTGTGTGTCATGTATCTATCTTTCCCCGTTGCTTATATATTCTT
>OZ024746.1:74095242-74097742 GCA_964016885.1 Eledone cirrhosa | reverse complement strand
GGTGTTTATAGTTAGTATTATCATTAATCATTAATTTATGGTTTTTACTATTGTTTCTTTTACCACCACATTTTAATCCTTTTCTCTCCATTTTCTACAATTTTAGATTATGAATTTTTCTTACATTACTGTTAATATTCTATTATTATCAGCATTTTTCCCGTTTAAATCATTTGCGAGACGTTACGTCTACAATAGCTATCTGATTCGCTTGTGAAAATATGAAGGTAACTATACCAGTTGGTTCATCGCTCAGTCTTAAATTGTTTTGTAGTTTTTATTCTGATGTTGTCTTTTCTTACATTCTTCTATCTCCTTTTTTTTATCGATTTCATTAGATTCAGTTTATACATTAGAAGGAACATCTAGTTTCATATTTAATATCCAGACGCTTCTTCTGGAACATACGACGTATCTACGGGAGTCTTCTATGTAAAATGTACACACACGAACATGTATATATATAATATATATGTATATATGTATATATATATATATATATATATATATATATATATATATATATATATATATATATATATATATATATATATATATATTTATTTATTTATTTATATATATGCACCGTTGATACTTTAGAGTTTTTATCTTGGTTTATCTCGTCATCTTCTATACTTGCTTTGTTGTCTCATTATATGTATGCATGGAACTAATAGTGTGACTTTTTGCAGCGAAATGTCTCATTGTTCATAAGTTTCTATCTTTATCTTTGCATAATTAATAATGTACCAAGTCTTTTTTACAGCAAAACTGTTCATTATATTCTAACATGCTGATTATAAGACATATAGAACTGTGCATATATGCGTACACAGTCTCAAATATTTATAGACATAGATATATATTCTTGTGTATGTATACTTATACAGACAGACACACAAATGCACACTCGCATATATATATATATATATAATTATTATTATTATGTAATAAACAACATAAGGCAATTATTCCATTTACCAGTGGTTTCTTAAAAGCAAAAGGCTTTGCTTTCAATCCCTCAGAATGAAAAAATCCTGGTTTGTTTATTGAAAACTGTCTCATATATACGACTGTCATTTCTAGCAGTACGGTTATGAGACTAGTTAGATACTGTAAAGCCATGTGCGTCACGCAGTCTTTTAAATCATTTAGAAGTGAAGCATATCAATTTGTCTCTGGATGTTTACTGAGGAGAGCGGGACATGATATTCCTACACTTATTTAACTCGAAACATATTTGGATCTTAAAGTCTAAACTTATCTACGGAACAGGTTTGATTTTGAAATTTAAATGTGTCTAAACATCACGGCCTTTTGCCAATACAGTTCGTCTCCGTTGATTTATTATTTTAAATCGATATGGACAAACTGTAGTATAATAATTAGTATACTTCAATCTGGCTAAATTTTTCTTTTGCAATATATATACAGATATGTTGGTATCTGTGTTTCATCACTTACATATTAATTTATATATATATATATATTTATATACAATGATATTAAATAAATGGAAACTATATTTATAAAACCATATTTATTTTATTATATATATTTCAAGGGCAACCAATACAACATTGGTACGCTTTCATCAGATAAAATACAAAGTTTGTTTTATAAATAGAGACATACCCATGAAAATCATACCTTATCCAGTGAATTTCCAACCGATAAGGTATGATTTTCATGGGTATGTCTCTATTTATAAAACAAACTTTGTATTTTATCTGATGAAAGCGTACCAATGTTGTCTTGGTTGCCCTTGAAATATATATAATAAAATAAATATGGTTTTATAAATATAGTTTCCATTTATTTAATATCATTGAATATTTACTCCAGTAACTTGTTGAGTGCTCTAAATCAGTTATGTTTGTCGGACTTCCAACAAAATTAAATACCTCTTCTACTTATATATATATATATATATATATATATATATATATATATATATATATATATATATATATATGTATATATATATAATGTATTTTGCAATACACTTTATGCTTAATTAAAAGCATTTTGAAGACCGTATGCTATTGTTTTAGAGTAGTGACAAATTCACTTACTTTAATCTCAGCAAACAAAATCTCAGCTTCAACAAAATCTCAGCTTCAACAAAAGCGAAACAAGGCCCTTGTCGGCTTATCTCCCCTGTTTGCTGAGATTAAAGTAAGTGAATTTGTCACTACTCTAAAACAATAGCATACGGTCTTCAAAATGCTTTTAATTAAGCATAAAGTGTATTGCAAAATACATTATATATACATCCATATATATATTGCTATTTCAGAGCTCCAATTCTAATATATATATATATATATATATATATATATATATATATATATATATATATATATATATATATATATATATATATATATATATATATATATATATTGAGTTAGAAACTCCAAATAGTCTCTTACAGTAAAATAGCTCTAGGAAAGAATATAAAAGAGAGATAAACACAGATATATACATATATGTGTTC
>OZ024746.1:74080242-74085242 GCA_964016885.1 Eledone cirrhosa | reverse complement strand
AACACCGGCCAGAGTTACCTCCCTTGACCTACTGCAAAATCAAAACACGCTTTTTTGCGAAGAATGAACTCTGTCGTGAACTTACCTCCAAAAACACCTTCCGGGCCATGTAAGGAACACTTTTTAGTTATTTATGCCCTTGAGAAGCCCATCCGGGCGAAACGTACGTAGGTGCTGTTTTAAATAAACATGTATTAACGGTCTGTTCTCCTATTTCTTACTTTTCCACGTATATATATATATATATGTATGTCATACACAGAGCAGCTCCAGTCTTGAATATATAGTGTCTTAATCTATAATTATCTATATTCCAATGATTACGCGTCGAAAATTCTAGTTTTGAGGATAGCTATTTTATCGAACGTTAACACTTGACTGCTACTCATTTTATCGACCCCGAACGCATCACATGCACTGTTGATTGGTGGGAATTGAAATCAAAATGTTAAATAATATCGGTAAGCAGAAACCCCGAAAATAAGAGCACTCCTGCTGTGGTAAACAGTTGTATATTGATTGTCTTGATAATAAGGTTGAATTAATTGTACAAGAATTGCGAGAAGCTGATTGAGGCGAAGGAAAATGTTGCAGTTTGAGATGACATTCAGACGACATGTGATTGAGAACTACCACACTAATGATATATCGTGCCTCGAGAGATACACTCTTTCGTGACGTCAAATCATATTTGCAACGTTTAACGCAGAGTATGCTTACGGGCGCCTTTGGTGGAAGTTTTCTATATGAAATGCGACAAGCTGGCAGAAATATGGCGGCTCTGACCCATCATAGATGCTAATTTCTCAATCATGTGCCTCTGAGAAGCCAGACTTTGGTTTCTTTGGTTTTTCTATGGGCCACTCATTGTTTCAGTCTCTATCATATTCCAAAATGTGCTCCTATACATGGGGCAGGTTCCATTGACATCATTTTCTACAATCTTCATCCATTTGTACGTGGCCCCTGTGTACACCCTGATTCTGATTGTAGCTAGAGAACTGCATGTGGTGGATGAAATGTTGCATGTGCCTCTATAACTCCTGAGGACACATTCTTCGCCACTCTTACTTAGTTCGTCATTAATATGTTGCCTTTCACATTATCCGAAATGGCTCAGTTTCGGTGGATCAGGTAGTTGGAGGCCATTGGTTTGGCATAATGTGAATGGAGGATCTGTTTTATTACTTATGGCTTCTAACCATAGTTCTGTGTCTAGTACAGGTAGTCTCTTGTTGAGGCGATTCGTTGGGTAGTCTACGTTAACTTTAATATTCTGGTAGATGGAGTTAGCTATTTCCATGGTGTTTTTTTTTTCTAATTCCTGACTGTTTTACTGTGAGGGAGTTTAAACTACGTGTAAGACTTTTTGGTCATTTAGGTAATGGTAGATGGGCTGCCTTTCTCTGGCCTTGTGGGACAGAGGCTGCATCGCGTGTATCTAAATATACCTTATCCTGTGTAAGACTAATAGTTATCCCAGCACACTGGTGTCAATCCCACAGAATTATACGTCATTCTCGCTGATCATCCCTACGCATTTTTTACTGCAAAATCTACGTCAATGGATGAGTATAGGAACACCATATCCATTCTAACTATTGTACAGCATGCCAGGTCCCCAGATAGGTGGCATTCGTTGATTCTGCAGAAGAGGTCTTCCATGTTGTCACATATGTCTGGGGAAATTACAATTATGGGGTGCATGATCATGGTGAGAAAGTAAGGGAGTCTGTAGTTGCTGGCAATATTGGCTCACTAGACAGGCCTGTTGGTGATCCTGTGACTGGGTCAGAAATCAATACAGCGTCGGTATGTCATTGTTTCAGGCCTGGAATTTGTTAGTTGTTTGCGCTTATTAGGTGTCCTTATGCTAAACTACATCCTATAAATATATACACGCCACACACACACACACATATATATATATTGTAACAACAACGAAACTAGTTCAATATTCCTTGTCTGGCTTTCTGGAGAATAGAGGAAAGGTGTTTCCTCGAAAACCAGTATGACTCTAAAAACCGGTTTGTCTGTGTGTTTACATACAGAATAGCTGGGTTACTCACAGTAAAGTAACCAGTGAAAGACTTGTTACATCTACATATGTATACGTGTGTGTATTCATATGCATACTAGTATTTCAGTATGCATATGTAGATGTACATTTTTAACTTAATTGTTTATATATATATATATATATATATATATATATATATATATATATATATATATATATATATATATATATATGTCCCATCGTCTCCGCTTGCAACTGCCCCACCGAACTCATCTCCGCCTTTCTCGACTCCCTCCTCGCCCCCCTTGTCACCACCCTCCCCTCCCACATCTCTGACACCAACCACGCCCTGCGCCTTTTCGACTCCTTCACCTACCTACCCGGCCCTCAGCCATTCCTCTTCACCCTAGACATCAAGTCCCTCTATACCGTCATCCCCCACGCCGACGGCCTTCGCGCCCTCAAACACTACCTCGACCTTCGCCCCTCCCCCATTCCCTCCACCCCCACCCTCCTTCGCCTCGCCGAGCTGGTCCTCACCCTAAATTGTTTCTCCTTCTCGGGTGAGTTTTACCAACAGGTCACCGGGGTAGCCATGGGCACAAGAATGGGCCCGAACTATGCCAACCTTTTTGTTGGCCATGTTGAGGCCCAAATCTTTGCCCAGTACACCGGCCCCACGCCCGAACTGTACGGTCGTTACATTGACGACTGTATCGGAGCCACGACCCTCACCCGAGTACAGCTCGACTCCTTTCTCTCCTTCTTCTGCTCCTTCCACCCCTCCCTCCACTTCACCACCTCTATCTCCACCACCCACGTCCACTTCTTGGACATCTCCGTCGCCTTCGACCCCTCCCACCACTCCCTCGTCACCTCCGCCTTCTTCAAACCCACCGACTCCCACTCTTACCTCGACTTCACCTCTTCCCACCCCACCCACACTAAACTCTCCATTCCCTACTCCCAACTTCTCAGGATCCGCCGCCTCTGTAGCCGAGATGCTGACTTCGAGTCCCAAGCCCTTTCCCTAGTCAGCCATTTCATCCGCAGAGGTTACCCCCCCTCTCTCGTCCACACCGCTCTCACCCGCGCCCGTGCTATCCCCCGCTCTACCACCCTCACCCCACGCCACCGCACACCCACCCACCGTCTCCCCTTCCCCATCACCTACCACCCCTCCACCTTACCCCTCCACCGCACCATCCGCCGCCTCTTCCGACACCTCCAGTCCGACCCCTCCACCTCCCACATCTTCCCAACCCCACCACTCCCCTCCTTCAAACGCGCACGCAATCTCCGCACCCTCCTCGTCCACAGCTCCCTACCCCCAAACCCACGCTCCGTTTCCCCCCCCCCGGTTCCTTCCCCTGTTCTAGGCCCCGCTGCAACACCTGTCCCCACATCACCAACACCACCACCTTCCAGGGTCCCAACCGCCACCCTCTCTCGGTCCGGCATGCCTTCCGCTGCACCTCCTCAAACCTAGTCTACGGACTTCGTTGCACGAGGTGCAGCGCGACTTATGTCGGACAGACGGGACGCCGCCTGGCGGACCGAGTCACGGAGCACCTCCGGGACATTCGTCTCGGGGGCAGTTCCCCCATCGCCCGCCACTTTGGTGGCCCTGGACACTCCGCACACCATCTCACAGTCTGTGGCCTACTCCAGTGCCACGGAACACCCGCCCATCGCCTCACGGTCGAACAACGTACTATCTTCCTCTTACAGACCCACACTCCCCCCGGCCTGAACTCCCCACCCTTATTCCTTTAGCGTTCGACCGCCCCCCTCCCCCACTTATCCCCCACTAACACCACTAACACACCCCTCCTTTTCACCGCCCACCCCACACTAACAATACTAACACCTCCACTCCACCCCTCATCTAACCACCCTTCCCCAACTAACATACTAACATCCCTTCCCTCCCCTCTTATCCTCCTCCCCCCTCCTTATCACACGCACACACTTACACCACCCACCCCACACGCAACTAACATCACTAACACCCTCCAACCCCACGCACACGTACCCACACACCCTCGTACACTACCAACTCTACACACCCTACCCCCACTAACCCCCACTCACACCTGCATTCCACCCCTCCCCACCTCCCGTCTACTAACACCCACTAACACCTCCTCACCAAACTACACACACACCAGTACACCACACTCCCTCCATAGAACCACACACACCCTTCTCTCCCCACTCCACACTCACTCATCCCACTAACACCCCTACTAATACACACACACACACACACACACACACACACACACACACACACACACACACACACACACACACACACACCCTCCTCACTCCAACTCTCACACCTACCCATCCTCGCCTCCCTATCATTCCGCTGACTGCTGCTATGCCCTTCCGACCACTGTCTCAGCACCACTGACCACAGCACTTCCACTGCTGACCACTTCCTGTTGCGCGCGCACCCCACATCTCTCCTCTTCCGACCACCGCTTCTTGGATTACCCACACGCGTTTTGACTTCCAACCAAAATCTCCATACATCCGTGTAATTTACCACTTTCAACCATCCTCTAACACCATCACCTATATAACTCACCCACACACACATCCCAAAACAAATTTTTTTATCCACACGCCACCCACACCCACAACACGCTTAAACCACACACACGTGCTTCCCACCACATATTTACACCCTCAGCCCCCTGATTCCTCTCCCCCCACCCCCTATCCACACACGCACAGACCCTCCGACACACAAAAACACCCCCCACACACACCTTCCTGAACATGCAACCCCGTTCTTCCCCCAACCCTCACTTTCACATACACACACACACACACACACGCACACCTAACCACACACACCACCTTCAGCCCTCCCCGCTCGGACACCCCGTCTCCCTCTCCCCACTCCACCCGCCTCCACCTCTACTCACCCCACACCCTTCCACCACCTGTTTACCCCCCTTTTAATTTC
>OZ024746.1:74065242-74067742 GCA_964016885.1 Eledone cirrhosa | reverse complement strand
TCAAACCACCCAGGGTTCTAGGATTTGAAGCTGTTTATTTCAACGTCTTTATACATATATTAAAACCTTCAATCATAATTTTATGTAAGAACTTTTGTAAAGTTATGCTCCATTTATATTATGAATCCCTTGCAAAAATGAACTATATTTATATACGGTGTCTATTCCTAACACAACAAGAATCACACCAGATCGTTGTTTGACAAATTATAAACAGCGGCGACGTCTTACTCAAATTACAATGCCTGAAGTTCAACAACCAGTAGGTTATTTATCGCGGTAGTCTGAAAACAAATTTTCAAAAGGAAATGAAAACGAAACGATCCGAACATCAACAGAACTAAGAATATTATATTTCCATTAGACTTTCTATTACTAATATTATCTGCTCCTACAATACCGAGCAGAAGACGGATTTGGAGTCAAATTGCAAAGCAGCTAATCCTTTCTTTAACTATTGCTCCAATCCACCATCACTGTACAGCCTATTTATTTATTGACTGCAAAAGGATGAGAGGTGAAGGTGACCTCAGCGAATTTGAACTCAAAGTGCAAAGAGTTAGAATATAAAGCGAAGCTACACCGACACTGCCACTAAACATATACACACTCATGTATGACTGTAAGTATAGTGGAAATATATATATGTATACATATACATGTGTGTGTGTGGGAGGGGGGGGGGTAGCTACGTGATTGCTGCCTGGGGCTAACCAGAGTTAAAGAAGGTACTCTATAGGGTGATATAGTATAGACATCTTTATTATATATAGAAATAACTTCTACAGGACTAGAACTGTTTCATCCTCGATGATTTCATCCGAATGAAACAGTTCCAGAAGTCATTCCTCACTCTCTCATTCTCTCTCTCTCTATATATATATATATATATATATATATATAGTTTGGATGGGACCACCCATGTAGACTCTCATAACTGAAGAAGTGTCGATTATGAGTCGGGATGCGATCGCATGATCAAACTGGAGCTGATCGATATAGAAAGAAATTGTAATAGGAAAGAGTTTACAAAAAGCTGCAATTCTAATTGTCTCTATATATATATATATATATATATATATATATATACATATATATATAATATAAGATCAAAAGATGGTTAAAAGAGTTCCAAGTATTTTATTATGCGAATTTCAAAAACAAATATCATCATGAGAATGCAGATATCACCTCATGGTGATATTTGTTTTTGAAATGCGCATAATAAAATACTTGGAACTCTTTTAACCATCTTTTGATCTTATATTATTTATACTCCAGTCCTACAAACTGTAGAGTGCTACTTATCCGATATTTGCATTGCTTTATTGTGCTACAATAAAACTCACCTCCTACATATATATATATATATATATATATATATATATATATATATATATATATATATATATATATATATATGTGTGTGTGTGTGTGTGTGTGTGTGTGTGTGTGTGTGTGTGTGTGTGTATGTCAGGTCACCAGTTGGAGCTACTGGTAACATGACCGCCACCAAGGTTTCTTGGTGAGGAGGGTGACTTTGGACATCCTGCAGGACTAAAAACAAAACCTGTCAAAGGGAAAAGCAGCTCTTAAGTCAAAGGCCATCCAAAATCACCGGGAGAGATGACCCCTTAGCCTTTGTCAAGGCAGAATTCTAGGAGAAGGAAAACTCTGATATAACACCTGCAACCCTGATGGTATCCAATGATGTTGACTTGTTCTTCTTTTTGGTAAATATCATCTTAGTTAAGAGAGTGGGACTGGCTTTGCTCACTATAAAAGCTTCACGGCATAAGCATTGCTTTATATCTGGAGATCTCTCTGCACTCGTCACATGGTACCATGGGCCCACCGCTATGTGTCAAAATTGTCACAAGTGTAGTGTTTGTAACAGAATGTTCAAGTCGCTGGCTGGACTAAAAAGTCACACTCGTTCAGCGCATCGGTAGGGGTTCTCCTACATGGATATAAAGTAGTGGCCGTACTCGAAAACGAGTTGGCAGCCACCAAGTATATATGTATGTATGCATATATGTGTGTGTGTGTTTTGGTTTTGTGTGTTTATGATCATACATCAAGGAGCATGGCAAAGTAGGCAGCGTAGTAAACAATACACGTTGCAATATTTTTGAAACGTTACTTTAAATACAGAGTTGAAATCAGTGCTGTGTCTAAATAAACTCTCAGATTCTAATGGAGGTTGATATAACAATTACCTACCAACATACGTAGCGTGATCCCAGTTGAATATTTAAAATGAATGAACGAACTAAATGTTCAGGTGGAATATTTCTTTATGCATCATTATTAGAAACATGTGGTCAGACGAAATTATCTCTTCGAGTAGAGATGGATATATATATGTATGTATATATGCATGTATGTATATATATATATATATATATATATATATATATATATATATATATATATATATATATATATATATATGGGGGGGGGTATATATAGTAGCATATACATATGTATATATATATAT
>OZ024746.1:74047742-74055242 GCA_964016885.1 Eledone cirrhosa | reverse complement strand
AAGATATTCTTCTGGCTTTATATGACCGCAATCAATTTATCTATTTTACACGTTTGGTAATTGTGTGATAAATTAACTTAGTGAGCGATGTGAATCACCTGTTTTAGTTCCCACGTGGTTATTTTAAGCTTTAATACATATTCACCGATAAACTAATGTGAGTTAAACAATATATCATTCCGCAGAAGATAACAGTTCTCGTATTGATACCAGGAATGTTTCAAACATAAGCATTTTCATACGTCAGAGCGATATTCTATCTATATTAACCTTTATGATATTTTGGATCGATTAAGAGATTAAATAAAATGGCAGCAGTAAAATTAACATACATTAAGTTTATGAAGCAAAATAAGCCGTCAGTTTCCATTAGGTTGCTTCATCTCGGTATCTTCGCAATAACATGTGTTGTGAAGTTTTATAAGACAAGTTCGTCACGCCTTTGTTGCGTTAACGTATAAATCTAGTCCTAACGTTTCAAATATGGAAAATATTATGTTCGTAAATAAGAAGTCTATATGTCTATAAACGTATGTGTGAATATGTTGAAGAGGGCTAGAGAGGTTAATATTTCATTCATATTTATATAAATATTTATGTGTGTATTGTCTTTATTTAAGTGTTTATTTGATTGCGAATATTGCGTCCACACAGTCAAAATTATGCATTATGGTGTAAACAGCGTTAAATACACCACATCTGTTGTATGTGTCACTGATATAGGATCACATAGATTAGTATACAACGGAGTCTCGTTATACGAATGAATATTAAGACGGCGGTATTATTTCATGATAAAATTTAATCATAAATCTCTATTCGTGTATATACAAGTGTGTGTGGTGTGTGTGTGTGTGTGTGTGTGTGTGTGTGTGTGTGTGTGTGTGTGTGTGTGTGTGTGTGATTAATTCCATTACACACTGCATGATATTCAACAACCTCGAGCCACACTTAATGAAATATGTGGCTCGAAAAAGACGAATTAAGAAACATTACAAGTCTCAAGTCAATAGGACTGTCTCAGCCTATAAAAGGATCATTTTCACAATTTTAGTGGGAGACTTCAAATCATTACAGACAAACATATTGAATCTATCATTAACAAAACACGAAATATCAAAGAAGGTAACTTCAGTGTAGATGTACTAAAGCTCTGGCTTAAAAAAATAAAAAGGAAGGCCTTTGCTTTGGGCACTCTAAACATGATGTCCGGAAACCTGTAGAAATTACAAATACATTCTTTAACCAAATCAGTAAACTGAGTGATGGCTGCATCCTTCTTTTCCATATAGAAGGTGACATATCGGAGAGTATTCTTTTTTGATTTTTTTGTTTTGTGCTTTGCTTGTTTCAGTGTCTAATTTGTGAAAGTTTCATTTCGAAGCGTGTTTATCCAACGATTTAAGTATTTCCTCCTTAGAGAAAGGTTCATGTTTAGATATTCAATATCATTGAAGGTCGAGGGCTGTTAAGCATACACAACTGCGTGAAGATAGAGGCAGACAGTCTGAGGAAGTATGTTGTTCATAGTGAAGAGATGCCCTACTAGACAGTATAAACTAAAGAAATGGAAGGAAAATAGTGAATCGCCACATCAGAAAGAAACGGTATGTGCAGTAGAGCTTACGCGGAACCGTTTCCTGAAATATTAAAGGTTATAGATGTGTGATAAAAGTAAGAAGCCCTATAAAGATACAGGGCTTACTCTTAGCCGCACAGGATTAGACAATTAGAACGTAATATATCAGAAAGTATATAGATATTCAGAATGATACAGATATGGATGTTACCTCGGCTGCATGTAGAATGTGGGTGAAAGAGGGGGTACAATGGCGTATGTGGTCTCTGCATGTAAGAGGCTCGCTAAAGACATTATTAGAAGAGGAGAGATGACAAAGTTTTCAGAATCTTAAATAGACAAATGTGTAAGAAGTTTGAATTTGAACACGCGAAGTGGCAAGATCACCAACCAGAACGTGTCCTTGACGAAACCATGTAAACCTATTGGGATACATGAAGATTCAAGCGGATAAAATGGATCATTCATACCCGATACTTGAGTGCTAGACAAATAGAAAAGTACCAAGAAGTGAAATACAGAAAGCTTGTTGGCACAGCAAAACTATACAAAAGGTGCTACACACAGAAGACCGAAGGAGAGAGTTTGGTATCTAGCAATCAAAGTTCCAATAGAGGAACAAAGAAATGCTGGGTAAATAGAAGAAATGATAGTCATAATTGGTTCTAATTTAGGCACAAAGTCACCAATTAGGGTGTGGGAGAGTTGATTACATCGATTCTAGTATATATAGCTAGTACTTTATTTTATCGACCTGGGAAGAATGAACTGCAAAATTGACGTCGGCGGGAATTAACCTCAGAACGCGAAGAACCGTAACAAATACAGCAAAGCATTGAATAGAACCATTTAGATTTCAAATGAAGAATGAATAATAGTTACGACTGGACAATCAGAGATTAGAAATGATAAAATAGAGAACAATAAAGACGACGGCGGTTAGCGGAGTTTTGAAGTTGTTAAGATCTGAAAAATTTACAATAATATTTTTTTTAAATGTTTAACGAATGAAAAATGAAGTCTATTTGAAATAGTGTAAAGAGAAGAGAAAAAAAGAACAGTTGAAAAAATTCATAGCAGATAAAGAAAGAACAAAGTTTTGTGAATGAAGAATTAGCTCAACCAGTAAAGACTATTATTATTAGTTAGCTGACTTATTTGTTTTAGTAATTCCATTTTCGATTGCTCTCGAACGATAAATGTTTATCAGTGACGAATTAGCAGACAACGGTCTGATAAGATGCTAATGCTAAGAGAAGAGGCGAACTATTTGATTATATTAGATAAGTGAAGTGCTATTTTTTGTGCTCTTTTGGTTTTTGATATTTTTTTTCAACTAATACATTAATTGGTTTTTTAGATAACCTGTGATGGTTTACCTAAAAATAAACATCTTTGTTTGGTTTCGCGAATGTATTTGCTTTTTTGTTATGTAGGATCTTTTTTTTTTTTTGTTGTTGTTGCTTAGCCCATTTCAACCTCAACCGACTAGATTTCTCATCACATATTTTCCAGTCGTGACCAACCCGTCATTCGACTGCACTAGATAATCAAATCTATGAAGAAAAGAATTACAACTTTGAACATTTCTTATTTATTTCAGACATAGTAGGATTTAATTTGTAATACCATTGATGTTGACGTAACTTACAAATGGAAATGAAGATCAGCAAGACAAATCAAGTGTTAACTTGTTAAAACAATGCTGAGCATCTCGTGGAAGATTTATTTGCAGTTAATAAAGAAATTAGCTTCAAATCTATAATAACATCAACAGCTACTATTGCTTACTAACCCCAGTGTGTTGTACCTAACCGCACAGCAATAGCTCTCCTCCTCATTTATTTGACCCTGCAAACGTACTCAAACGACATATTTTCCAAAATAGAGACAGAAAAGCTACAGTGTAACAAAATGTTTCAAATATTTTAGATTACCAGGGCACACAAAGGAAAACATATGAAACACATCCAAACAAATCCTATAGCCTATCATCTATAAATAGCCACTATAAAAGAGAGAATATCTGAACTAAAAATAATCATTGACGTAATGCCAAGAAGATAATGGCTTAATAAATGAAAAGCTAAGAAATTCATAAAGAACTAAATACCTGCAGTAGAGCAAGCAAAACTGGAGAACATATAATTTATTACGGAGATGAAACTAATATAAAATCCAAAACAACAATACCACATAGATATTTTTTCAAATATGACAAACCACATCAATATTATGTGAAATGGTGGATTGGCAGAATTATTAGAATATTGAATTAAATAACATTGGAGTATCTTTTCTGGTTCTTTACATTTTGTGTTCAAATCTCACCGAGGTCAAATTTGCCTTTTATCTTTCTGGGGTCAATAAAATAAAGCAGCAGTCAAGTACATGGGTTTATTTGATCCACTCCGCATCTCATCCAAGTTTCTGGCCTTGTGCTTAAATTAGAAACCAATATTAACCGTAATAAATACAATGAGTACCTTTTCTAAACTATATATAAAACTTAAGTCAATACTGGAACACACATAAGGCCCAGATGCAGTATGGGAAATTACTCCCTCTGTAAAAGGAAATAATCACAGTATTTCTATAATAATTTTGTATAGCCAAGGAACATATAATAAAAAACAAACGAAACAAGATTTTATTCTTAAAATACCTAACCACCACACAACATACCACCACACTGCGTTAACAAAAACACGTTTTATAACAGAAGAGAAAAGAAAACGAGAATTGTGTGTACTGTCAAATTCTAAAACACCCTCCTAAAATTCTCCCTAAAACAACTGTACAGATACAGCTTGGAGGTTAAAGGGCTGTGATTGTACAACTGCCTCCCAAATTTTTTACGAAATTTGACCAGAAATCCCTTCGTCTGTTTTAAAGAGTATCCAGATGTATAGATCTCTCGCATTCAAGATTCCATTTGTTGAAGACTCCACCCAAAATGTTAATACAGTATGGTTAAGAAGTTCCTTTCTCATTCATTATGTCCCGAGTTCGATCCTACTGCATAGTCTTGGGCTAAAGTAAAGAGCACTTGTTGAGGATGCTGAGCCACATACACGTTAATTTCATGAGTTGGTAATTCCGTTGATCGAATAACTGGAAGACTCATGTCATCCTCACAACCGACAGTAGTTCATTCCATTCCACACCCAAGCTTCTACCTAGTGGTTAATCAATTAACTAGAAATATCATGTCTGCCTGTCTATCTGTCTGGACCCGTAACTTCTGAAGGATTCGTAGGGGCACCACATTGACATACGGCGTTTCGTAGAGCATTTTAAAACCTGGCGGAGTACATCCCCTCTTAAATTTCTGAATGCAGCGGATTTCTTCCAGAAAAGGACAGAGAGAGATAATTGTTTCTACTTTTGGCACAAGGCCAGCAATTACCCAGTACATTACTGGTACTTTATTTTATCGACCCCGTATGGATGAAAGGCAAAGTTAACCTCGGCGGGATTTGAACTCAGATCATAAAGGGACGTAACTATGCTGGAAAGCATGTCCGAGCCTCTACCGATACTGCCAATTCACCGCCCTTTGACAGAGAGAGATAATGAAAGTGAGAAAGATATATAGAGGAAGAAGCGACCACAGGACAAAAATATGCAACAAAAATATTACATCCCTGGACATGTGTGGACATTACACAAAGACAGTTAGAGCATGCACTATTTAAGAAGGCGCTCCAGTATGGACATAGATAAAACAATTTCACCATATAAAGTATAAAGTACACACGTAAGAAAAAGTGCATATGTAGTTATGCTTATATGTATGCATAACAGTTGAAACTTTCTAAAATATGTGTGTATTTGTATTTTTATAACAGGTAACATTTATGAGTCTGGCTACGCTGTGTGAATTATTTTGTGAAATATAAATATGCATGTGTGTATTAGCATCATTTTTGTGAATCTAGAATATAATTCTATATATATAACTGAATACACAAGTGTATGCGTGTCTTAGAGATCTTCAGTGGAACTATAAGTTTTTAAGTGTATGCATTAATATATAATGTTGCTGTGCATATAAAAATAATGCCGATCTGCACAAACGTAATATACAGATATGTATAGAGTTATACTTTTCATGTTATTTGAATAACATATTACAAATCTCCATATATAACTATATACTTTGAGAAAGAATATGCATATACGAGGTAAGTAATATGACTTCCACTCTATCATTTTTTGCATCATCATAAATTACATATATATATATGGATATGCATATATACACATATATATATATATATATATATATATATATATATATATGCAAAAGTTCTATTTAAATTGTTGGGATACAACAAGTAAATATTTTATAACTGATATAAAGCACTCGACAAGTTTTTGGAGTAGATATACGATATTAAACATCTCACTATCCAGACAGCTTCCAAAAATAATGGTTGCATCTAATAGGGTACGTCAAAATTATTTATAAAACTGTTTATATGTTGTATTTTGTCTGATGAAGGCATACCATATTTTAATTTGCTCGTGTAGGTGAGTGTATTGTACCGTCCTTTTCTATCATCATAAAATTTCGTTTCTGAATTTGTTTAGCAAGATTATTTATCTGAAAACGTGTGTTGAAACCGATATTGTTATACTTTGGGAGGGTCATGTTGCCAATAAGAAACACACGCACCAGTGGCTTTCACTCGAATTTATTATAAATTAAATTTATAAATTTATAATTTTAAGAATTTATAAATTTCCGGTTGGTTGGTTCGTTCCATAACCGGACGGTTGTTCATATATTGTCAAAGTTCTTTCGTCACACATTCTGTGACCTCTTCAGTGACTGGGAATTCTTTTCTTTGTTTTTGTGCCTCTCCTTTGTTCTATCCTACGCCATCTTGTTTTTGTGTGTGTTGTGTGCTTAGTTTGCGCATGTGTTACATCCGGGTGTCTGTGTGTGTTTATATTTGTTTATTTATTTACATGTTACTGGTTGGTTGTTTGTTCTATGTGTGTGTGTGTGTTTTCATTTTGTCCTTAATTTTAGGTTGTGATGTTACTATTCCATTCATGTTTTCTATTTAATTTTAGTTGGAGTTCATTTATAAATTTAATTTATAATAAATTGGAGTGAAAGCAACTGGTGCGTGTGTTTCTTATTGGCAACATGACCCTCCCAAAGCATAACAATATATATATATATATATATATATATATATATATATATACATGTATATATATGTATATATATATATAAATGTTAGTACAGCATTGACGAAGCTTTAGAATACAGCCAAGCTAGCGTATATGCATAATCGGTCTGTAGCTTGAGCACTCAGATGAGGAAAAACCCCAGAGTAATAACATTACGTTCAGACAGCTTAGCAAATCAGATATAGCGGTCGGCAGTCCAGCCGCATCACTAGAGCAACGAAATTACAGGACCCAGGAAAAGATGTTATACTGACCCGGACATAGCGGTGAGGCTGAGTGCAAAATATATAACTTACATCGTATATCAACAATATAGATCACACATCGCATCCAACATCAGCGCTAAGTTTCTGCAAATCTAAGATCGACAAATTCCTATTGCATATAATGGTATATCTGCAATATAATGGTTTTTGACGACAGAACATAGGATTTACTTCTTCAGCAAGTCTTTCGTTCTTAGCCTCAGCGGGTATGTTGTAGCTTTAAATGTCGCCACAGACACGTGATTTACTCCAAGGGAGGTAACCCCCGCTTATATATATATATAGTGAAGTTGTATGGCTCAGTTATTAGAGCGTTGATATAAAAACCATGAGGTTGTGAGTTTGATTCCCGGACGGAGCGGAGCATTGTGTCTTTCAACAAGACACTTTATTTCATTCACGTTGCACCAGCTTACTCAACTGAAGAAATGATGAAATGCGACGTCA
>OZ024746.1:74027742-74032742 GCA_964016885.1 Eledone cirrhosa | reverse complement strand
AACACATGACATGCTAGTTTACAGGTTCCAGCTATAGTTGATTGAATCAATCCCATTGTATCACTGGTATATATATATATATATATATATATGTGTGTGTGTGTGTGTGTGTGTGTGTGTGTGTGTGTGTGTGTGTGTGTGCGCGTGTGTGTGTGTGTGTGTGTGTGTGTGTGTGTGTGTGTGTGTGTATAACATCTCTGAATCTATCGTCGTTGTGTTATATGTATGCTAGAGACTTCGGTCGGTTTTCTTGGTGTCACTCTTTATAACTGTCGTGTTTACTCTGGATCTGATGTTTTTAACTTTCGCTCCATTGAGTGCTTTGTGGTGGCTTCAAAAATTCGTACAGTACTTGCTGTACTACAGATAAAACTTCGACTAATACCTATTATATATATATACATATATGCATATATATATATATATATATGTGTGTGTGTGTGTGTGTGTGTGTGTGTGTGTGTGTGTGTGTGTGTGTGTGTGTGTGTGTGTGTGTGTGTGTGTGTGTGTGTCTGTGTGTGTGTCTGTGTGTGTGTGTGTGTGTGTGTGTGTGTGTGTGTGTGTGTGTGTGTGTGTGTGTGTGTGTGTGTGTGTGTGTGTGTGTGTGTGTGTGTGTGTGTGTGTGTGTGTTGGGAGGGATAATTAAATGCTGCATATATACTCATATATAATCTGTTGCGAATATTGTAATAAACAACTTAACAGAAATTGTTTTAAAAACCAATATAAAAAGAATAGGAAGATGAAAATCCGAAGTTGGAAATAATTCAAGAATTTAAAACAGTAGATTTGTTTTTATCTAACGAAGCTATCTCCCAATAACCCCCAACGATTACATAGCAGCAACAATGAAATACGTGTCCTAGTTATTACAGACGTGATGAAAAGAAACACAATATAAATACTACCAGCTTAAAGGGAACAATATATAAAAGCTACTGTATTCACAAAGTAATGCGAGCACCACCTTAGAATTGTTCATATGTATCAACCAAGCAAATCACATGGACAATGGATATACTGATACATAAATATAGAATATTTAAGAATGGATCACCCATTACGACGAGATCAATAACGAATTGACAGAACTGTAAACTGAATGGGAGAAAATACAACAGAAATATGCTATCAAAAAAGTATTCGAAATTAACAAAACACTTGAAGCAAATGATCCTCGTTAATCACGGTATGATAAGCGACTACGATTCTCCGAAAAACTGAAGCAGGTCCGCTCCAAACCCAGAAAATTTTTATCAGATATCTGTTAGAAAATAGATAAATGTAGCACTAACAGGAAAAGAGAAAAGAAGAATTCTTCTGATGGTTATGAGCAAGGAAACAATCACAAAGATAGAGATTGCTCGAAATAAGGACAGCATCGGAACAAACCTAAAAGGTCATACCCTAGATTCAATGCAATATGATTAGAAGGCACCCAAAACAGCAAACGCAAAACACTGCAAACTCATAAGCTACCACCCTACATCTTACAAAGACTTAACTGTAGCAATATATCAGAAAAGAAAAAACATCTGGAAAAAGACAAACATGTTTCCAGAAGGGCACAAGCGATGCTGCAAAGGCTCAGATGACTGTAATGATCAATAATTGATGACCAAAGAATGTGATTCTGTATACTCATGATTCTCATCGAGACTTAACATGGTGTGAATACCTAAAGCCTGTTAACAGAGATATATGGAAGTAGATTCTAGAACATTAGCCGTCAGTAATGTAGTATCAATAATACTTAAACATGCCATGAATAAATCAAAAAGAATTCTGTATACAGAAATCAAAGGAATTATAAAAGCTACCTCTATTTCCATTAAACATGAGTTCTGCTTAGCACAAACACAGTTAATTTGTATGTAAAACAATAATAGCCTAACATTAAAATGCTGTGGGAAGCAAGCATCTATGTTTTTCAATATTGATGCTGGTAAATTGTATGCTGCAAATAATAAACAACTAAGGACGCTGCTGCAAACATTACACGGATTTTCTAGAGTAAGTAATATAAGATTAGGGATAGATAAATGTGACAGCCAACTCGGAAGTGAGTAAAATTAACTAAAAACACTAACGGCATGCTATTAAAGTAAACAAAGTGAAGAGAATTACACCCATTGCAAGGAATGAATAGGACAAAACACAAAATACATAAATAAAGTTTGTGAATGAATATTTTGACACATTAGATTATTACTTAAAACAGGACTGAAAGTAGAAATAAAGCAATACACATATATACTCTTGGTTTTCTAGTAAGAAATTATAGCTACAATATTCACAATTTGGCACTAAACAAATTAGAAAGGCTAGGCGGAATACTATAAAACATAATGTCTGCAACATCTAACAATAGATATAGAGAGATAGGGGCTTTATACAAGTAGACCTTTATTATAAAGTCCCTATCTTATAACTACAAAAGTATCTTGTAAACAATAATGTACAAAACACAAACAGAAAAACTGAATTCTGACTTCACATAAGCCACGAAACCTCGTATAAATCAGAGATTGATATGGTAAACAGTATGAGGAGAAGTACAATGTAACAACAGAAATTGGGAAAACGGTACCACCTAATGTAAAAATTATGCTAAATTGATGGGAAGAAATTGGTGGCGATTACCTATATACATCTAAGCAGAGTGAAAACAGGGAAACAATGAATCGCCATAGTGAGTGAGAATTGCAGCAATCAATGCTGACCCTGAAGAAACATTGATTGTGACAAAGAATGAAAGAATTCTCACCAGAAACTTCCAAAAGCTTGTAAAAAATCAAACATCAAATAACTGCACGATACAAGGCATTGGAGGAGACACAACTACATTACCTCATGCTTTTCAGTTTTCATCCAACAAAAGTACTACGGGTATGGTGCCTCTATATTTGGTTAGTTAAGCCAGCATTATTAACTAACATAAGAAACGAAGTGGTGTAAATATACACCAAAATGACAAAGTGATTAAATTTTGAGACATGCGAGTATACGAAAGCAGTAAGATTAGGAGCAATTTACCAGATATTGCTGCCAAACGTTCACCTGGAAACGAAATGCCTCCCAATCGATGCGAAATGTTTCTTTCGAAGAAATAGAGGAAATATCCCAAAATAAAGACTTTGAAACCGTGATAACCATAGTATGTGAACTAAACCTAGAAAATTACTCTAATGATAGATGTTTTGGGACTAATTAGTAACTGATATATTCCTATGACATATATAACCAACATTCTAGGACGAAAATTCACGGCAGACAGAATATAACTCTCCCAAGTACTGAATTATGCAGATTACTTTGATGATCGTAGAAAATATAAAATAATTGTTTCTACTATTGGCACAAGGCCAGAAATTACCCAGTACATTACTGGTACTTTATTTTATCGACCCCGTAAGGATGAAAGGCAAAGTTAACCTCGGCGGGATTTGAACTCAGAATAGCAAGGGCCGTAACTCTATGCATCAAAGCATGGCGTCCGACCCTCTACCGATACTGCCAATCCACCGTAGAAAATATAAAATAATAAACTACGACATGTACTCAGGGCACATAGACCTGCAGCGCTCGATAGTGCAATAGAAGATCGCATTAAAAAAGATTCCTGAGACAATATGTAGAATGTTCATGAGACAAAAATTAGGAGTAAAATGTGTGAGCTCTGCTGATAAAGCAATTAAATTTGGGAAATGCTGGGAAAGATAAAAAATATATATACTACACCGACAACACATGTGCAAAGAATGGGAATTTTCATATATTTTCTATTTATAGTTGCGTATTTAAAGTGAAATCTAAGCGAAAAACTATCCCCATTTCTTACTGACGACGGTGGCAAACCACATGTTGTAGACTTCATTTCATAAGAATGAAACGATTTTATCGTAGGGTAACAAACATTAAAGAAAAACTTGAAAACCTATAGGGTGAAACCATATATATGTAAAGTTTATGGGAAAATAAAACAGATATAACGAACAAACATTTGTTGTCAGAATTACTGCCAAGTTCCCTGAGGTGGACTTCTCTTAGCAATGTCCATAACCAAGCCATAGGATGCAGCTAATTGAACTTTACTAGTCAGTGTCGAACTCTGAAATAATATATCTATGATTTATGTCTTCCCATCATTATAGGCCCTCTTATATTAAAAACGTAATAGGATACGGACCAATAAGAAAGCATGTACGAGGTCACCCACACTTTCAGAAATAGCAGCTATATTTCTACCTGAAAGTGTATAGTTATGTATTTATCTGTTCACATAATCGTCTGTTCGTAACTCCGATTCTTGTCAAGAAAATGCAAGCTATCATTCAGAATGTATGCAATAGTTAATTAGTAAGTAAGATGGTAATGTTTTTGGTAATGATACTTCAGTATCAAACTCATAGACGGATCTCGTTTCTTTCCCAAATATATTATTGGCCAAGTAAATCAGATTCGTGAATAGAACCTGGCTAGCTGATTAATTTTAAACAGTAGCATACTTTCAATACGTTATTGTTCATAAACATGGCTATATACACACAGTTTATATACACACAGTTTACGAAGGTCATCGAATTTGTTTAAGCGAGCTCCGGTCACTACCCACTCATTCAATTAGATAGTAAGCTTGTAAGTAAGAAAAGATATATATATATATATATATATATATATATATATATATATATATATATATATATATTATATATATATATACGTATATATATATATATATATATGTGTGTTGATTTAACACTTCAGTGCTCGCAAGTGTTTTTTAAGCTTCATATCATGTCTCCCTATTTTATCTGATGAGAACGCAAATATCATCCCATGATGATATTTGTTTTTGAAATGCGCATAATAAAATACATGGAACTCTTTTAACCATCTTTTGATTTTATATTATATATATATATATTAGAAAGTGAGGTTTTTTATACAAAATGAAAAAAAAACGGAGGTGTCCTACACGAGTGAAAGTATAAGGAAAA
>OZ024746.1:73980242-74022742 GCA_964016885.1 Eledone cirrhosa | reverse complement strand
TCATGTTAGCCTGTATTCATTTGAGGAAGGCCTGCTTTCATATGTGCCTCTAGCAAGTGAGCTAGCTTTTTTGTTGTTGTTTCAGTTGATTTTGCTACAAACCTATTCTATCTCTATTATGAATCAATTGTGTTGCTGAGGTTATTTCACGCGACCACTATTGACAACAGTGGAAGTAGTGGTGTTATTGGTGTTGTTTGTTTAAGTGGTTATTGAGCTGGTAGAAATGGTATTACTGCTTGCATCTATTGCCACCGGATGGGACTGCAAAACTTTCCTTTGTGCATTCCATATTAGTGTCCGAGGTAATTGTCGAAGTCGGAATAATTTCCACATCAGTCTATTCCTAATTGCAACCAAGTTAAACAACATCTTTATGTTTCATTTAAACAAAAATAGTTATAAATACAAGAAATTGCACCACCACCGCATACAGGATTGAACTTACCTCTCTAAGATACAGACCATACATACCCCCACCCTAATTGATTAGTCTTTATACATCTACAATTAAACGTGTCTAGATTGACTGATATATATCACGTCATTGTATTAATCCGTGTCACTTTATATTTATGTATAGAAAAGATGAAGTAAACAAAATAAGACAAGGAAGAAGAGGAGACGAAGAGAAAACCAGTCATTGATGAGGTCATTGAATGTGTAATGAAATTACTTTGACAATTACGTAAGATAAGGAACTAACTCGTAACTAATAATAAAAAAGGAAATGAAAATCAAATAGTGCGTATGTTTTTATTGGCAATATTGCTAACGTGAACATCCGCAAATATAACTGCATCTGTTTCAACACATTATTTGACATCAATAATCTTGCAAAACAATACATAAACGTCGTTAGAGTTTCCGGCTTACAATCCTGAGGTTGTGAGTTCGATTCTTGGACCAGGCTTTGCGTTGCATTCTTGAGCAAAACACTTTATTTCACGTAACTCCAGTTACTCAGATGTAAAAATGAGTTTATCCAGCTATGGGTTAAATAGCCCCACCAACCCACAATTGACCAAGCGTGGTGAGTATGGCTACACCCCTGACATGACCAATACCCAAAAAACGATGGAGGTCAATCAGAGAGGGGTTTATCCGGTATGAATGAAAAGACCCTGGATTGAATATATATATATATATATATATATATATATATATAAAATAAAGTAACAGTATATATATATATATATATATAAATAATTGTTTCTACTTTAGGCACAAGGCCAGCAATTACCCAGTGCATTACTGGTACTTTATTTTATCGACCCCGTAAGGATGAAAGGCAAAGTCAACCTCGGCGGGATTTGAACTCAGATCGTAAAGGGACATAACTATGCTGGAAAGCATATATATATATATAAATAATGTATAATATATAACTCAACACCTCGCTACAGACGTGAATCTAAACATCGAGTGATCACCTGGGTGAACCTACAGTAACTTCACGTTACACCCCCTGATCACCTGGTGTAACCTACAGTAACTTCACATTACACTCCCCATACATGCATACATATATATATATATATATATATTATTATTATTATTATTATTATTATTATTATACTTAGGGAGGGTCATATTGTTGTAATAATAACAGAACACATTCACTGTTTGGTTGGTTTTTGCTTCTCTATCTTTTATATCTCCATAGTTAATTTATTTGGCAATCAACGTTTATCATTGATTGACCAATGGTTAAAAATACAGATATAAATATATATATATAGTCTAACAAAGTTCTTTCGTTGCACTTCTGCAACATCATCAGTGGTACTGTTATCATGTTCCCTCCTATTGTATTGTAATGTTTACGCCATTTTTGTGGAAAAATGGCGAAAATATTACAATACAATATGAGGGAACATGATAATAGCAACGAAAGAACTTTGTTAGACTATATATATATTTATATCTGTATTTTTAACCGTTGGTCAATCAGTGATAAACACTGATTGCCAAATAAATTAAATATGGAGATATAAAAGATACAGATAAAAGAGTGAGTGTGTTCTGTTATGATTTCTGGCAATATTATTACAACAATATGACCCTCCCCAAGTATAACAATATTTATTTCGACACACGATTTCATATCAAAAACCTTGTAAAACAAATATATATATATAAATATAAGTATGAACACGTACATACATATATGTATACAGACGTACAGTAGTATGTATATATATATACATACATGCACACATATATATATATGTACGTATGTATTCACCGAACATTTATTATAATGCTCGGTGTGTTTGTAAACAAACATCCCGTATTAAGCCGTAGTGTCTAGCGACCATCGTTGCTCGTTTGTTCAACACTGACAAAGGTATACGTTCCTTTGTCAGTGTTGAACAAACGAGCAACGATGGTTGCTAGACACTAAATATACCGTCAACCATACTGACTAAATATACCGTCAACCATACACAATTAGGTATAAATTTAAAGTTAGAAGAAATGAGTACATTCTTATCGTAATTATGTCTCTACCCTGGGTCTCGTTCGCGTTTTGAGATATCCTATAAAGGATAAATCTCGAGTATCGAACTCATCAGGAGACAAACTCAAGGACAATTAATTTTCCAAAGCGATCCCCGCCAGAAATAGATTCAAGTAAACAACTCCACTATCCGGAAGCTTCCAACAGTAATGGTTGCATTTTTTAAGGGTATGTCAATATTTATTTATAAAACTGATCTATATTATATTTTGTCTGATGAAAGCACACCATAATTTAACTTGGTGTCCTTGAAATATGTATAATTAAATAAATATGGTTTTATAAATATAGTTTCCATTTGTTAATATCGTATGTTTACTCAAAATACTTGTTGAGTGCTTTATATCAGTTATAAAAATATTTGCTTGTTGTATCCCAACAATTTAAATAGAACTGTTGTATATATATATATTCCGTGCTATTTCCAACTTCACCTTTTCTCTATAACCACTGTATTGTATAGAACCTTACATCCCTTTTCTAATATATATATATATATATATATATATATATATATATATATATATATATATATATAGAGAGAGAGAGAGAGAGAGAGAGAGAGAGAGTGTGTGTGTTATACTTCGGGAGGGTCAGGTTGCTAATAAAAACACACGCACCTGTTGGCTTTTACTTCAATTTATTGATAAATTTCCGGTTGGTTGGTTGGTTGGTTAGTTCGATAACCGGATGGTTGTTTACATATTGTCAAAGTTTTTTCGTCACACATTCTGTAACCTTCTCAGTGACTGGGTTTTTATTTTGTGTCACTCCTTTGTTCTGTCTTATTCGAAGATAACGTTTATTTAATATGTCCCACGGGGTGAAAATGTAGGAAAAAGAAGTTGAAAATGCAATTAGAGTCTTTAAGACGGTTTATATACAATAATTGATGACTTTACTGGTTTCACAATTTCCATGATTTTCAGACATCAAGAGAGATGGAGAAATGTGTGATTATACCAACTTTTAACTCCCATCGAATTGGCGTTGGGAAATTCTTTCAGCTTTATACAAAAAAAAATGTGGCTATATGTTTGAAGTAGAATTTGATAGGCTGAGGAAGATACTACTCGCCGCATATTTGATTTTCCTAGAATTCCCTCACGCATCATCTACTGATAATCCCACACCTATAAGCAGACCTCACTAAAAAGTTGACAAACCATCATCACAGTAGTATAAAAAGATAGCTTAATCCGAAAATAGGGAAATAAGAAAATAGTTACATATATCAAATAGATAGGGTTAGACACATAAATATGTCTTATCAATAACTGAATGTTCATTTAAGGTTAATCAAGCGTTAAATGTCATTATACAAGAAGGTTTGGCGGTTTCTATTATTTTATTCAACACATATTCATACATAGAAGGACGCGCGCAGGCACACACATACACAGACACTCACACCCCCCACTCATATATTTATACAGGCATATATATATATATATATATATATAAATATATATATGAATCAGTGTTGCGACCAATAAAATTTATTAGACATATTACAAGCTTTTCTCTGGCGACCAGCTCGAGGCACGACCGATGTAATGTTCGAACCTGACTCTGAAATCGCAAGGTCCTCTGAAAGAGCATCGAGTGCTCAAACGGCCTACCGCTTACTGACGCTTTAAGCATCCCACACCAATTATATATAGCATATATATATGGCATAGGTTAAGTTTAACGTCCTCGAAAATGAAACTAGGTTTTCTGATAAGTGAATGTGTTGTTTTTTTTTTTACAATGAAATTTACGATACACTCTTTGTTTATTTACAACAGGTCTCTATAGTGATATGGTGTTAATTAGTATTGCGTGTGTGATTATTTTCTCTTATATATATGTGTGTGGGTGTGTATATGTGTGTATATATATGTGTGTCTGTATGTATATATATATGTGTGTTTGTATATATATATGTGTTTGTGTCATCATCATCGTTTACATGTTTTTACCCAAATCCCTTATCATTCTCTGTCCTTCTTATGACCCGGCCTTAATTTGTTTATAGTTGGTGCCAACTTTGGCAAGATATTACAAAAACATCTAAACGATGATGATGACACAAACACATATATATATATACAAACACACATATATATATACATACAGACACACACATATATATACATACAGACACACATATATATACACACATATACACACCCACACATATATATATAAGAGAAAATAATCACACACGCAATACTAATTAACACCATATCACTATAGAGACCTGTTGTAAATAAACAAAGACTGTATCGTAAATTTCATTGTAAAAAAAACAAAACAAACACATTCACTTGTCAGAAAACCTAGTTTCATTTTCGAGGACGTTAAACTTAACCTATGCCTATATATATATTTGTTTATATATATATTTTATATATATATATATATATGTATGTGTGTGTGTGCTTATATATATGTTTGTATAAATATATATATATATATATTTATACAAACATATATATAAGCACACACACACATACATATATATATATATTTAAAAAAAAAAAAATATATATATATATAAACAAATATATATATATATATATATATATTTATATATATATATATATATATATAATTGGTGTGGGATTCTTAAAGCGTCAGGCCGTTTGAGCACTCGATGCTCTTTCAGAGCACCTTGCGATTTCAGAGTCAGGTTCGAACATTACACCGGTCGTGCCTCGAGCTGGTCGCCAGAGAAAAGCTTGTAATATGTCTAATAAATTTTATTGGTCGCAACACTGATTCTCCGTTTCTTATGTGAGATATATATATATATATATATATATATATATATATATATATATATATATATAGAGAGAGAGAGAGAGAGAGAGAGAGAGAGAGAGAGAGAGAGAGAGAGAGAGTATTAAAACAATGGAATTAAACAAAAAAACGATTAATTCATAGTAAAACTCATTATTTTACGATCGTTTCTGGGGGGTAGTTCCCCGTATGTCAATTCTATTATTGATCTGTGTAAAATATATTACAAAATATCATAGTAAAAAAATATACATACGTCTTCACTACCCGCCGTCTTCAGAAATAACCACCAGAAACGATCGTAAAATAATGAGTTTTACTATGAATTAATCGTTTTTTGTTTAATTTCATTGTTTTAATATTTCTATTTTTAACTCTGTATCCAATGAATTATATCATTGAAAATGTTGTATTTTAAACTTTGCTTCACGGCATCTTCTACATACGGATTACATTGAGTTCTTCATACGGTTTAGACCCTCCCATTGATTGGTGAATTTATCTGTGTGTATATATATATATATATATATATATATATATATATATATAGTTTTAATATAGAAGAGCTTCTACAGGACTAGAACTGTTTCATTCGTGAGAAATCATCAGGAAGCTGGCTGTCCAAGTAAATGGTAGTATTTATGTCTTTCCTTATCTGGTGGTAGGTGAGGGTGGGGATTGGGATGGGTGTAGGTCATTGGTTGAAGGATTTAAAAGCTAATTCTTTAAAGCTATATATATATATATATATATATATATATATATATATATATATATATATATATGAGGAGGTGTCTGTATGTACGTAACCATCAATTTTCTGACTCATCATGACTTGAAAAATGTGTTGACTAAGTTAAGATTGCAACAAATAGAAAACTATATAGTTTGAAAAGGCGGTTTAAAGAGAAAACAAAACAAAAACCTAGATATTTAGGTGTTTTTTAATGTTTATCAGCGTTAATATGTTATGATATCAGGTCACTAGAAAATATTTCCATTAAATCTCGTTAGCTCCTCTAGAAAACAACATGTGATCACAGCTTTTAATTGCTACCGGAAAACAGGCCTTATCGCATTATCGTCCTCAACTTAACTTATAACTTATCACTTATATCAATGTCATCGTTTTGGGCTGTTAACTTTTCTTTTTAGTTATATATACATATATGTGTGTATTTGTACACATACATGCATATATATGTATGTATTATGTGTCTATCTCTATCTATGCATATATATATATATATATATATATATATATATATATATATATATATACGTATATGTATGTCTGTATATGTATATATATATATATATACACACGTATATCTATGTCTGTGTATATATATATATATATATATATATATATATATACATATATAAATATATATACATATATATATATATGTCTGTGTATGTGTGCATGTGTGTGTGTGTGTGTCACATATTTATAAATAGATTCATGTTATAACGATGCACACTCACTTATATCTGTATATGTGTTACGTATCTGTGTTTAGGTGTGTATGTGTGCGAGGAATGGAAGTACTCTTAAATATAGTGGAATACATATACATGTATATATATATATATGCTTTCACGCATATACTCGCAAACGAACACACGGAGACAAAATGATTAGTTGACACAAGTCATGATTTTAGTAGACTCTCTTAAAGATTTTCACAATCTTTCCCAACGCCTCCATCATCACTGCTTTTACGTGGAACCTTTTTTTTTCTTTTATATATATATAAGAGCGTGAGAACTCTTTATCTTTTATTGGCTTTTAAACGGAAGCTAAAGCGAAGAGAAGGTTTGATAAAATTGCCAGATTTAGGTCAGTCGTCATTAAAACCAGTTAGCGTCTATCAAACATTAAGGGGTGTGGTCCATGCTTAATAGAAAGAAGATTGGCTTTATCTAAACAATGATTAACAACTGAAATCTTTTACTTGTGGGGCTAGATTAGGCATGATAATAAACAATAGAACTGGCATTTCTTTTACTTATTTTCACTCCAGACGAACCAAATTTAAAAGAGCAACGAATAGTGTTGTTATCGCTGTTCTTGTATTTTTGTTTTTGGCTCTGTTCTAAATTTCGTAGTTATATTTTAATGTTGATAACGATATTGAGATTGTCATTTTTGTTACTGTTGCGTTTGTTGTTGACGTTGTTGTTTTAATGTTTTCTTCTAAATTTCAAGCTACAAGAATTGCTTACTTAGGCTATTCGGAAAACATCTTAAATTGAGGGGCGAATATTTAGACTCATTTGCAAAAAGAACGGGGATTTCTTTACCCTTGTTTTTCTTTCTACTTTTCTGATCTTATTTTTAACTGCTGTATTTCGCTTGTCAGTAGTGTAAATACTAATAATTTGGATGTTGTGTATATAAAAGCAATAATTTTAAGTATTGTGTACAACATTAATTTCAATGTTGTATGAATAATAACAATAACATTATGCACTGTTTCCAAAAATATTTTGAGTGCTGTGTACATATATATATTTGCCAAATCATTTGGCAAATATATATATGAATACAAATATCTAAGAGCTAGGGAATTTTGTAAGATCATAACATTAATTTGAATGCGTAAATAAAAAGGCCAGCAATTTGCGTGGAAGGGAGGTTCAATTATATCGACCATAGTATATTACTGGTACTTTATTTTATCAATCCCAGAAGACCGAAAGGCAAAGCTGATCTCAATCGCATTTGAACTCTGGTAATGAAGCAATTAATAATTTTAGAAAATGTCTCAAAAATGTTCAATAAATGATTGAACTTCAGTGCATTCCATTAGAAATGTCTACCGGTAATTGTTACAATTGTAAAGGGTTGAAAGTAAATGTTGCAAAGCATTTTCCCCGACGCTCTAATGATTCTACTAATCTGCCTCCGATCAGTTTTGTAAATAAAACAACACTAATGTGAAAGCTGTTTATATAACAATATTTTAGTGTAAATAACAACAATACTTTGTCAACAATACTTTGGCATATAACAACACTATATTGACAGATGACTATCTTTCATCTTTGGGCCCTGAAACTTCGTAAAGTCATGGGAGCGGTCGTAAAGAGAATCACAAAAATGTTGAAGGGAGAATTACATTCAAGACCTGCGATCATACAACCCGGAATACCCAGACGCCCTAAGTCAAGTACCTTCTCGCAGCTAATTTTGCCAGTCTAAAACTCATTGGAGAGAAGCACCTCTTTCTTTAAACTACACTTTCTTAAGAATTTCAAGAGAGTTAGGCTCTTGAAGAACCATATGTCCGTAACGTTTCCAACCGTTTCCTGCCAAAAATGCCCTTTAACATCGCAAGCATACAAGGAAAGTCTACTTCCTATTTCTAGCCATGAACATTTTCACAATAAACTCCGTTGATAGTCGGACTAGTCCCGCACGTTGTAACAGTTATTCAATGCGTGTCCGCAAAGTTTCCAGCCGTGTCCTGCCAAAATTTTCCTTTAACATCTCAAGCATACAAAGAAATTCGACCTGCTATTTCTAGCCAAGGAAATGTTCACAATAAACTCATTTGATCGTCGGACCACTCCCGTACGTTGTAACAGTTATTCAACATATACTCATACGTCAGAGGTGTACAAGGACTGAACGCGTTTCGGAGAAGTTCGTTTACTAGGGGTCCAAGAAAGCTCTACCAACACATTTTATCCCTCTCATACTATAACTTTTGACAACAGTGTACCACAATACTGGTAGTAACTTTTAATTTGCTTATTTTTGTTTTGTTTTTTTTGCGGGATGGAATCGAAAGTATATGTTCATGTATTAATAATATAGTTATATAATACAGAAGAAAAAACTATATGAGTCATATTACCGAAATAATTGTTTAACGTGTTCTAATCTCTAAAATTGGGTATTAATATGTTAATAACATTTCCTCAAAAACTTGTCCCGTATTTACTGAAGTTGTAATAGGTAAACACATAATTTAATATTTCTGTCGATTGCATAAGGAACGCTTTGAAATGTCACTGAATGTATGTTTTCATATATTCATGTGAATTTTATACTTAGTTATTTATTCAATTTTCAACTAGATAGAATAAACACACATACACACACACACATATATATATGTGTGTGTGTGTGTGGGTGTGTGTGTGGGTGTGTGTGTGTGTGTGTGTGTGTGTGTGTGTGTGTGTGTGTGTGTGTGTGTGTGTGTGTGTGTGTGTGTACACTCGTGCATATATATATATGGCTTTATTGTATGAGCATGTAATTGTAATGCTCTTTTAAAAAATGTATTCATACACATACAGTTATTAATCTATAGTAACTATAAATATGCGGAAATGCACATATTCACATACTTATATAGATATACTCGTTCGCTTTTTGTGTGTTGTATTCGTATGTATTTATGATTTACGTGCGTCTTATTCATATATGAGAGCATTACCTGTGGAAAATATACAGTTATTTAAAAAAATATAAGATTGTATATAGAGGACCATAAAAACATAATTTCTTTTGAAATTGTAATTTTCTGTAGCTTCTGACTCTTGATATTATATAAACTATATATAGGTAGTACTCACACTGATGTCTGAAGCTAGTAGATCTTTGAAATCTATAATCCGGTGCTTTAAATTCTGAGCTCAAATTCAAAGAAGTTAACAATCTCTTTTCATTTTTCTGATGTTGATAACATAATGTACAATTTAAATACTGTGATCGACATAATAGACTGTTCACTCACCCAAATTTCTGATCCTGGGTTAAGATTATTATTTTTATCTTTATGGCAATAAATATATAATCTTAATTATGAAACGATATCGAAGACATAATCGATATAAAATATTATTCTACTATGATATTGGTATAAGTCCTTGTTACTTGGAAAGTACAAGACAAAGTGGTGCTACCAGTTTATTTATGTGGAATTTTGTTATTGTTTTTCTTTATATAGTTAGAATGATGTTTATTAATTCAGTTGTATGAAGAGTACTGTTAAGAAATATTGAGTGTGTATCTATTTATCTGATTGAATCTATGTTCTTTTATTTTCATAGATCTATATTAATGTGTGCCATAATTAGGGCCCTGTTTAAGAGATTTTATTTTGGAGACTGCTACACCAATTCAATACTTCTTCAGTGTTGTCCCACAATGTTAAGCTAAGTTTTTGTTTCAAAGGGATTACTCTATCTAAAATGTGTTTACTGATCTTACCTATGTCCGAGGTGGACAGGAAAATAAGTCGGCTTGAGGGGTTATTATTAAAGTCAACCTATGGTCCTTTAATTTAAAACTGGGTGTCTTGAGGGTGTAATGTTTAATATGTCTCTCTGGGTTTAATTTGTTTACTATGATATTTATATCTTCATTTATATTATGGAGGTTCTCTTTTGTAGTTGTTTGGTAGTTCTTATGTAACTCTTTATATATGACTGATATCTACGGTCGATAACTTAATCGTCCAATTTGTACTCCCGAGGAGCTGAGGAGTGTAATATGCATATAACTTCTCTCCCACCAATAATATATATACATATATACACGTTTTTTTAGATATTTACTATCCTAGAATAGTAGAGTGTGATATGAGGAAGACGTGGGTGCTATTCCCTAAAGATTGCGAAATCTTTTAGGTGTTCGCTGGTTGTCCGTTTTTATATCGGTTTAAAGTCAGGAAAAATATATTCCAAAGAAATTATGTACTATGATTTTACTTTTATCATATGCATTTGTTTTTATTTGCCACAAAATTCCCAAATGTTATACAGTATAATTTAACTTACCTACAAAAAATAGGTACCACTAAACTACACATAATTTATTGACAAAATGTCCAACGTAAATTATTCTAGACATCATAAATAATAATGTCTGTCAGAAGTGAGAAATATATTTAATATACTTTCTGTTAACACATCCTACGCGAATGTTAACTGAGAAACATTAATTTCTTCTTCGAGTGGAAATTTGTTGTCCCATAGGCGGAGTGGAGGATTCTTGCTTCGTGAGTGAAATTTAGGAGATGCGCGTGTACTTCTGTTTACATTTACTGTTTGTTTATATCCCGATGGGAGGTTCACAAAACAAGTCTTTTGATCGATATGATCGACTAAAATCCCAAGGCAGTACCCGAACATGGCCACTATCTATTGACCGAAACCAGTAAAAAGAATGAAATGGGAATCTTTTGCTATGAAGGAGCCACTCCTGTGGTGTATTGTACATTGTCACTATTGAAGATTACCACATGAAATGTACTGTGTATAGTACTGTAATAATATTGAGACCTCAATACTTTTGAGAAACCTGTCATATATGTAATACATGTGTGTACGCTTGCTTGCAATGCTACTGTGTTAGAATTTTACTTCATGGACCTACGTCAGTTTCCACGATGAATGCCTCATCTACTCAGTCGATGGAACAGCCTGCTTGTTAAATGGCTGAGTATTCCGCAGATGCATGTGAAATAAAATTGTAAAAATCCATTCGAGCATGAATAAAACCATGCGTTTTGCACCTAGAAAGTTCCCCTCCGAGGCACAAGATCGAGCAAAGTATTTTTGTGGAAAACCAGCAGTTGTCCATGCATACCAGTCACCCGTTTTCATGCCACCAATGTTTTCCAAGGAAAGGCAAATGTCGATAGAGCTTGGCACCAGTAACGTCGCAACTCATTTCTACAGCTGAGTGAACTGGAACAACACGAAATAAAGTATCTTGCACAAGGGCACAATGCATCGCTCGGACCTGGAATCCACCTGGCAACCTCGCGATTGTGAATCCACCTCTCTAACCACTAGGCCACGGGCTTTCAGATGCATGTACCCTTAACATAATACTCAAAACATCCAGATTGACACAATGTCTGACAAAGATAGCCCTTTGAATTATAGAAACAATCCACCCGATGGGCTTCCAAAATTTCTATCAAATTTCTATCACGAGATATGAACAGACCCTAGGTTCTGTTAAATGAAACTTGTCCAAGATGCCACGCATTGAGATTGAAACATACACATAATGATTACAATGCGAACTCTTTAACCATGCCCCAATCGCTTTTCGATCTTTTACTCTCCATATCTTTCTTCTGTCATCTAATACCACACAACACGAGTGTGTACCTAAAAACCATTCTAGTCTTCCACTAACGTCAGATGTTTCCAAGAGATTGAGATGTATCAAAATGCGTGGTACGTTCCCAAGAATGATTATACATCTGACAGAATCCGGCAGCCTTGTCTCGTTCGGGTCACAGGACGGCACAAGACAGTATGAACCAACTTTACTGTTACCTATGTCTAGCTTCACTAACATAACGTTCGGGTCTACAAAAATTGTCCGTGCCGCGAGATCCAAACCTTTTGTAAACAATACTAACCTAGTTCTATTTGATTTAGCCCGGCTGCATTATGGATACAATTTGCTAACCTCGAATACAGATGCGATTTAAGTGTGTAGGAAATTCTGATCTCGTTCATGGCTATAACATCTATGTCTAGTAACCTGAAGTCTTTAAAACAATAATCAGTCTACGAATATTTATACATACTACTCTGAGTACGGCCATATTTGGTCGAGAAAAGAGGAAAGCAGTCGTAACTTGATAATATTTACTATTACACGGTCATGAATATTTCAAGTTGTCATCGTCGCTGTGTGTTTTCAATATCAGGCATAATCAGGAAAACCTGTTTGGATCAATAATCACACAAATATCTTGCTTTGCTGACCTCCAATGATTAAACAAGTGATAGAGATCGTAACACTCCACACACACACACAAGCACATAAACACAAACAAAATCATACACATACATACACAAACACATACACACACAAACATACGCATACATACTGAAACACATACACACACAAACATAAACATACACATACATGCACATAGATTCACTCATACGCATGCACACACTCATACAAGCACAAACACACACACATCTGCAACACAACCTGCAATATTAGAGATAAGCTAGCTTCATCACAATCGAAATGATGCTGTTGATAGACATGTTACTGATGTTGGTGTTCAGCTCGACGATGAATGTGCTGATAAAAATAAAATATCATCAACAAGAACCATCACCATCACCACTATTACACAAACAACAACAACAACATCTCACATCAACAGCAACTACAGCAAAGACAACAATAATAACATTAGCAATTTTACTATATCCACTACATCCACCACATCTATTACTATTATAGCTACTGCTATTATATTACTACTACTACTACTGCTGCTGCTGCCGCTACTACTACTTCTGCTGCTACTACTACTATAACTACTACTACTACTACTACTACTACTACTACTACTATAACTACTACGACTGCTGCTGCTACTACTACTACTACTACTACTACTACTACTACTACTACTACTACTACTACATCCTTATCCTCAGCAGGACCCTATCTGCCACAGTTGCCAAAGACAGAAAATCTACCTCTCCTACTTTAAAAATATTATATTTTTCCTAGATTATGTTCTACAGCACAAGAGTGAATGTTCATCTCTTCTTTTCTGCATTTTATGTGTGTGACGAAGTCATATCTAAGTGTCAACGACAAACATGCACACACACACACACACACACACACACACACACACACACACACACACACACACACACACACACACACACACACACACACACACACACACACACACACACACACACACACACACACACACACACATACACACATATATATATATATATCCAGAGTCGGGCAAGATCGATTGAGCTTATCAATCAATGGGTAATAGGAAAAGTGTCAGCACCCCGACGGCTGAGCTCTGGCCGTTCCATTTCGACAGCCAGATCCGAACTAAGCCACGAGTATTAGGACGGCGGGAATCTAGCTGAACTTAATAATGGTGGCTTAGTTCGGATCTAGCTCTCGAAACGGCCAGAGCTCAGCCGTCGGGGTCCTGACACTTTTCCTATTACCCACTCTCTACTACCCTAAATATTGAATAATCTGGTGCGTTATGGCCACCAGGTATCTTACCACACCCTCTTTGTTATATATATATATATATATATATATATATATATATATATATATATATATATATATATATATATATATAAATATATATATATATATATAAATATATATATATATAAATATATATATATATATATATATATATACTACTTATCGTTTTCGGTGCGCCCGGCCGACTAAACTCACTCGATATGCAGATTAGGCTGCTCAGCCGTTAATATGCATAAGGAAAGTATATACTTTCAGACGTTCAATCATCTGGCAGGAAGGTATACGATGCTGATGATAGTTAATAAGCTTGAAACTAGTACATCGTTCCTGTGTCAGTGTTGAACAAAAGGGTGACGTGGTTGCCTAAACACTGTACGGTGTAATTCGGGCTGTTTGTTTGTTTACAAACAAACCGAGCATTATAATAAATGTTTGGTAAACCGATACGTGCATATATATATATGTGTGTGCATGTATGTATATATATATATATATATATATATATATATATATATATATATATATATATATATATATATATATACATACATACTACTGTATGTCTGTATACATATATGTATGTACGTATACATACATATTTACATTTAAGTAACTGCCGTACTAAGAGTGAGAAATGAAATTTCGTTTCATTCTATTCCATTTATAAATATATATATATATAAGTTGAAATAAAATGAAAACGAAATTTCATTTCTCACTCTTAGTACGGCACTTACTTAAATGTAAGTATGTGTGTATACGTACATACATTCGTTTTCATTTTATTTCAACTTATCGTTTTCGGTATGCCTGACCGACTTAGCTCACTCGATATGCAAATTAGGCTGCTCAGCCGTTAATTTTCATAAGGAAAGTATATATTTTCGAACGTTCAACTATCTGGCAGATGGGTATACGGTGCTGATGATAGCTAACAAGCTCGAAACTAGTACATCGTTCCTGTGTCAGTGTTGAACAAAAAAGGTGACGTGGTTGCCTTAACACCGTACGGCAAAAATATTCAGGCTGTTCAGTTTGTTTACAAACGAACAAAGCGGCGTTATAATAAGCGTCCGCTAAACTGATACGTGCATATATGTATGTGTACCTGTATGTATATATATATATATATATATATGCATGCTACTGTACGTCTGTATACATATATGTATGTACGTATACACACATACTTATATATATATATATATATATATATATATATATATATATATATATATATATATATATATATATATATATATATATATAAGAAGGAAGGTTCCCTTTGCCCATGAATGACCATGGGATTTGCACATGGAATGGTCTCCTCCGAAGCATGAGATACCATGCCGAATTTAAACCATACGTCTGTAATTTCTTAACTGATACTTTGTAGTATAAGTTGGAGTTTTTCCGATATTTTGGTCACCGATGTTGATACGTGTTACACTGGGGTTTTGTCAGTGTGATGGCCTTTCCATGTTGGTCTTAGTCATTTAGAAGACATGTAAGTGTGAAACACTGCATCATTAATGAGAAGGAGGAGAGGCGCAAAATGTTATTTTATTGCTGGAAATTGTGAGATATGAAGTACAACTCTTCGTAGTAGCCTCTGTCACTTCAGTCCGTCCTTAGGTGTAACTCGATGTTCTAAGTTATTATTTATAGTAATATATATATATATATATATATATATAAGGAAAATAATGAAACAAAATTTCATTTCTCACTCTTAGTACGGCTGATACTTAAATGTAAGTATGTATACGTACATACATATATGTATACAGACGTGCAGTAGTATGTGTATATATATTTCGTTTCATTCTTTACCATTTATCGTTTTCGGTACGACCGGCCGACTAACTCATTCGATATGCAAATTAGGTTGCTCACCCGTTAATATGCATAAGGAAAGTATATACTTTCAAACGTTCAACCATCTGGCAAGAAGGTATACGATGCTGACGATAGCTAATAAGCTTGAAACTAGTACATCGTTCCTGTGTCAGTGTTGAAAAAAAAGGCGACGATGGTTGCCGAACACTGTACGGCGTAATTCGGGCTGTTTGTTTGTTTACAAACAAATCGAACATTATAATAAATGTTCGGTAAACCATACGTACATATATATATATGTGTGCATGTATGTATATGTACATACTACTGTACGTCTGTATACATATATGTATGTACGTATACATACTTACATTTATATATATATATATATATATTTGTTTTGCAAGGTTTTTGATAATAATAGTACCACTGATGATGTTGCAGATGTGCAACGAAAGAACACTTCGATAGACTATATATATATATATATATTTATATCTGTATTTTTAACCGTTGATCAATCAATGATAAACGTTGATTGCCAAATAAATTAACTATTGAAATATTAAAGATACAGAAGCGAAACATTGAGTGTGTTTCTGTTATTATTTCTGGCAATATTATTACAATATGACCCTCCCCAAGTATAACAATGTATATATATATATATATATATATATATGTTTTTGTTTGTTTTTTCATAGAGAATGTAAGAATATATAACTAAATTAATCATCATAACTGTTCTACTTCAGATTATATCAGGCAGATTTCATAGAGTAGCAGATATAAATCATGGTCCTGATAATAAATGTCATATCACTATAATATATTTAAGTCTTCCTCTATGACGTGGTTAGATTCTTAATCTGTAGGTCTCTAACCGATAAAGATATATGCTAGTGAGTGGTGTCAAATTGATAATTGACAGGGATACTCATTGTCACTGTGTTTCTTGATTTTATTTGATTGATAATTTTGCATCAGACATTTCAAAACTGTGGTTCATATTATGTATAATAAATGAAAAAAATATATTTTTGTACTGTATAATTTCCTACAAGCCATATATACCATCTATCTACATAGTGTACAATATGAGTGTATATTCAGCAATGTTTTAGTATTTTTGACTCCTAGAATAAACTTTGTACATTATTTTACAAAAGTATGCTTCGAAACCCTCAATTTACTATTCAATGTTCTCAACAAGTTAACATCGCTAAGGCAAGTGATGAAACTGCCAAGGAGGTGGAAGTTATTGGATTGGAAGAAAAATTACCGATAATTAGCAAGGATAAAATGGGTACAAAAGAAGAAAAAGGCCCAGATCAGCTATTGGAGATTCAGCAGAGCGTAATATTCAGAACACAAGCTTTATTAAAAAAAAAAAAAAAAGAAAGGAAGAAGAACAAAGAGTTGCTTCATCATCGAATTTCTATACAGCTAGTATGAAGCACAATAATGATTGAAATAAAATATCTTTCATCAATTTCGATCAAAGATCACAATCAAAAGCACATTTCTTTCAGGCGAGCAACCATCAGAACGAAGATTGACAGTTTAAGTGCAGTAGTACAGTGAAAAAAGAAAAGAAGAAAACAAAACTGAAAGGACGAATTCGCAAAATATTTTTTAGAAGTTCTGGTTAGTTCAGCAGATTTATAAAACCATCTGTAATTCATAAAGTTAAGATTGTGAGATACAATGGCAGTGTGGACAATATATCCCGTCGAAGTTTTAAATGATATTGCTGATGGTGGTTGTGATAAAAAAATATATATGCTGACAAAAAGAAATACAATGACAAAAGAAAGAAAATCTAACTAAGCATCCCTTTTAAGAAACATTTATTTTTCTAGGGACAATAAAAATATTTCATTTAAATTTGTGGTTCCTGCAAGTGAAGATATTTGTAAAACATAAAAAATGTGTGCGTCGAATTCATTCATATCCTTAATTATTTACATCTAATTTCATATTTTTTCCTTGTAAAATCAAACATTTCGTATTTTTCAAAGTGTTGATTCGAAAACATCTTACTCGTAGTTATAAGGATAGCTCTCCTTTTCTCTCCTCTTCTCATTAAAATGACCGCAGTGAGTAAGGAAGCACAAGGGTGTCTTGAGTGAAACTTCTTTAATAATAAATTTACTAGGTCATGAATATCCTAGGACTAAACAGCCACAATAACAACACTAATACCACAACCATGACATCCACTACGAGTGACAGCACAACTATTACCATCAGTATCACCCCTACCACCTTTGCTACTACAATATGTGCCAATACCAGGACTTCAGTAATTAGTTATTCAACGATGCTTTAAAAAATATGGTTCCCAATGCCAAACATATGCACCCCAGAGAGATATTAACATTGATTTGTGAAATTGCGTGGGTGGAGTGAGCGAAGTATTGCGAGGGGTTTGTTTAAAAATGAAAAGAGAGAGAATATAGGAGGGGAAAGAAATAGAGAAAATATGCGAGAGGGAAGAAGAGGATGTACAAAACAGCGGGAACGTATACATGGAGAGCAGGAAGTAAGTTGTGGAGGAGAGAAAACAAGAATGGAATGAGATAACAGAGGTAGAAATATATAACAAAGATAGTAGAGAAAGAGATGAAATGGAAAAGGGGACGGAAGGAAAGAAGAAAACAAAAAGGAAGAAAGATTATTAGAGATAGAATAAAATGGGAGAATAAAGAGGGAGAGTTTGAGAAGCGTTTATGTGCATGTTAGTGATGTGCATACGTATGTATGTATGTTTGTGTGTGTGTGTGTATATACATATATATATATATATATATATATATATATATATATATATATATATATATATATATATATATATATATATGTATATGTGTATGTATGAACGTTCATGTATCTATGATGTATATATGTATCCATGTATGGATATATATTTATATATATGTGTGTGTGTGTGTGAATAACAAACAGACAAAATTTACCTAACTTTCCTCATAGACCAGAAGTATTAACTAAATAAATAATCAATTAATCCGAGCTAAATACAAGTATAAGTGTAAAGAAAAATTAGACAACAGTTTACCCAATTATTCCTCTTAGTCCCGATTGCAGACTGACTGGTGCTCTGCAGCAAGAGCATTTAAATCGCACTTTAGCTGTGAGATTTTAAGCTTATCAAGAGACTCCCTCAACGGGACTAGTTTTCTCTGAGGTGACCACAAAATAGCTGTACGCGATAACATGGACGATCTAGTTGGAAATGAAGAATTCGCCGAGCTGGTGAACCGTTTGGACGTAACTTCTGCTAGTCACGGCATGGAGATCAGCACAGTGAAAACCAAGCTGATGACAAACTCAACAAAGCCAATAGGGAGAAGGATCACAGTCAGTGGTCAGGAGCTGGAGTCTGTGGCGTAGATCAAGTATCATGGCGCCATCATCAGGCAAGACGGATCAAAGTCAGGGTCTTTGCAAGGAGTGCTCTCACAGCCACAGCACCTGCTAAGCTGAAACCTCTCTGGAAAGACAAAAACATCATTCTCAGATGCAAAATATAACTCCTATGTGCGTTGCTCCTATCCATCCTTCTATACGCATACGTGACCCTGACCACTGAGCTACAAAGAAAGATCCAAATAGTGGAGATGAGATGCTTTAGAAGAATCCTCAGAATCTTCTACACAGAACAAACAGGAACGAGGAGGTCCGCAAAGAATCACCCAGCACATGAGCCACTTTGAATATCTGCTGACCACGGTGCAGAAGAGAAAGTTGAGATGGTATGGGCATAAGACAATTCTCCAAGGAACAGAGCGGGGAAAAATAAAGCGGTGCAGATAGGGGAAACGGTGGACAGACAACATAGCTGAGTGGAAAAATAGTTAACTTAAGATGTGGGAAAATAATTCAAACTCAATTCAAAAAGAATCAGAATTTGGTGAAATCCAGGGAAAAATCAATAGAGCCTTAACTCAGAATAAAATAAAGTTTAAAATACTCATCCTTCAATTTGGAAAATCTACAAATGCTCTGTATAGTCTTAAAGACTATTTCACGAAACTTTCAGTGGAGATAGTCACGGTTGGAGTCGATCATCAGCAGAGCTCAAAGACTCGATAACCAAAGGTCCACTGTTTATAATATGCCAAAAAGGGAATTTAAAAGCAGGCTACTTCAACATCATGCGCAATTATGAAGAAAAACGCACATGTAGAGACAGGGCTGGTGAATGAATATGTGGATGAATCTATATCCTGATTCTTTTTGAATTGAGTTTGAATTATTTTCCCACATCTTACGTTAACTATTTTTTCCATTTTGACACTATAGTCACTTATATATTATGGAATACTGTTGGCTTCTTGCTACAATAATTTCTATACTTTTCATTTATATATATATATATATGTATATACATGCAGTCACACTCTCTCACACGTAGAGTATCAGAAAATATATATATATATTCATATAACCATACTTTACTACCCTAAGTAATGAGTACTCTCGTGAGTAATAGTTTAACCAGTTTTTAATTGAATCCCTCCTTATATATATATATATATATATATATATATATATATATATATATATATATATATATATATATATATATATATATATATATATATATATATATATATATATATATAAAATATAAGATCAAAAGATGGTTAAAAGAGTTCCAAGTATTTTATTATGCGCATTTCAAAAACAAATATCATCATGGGATGATATCTGCGTTTTCATCAAACTTGTGGATAGTGAAGTTTTAAATCAACATATGTTGATTTAACACTTCACTATTCACAAGTGTTTTTTTTAAGTTTCATATCATGTATCCCTATTTTATCTGATGAAAACGCAGATATCATCACATGATTATATTTGTTTTTGAAATGCGCATAATAAAATACTTGGAACTCTTTTAACCATCTTTTGATCTTATATTATTTATACTCCAGTCCTACTAACTGTAGAGTGCTACTTATCCGATATTTGCATTGCTTTATTGTGCTACAATAAAACTCACCTCCTACATATATATATATATATTACATATATATATAGGGAAAGAGTCAGGACCCCGACGGCTGAGCTCCTGCCGTTTCGACATCTAGATCTGAACTCTAGATCTGAGGTCAGATCTAGCTGTTGAAACGGCCGGACCTCAGCCGTCGGAGTCCTGACTCTTTTCCTGTTACCCACTCTACTACCCTAAGTATCAAGTACTCTGGTACATTATGATCCACCTGGTTCCTTACCACACTTCCTTATATATATATATATATATATATATATATATATATATATATATATATATATATATATATATATATATATTTCCTGTTGACGACGTGGATCCTAGTTCGATCATGTAATACCACAGGCTTGCATGTTACGTAAGCTGGATGGATGATTTCGTATTCATAGAAACCTATCGAACGTATTGCAAAATATCGTTCGATATGTCCAGGTCAGTTGTTTAACCTGATTATTTTCTTCGTTGGGTTTGGTATTATGTGGCTAGGTCTGCCTGTCGCAATTTTCAATTTATCAAGCTATCTAAACGTATGTTATTACTCTAAGGGCCTACCTTATTGAGTGCTTTGCTGCTCATTCATAAATGTGGGTCGTTAGCTTGGCCACAGACAAAGCTTTGATTTTACTAAGCTTCCACTGTTTATATATATATATATATATATATACGATATTAACAAATGGAAACTATATTTATAAAACCATATTTATTTCATTATACATATTTCAAGGACACCAAGTTAAATTATGGTGTGCTTTCATCAGATAAAATATAATATAGATCAGTTTTTATAGTTTCCATTTGTTAATATCGTATTTTTACTCCAAATATTTGTTGGGTGCTTTATATCAGTTATAAAAATATTTGCTTGTTGTATCCCAACAATTTAAATAGAACTTTTATATATATATATATATATATATATATATATATATATATATATATATGTATATATTTATTAAAATAACAGATTAAAGTTTAAGCAAATAATCGCTGCTTTCACCCTTAACGGGATCTTCTGAAACTAACAAAGTCAATCTGTAAACGCAGAACTGGATATTTCAAAAAACGTTGCAACCGGAGGAAGACAGGAAGACGATACTTTGGTTTGTGGAAACGTTCGCTGGCTAAGAACGGGAAAAAACGAATAATACGTCATTAATAGGAACGGTGAAAACCAATTACGCGCAAAGACAGAATCACGTTTATGGTATAATAGAGGTCGTAGACTAATGTTCTCTTAGGTGGTGCATAGAGACGTTCTCTGGCGATGAACGAAAAAAACGAAGATAATACTTCATATGTGGAGCGTGGAGAACAATGGCACGCAAAGACAAAACCACGTAAAAGGTAAAGCAGAAGTTGTAGACTAAAATTCTAACTAGGAGACCAAATGAATCTCCGCTACAGAGTTAAGAACAAAGTAAATAAATACAATACAGAAGTAATAGAAACAAATAAATACATACACGCAAACAGATACGTACATGTATGTATATATATATATATATATATATATATATATATATATATATATTTATATATATAAACAGATATTTGCGTGGTTTTATGTAAGATTCTAAAGAGATGAAATAGACTTTATCCCAGGACAGCTGCTGTATATTGTTGGATAAAACAGAAATAATCCAAACCAAACATTCTCACCTTATCTCATACAGTTTCTGTTTTGTTTTGTTTTTTGTTTTTTGGATTAACTTTTTCATCTTCTTCGTCTTCTCCCGCATCTTATTCTCCCTTATAATTTTGTCTGCTTTATCTCAATCTCTTTTCTGTTCCTTCGTTTTTATCTTCGTCTTTATCTAGTAGTAGTAGTAGTAGTAGTAGTAGTAGTAGTAGTAGTAGTAGTAGTAGTAGTAGTAGTTGTAGTAGTGATGGCGGTGGTGGCGGTGGTGGTAGTAGTAGTAATAGTAGCAGTAGTAGTAGTAGTAGTAGTGGTGGTGGTGGTGGTAGTAGTAGTAGTAGTAGTAGTAGTAGTAGTAGTAGTAGTGATGGCGGTGGTGGTGGTAGTAGTAGTAGTAGTAGTAGTAGTAGTAGTAGTAGTAGTAGTAGTAGTAGTAGTAGTAGTAGTAGTAGTAGTAGTAGTGCTGTTGGAGTTACTACTACTACTACTACTACTACTACTACTACTACTACTACTGTTGTTGCAACTTCTATGACTACGACTACTGCTATTGCTACTGCTGTTTCTACTACTACTGCTTCTACTATTACTAATGTTACCTCTACTACTACAATTATTGCTGGTGTGGGAGCTGATCATGATTATGGGATGATATTAATGATGATGATAGTACCACTATTTATTAGTTTTATTCTTCTTTTAAATGTTCTTTTACGTCTCTCCATACCCCTTATATTCTCTCTACTTTCTCTTCTTTTACTTCTCAATATTTTTTGTTGTTATTATTATTATTATCATTATTATCATTAATATCATTAATATTATTATTATTATTATTATTATTATTATTATTATTATTATTATTATTATTATTATTAATTCGATTCCCCACTAATTTCCCCACCACCCTTTCCACATCATTTCTTCTAATCTCATTTACATCTCCCCTCGTTCAATCACCATCCTCTTGCCCTCCATCCCGACCTCTCCCTGTCATTCTCTTTCGTCCCCCTCTCCTTTTTTTTCCTTCTATTTTCACGACCGCCTTCTCACCCTCCTCAACATGCACTCTCTCCTACCCTCTCCCTCATCAACCACCACCTACCCATCATGCACCACCAGCTACCCACCTCCAAATCTCTTTGATAGTCTCCATTGTGGCTAGATTTGCTGAGAGATAACAGGGAGCTGATCGTGCCTTTTCTTCCAGACTGTTGCTTAGGACACACCTCCTGCACCATCTGAATTACTTGGATGTTGTTCCAAATCTCTGCGGTCTTTATTATTCACGGCCAGATAATCAAGGTGCGAAGGGAAGAGACTTCTTTCCCTTGCAGCCACGCATACACCCATATGAAAACTACAACCAAACTAAAATACAAACAATGCAAAGCAAACGAATAAACAAATAAAAAAAAAACACTTCTACCAAAAGCCATCAATAGCAATATCAGTAATATCAACATCAATATCATCAAAAACAACAACAACAATTACATCAGTTAATATCACTATACCAACAGCACTAACACAAATAACCATAATAATTACAGCAACGGCAATATCAGTTGGAGGTGACAAGTGCTGTGTTTAATAAACCAAACAGCTTGTCGATAATTTTTCTCTGTTCATATTTCTCCCTCATTTCGTTCCCAATTATTCATCATTGTCCAATGCCCATCAACCGTCACTGACAATCTAACGAGCAGAATCGATAATGAAATAAAAGTTGGACGGTTCGTGTATGCCTTCACCGTCGCTTGGCAGTAATAGTGTTACATTCATTTATTGTATAATGTCTCGTAATTTTTGTCGTTTATTTACTGTCTAGCAAAGATGCTGTTGTCTAAAAGTTACGTAAACATCAGATATTGGTTGAAAATAAGGGTATGAGTAAATCTTTTTTTCCTGGACTGTATATGTAACACTGTTTTTAAGTAAGATCTTAAGAATACATTAGATGGCCTCAAAAGGTGAATACCATCAGAAAATATAGACGGAATTTCTGAATATCTACATGTCTAAATATCAGAAAATCTGTGATCAAGTTATGTTGAAGACTAAAATGTCTACGATGTAACAATACAAATTCCATATATTAAGAGAGCCTTATAAAAGAGGAGTGATTTTGTTTTCCTTAAATACTAGTTATAGAGCAACATCGGAAAGCTTTAAAACAAGAGGAGCATGTATATAATAGATAGAGGCGTCCAGTATATACATATATATATATATACATATATATACATATATATATATATATATATATATATATATATATATATATATATATATATATATATATATATATATATATATATATATATATATTCATAGAAGCCTCATTCGTATAGCCTGGTCTATTCGATTTTTTATATAGTTAATTATAATTATGCTAATTGGGAGAGGAAATAGTATATATTTTATCTTGTGATTCTATAGACATGTTTTATGATATATATATATATATATATATATATGGGATAACAAATTATCGTTATAGGTAATCCAGTTAGAGGTTGTGAGTACTCCGTATTGTGGATAGTTTTAGCGTACGGCGTTCAACAAGAGGTTTCCTTAGGTAGCGAGTTTGCGAGTTCTCGGGAATTCCTATGCAGATTAATCTTGGAGTAATAATAGTGAAAGTGAAGAATAACATGGTCAACAGTACAAAAAGGGTTTTATTTACACTATTAACAATTGTTTCATTGATTAGGGTGTCTAAAAATTGCTAATCACTTGAAGTTGTGTCACTCAATTTTAAATACAATGTATGCCTAATCAAATCATCGGAATAACAGTTATTCTGATGATTTGATTAGGCATACATTGTATTTAAAATTGAGAGTTAATACTGTATATGAATTGAGTGTTAGTACTGTATATAAAGCACTTGTTGTACTGTTGACCATGTTATTCTTCACTCTTTCACTAAATATATATATATATATATATAAGTGGGGGTGGGATGCTTGGTTTGATGCTAGTGAGGTTGTTTATTCAAAATCATAGCAGTGATTAATATATTTTTTTATTAGTGCCAAACTTAAATCTTATTATATATTATATATATATTCGGAATAGTACTAACAGAGCATGATTCAGAATAGAGGTGTATATGAAAACATAAATAATATTTTTAGATATACATGTATAAGTCTCACTGTGGGTATTTTAAGCTGTGATCATTTCACAGCTACCCCTCGAAAAGAGTACTAACTCTATATACAATAGTATTTCAGGATTAATTAATTCATCTTCAGTGATGTTTAATCATTGGATAGATACAGAGACAAATAGGCTGATAACCTATATAGAGATTTTTGCAAATAATATATTTATGGAGTTGCATATTTGCATATAATGCAGGTTTGATGGGTTGGTTTTAATTTGCAGTTGAACTAACATAGTGTAATTCAAAATAACTGTGACATGACCACATCTTAAAATACCTACAGCGTGATATGTATGTTTATCATATATAATCATATTTATATGCTTTCATATACACTAGTATCCTGTATAATACTAAAACCACACCAACTACCTAACTTACCACTCATATATTAGACGACAAGAGAGGAAGTCAATGAGAGAACCTCTACATAATTTTCCCTCTATCAGAAATAGCAGCCAAAATCTCTCAAATTAGACACTACTGCTTGTAAAAGGACCAGTTTTGATAATGTGATCATGCGTACCTGTTCACGGAAATGAATGGGATAGTCACGGCTGGAATGAGATTTAGTGCAGGTGTGCCCTGTTTGAATCTTCCCTGTATGAGCATCTGACTGAGCGTTCACCTGATACAAAGAGCGACCAAATCTCTCTAAACACATGTTATCTTCGATATGACCCTGGATCCACAGTGCTTGGAAAACAGACAGAAATTTCATGTGTGGATGGTCTGTGACCATATGTATTCTCAATAATACATGAAGGTAAAGGCTACGTTAGTTACCTTAATAAATGCTATGACTAGTTTATCTAATTTTACTTTTAATTCACAAAGCATTGATAAACTTGATATATTGGAGGAACAACTGCCCAAATTTTCAGGCACTGAATCTGAAAACAAAACTATGAGGTTGCAAAGAGATCTTAACCAGAGAGACATGCCTTTGCCTATATATATATATATATATATATATATATAATTAGAATTTTATTTCTCACCCTAACACAGCTGATACATAAAGTATGTATGCATGCGTACACACATACACACACACACACACACACACAGACGCACACACACAGATATATATATATATATATATATATATATATATATATATATATATATATATATATATGTATGTACACACATATACATATACATATGTACGTATGGGTTATATCGAATATTAATGATAATATTCGATTCCTTTGTAAACAAACGGCCCGATATGTGTGTGTTATGGAATACGCGTCAGCTATAGATAACCATTCGCTATACATCGAAAGCAATAATCTACAAAATTAAGTTAACGACTAACCAGAAATAAAATATTCAAATCAAGCACAAAGAGAGGCTCAACTGACTAAAGATATCAAATACAAGTGAGAGCTGTTTAAGATTATTAGCTGCTAAATAGTAAATCATATGTAGGTTTAAATCGATAACCTGACTAACATAATGATAATTTATTGAAAATCATTGTCAATATCAACACGGAGAAAAAGCATAAAAGCTGTTATTAGCTATTTTCTAAATCAATGATAATGGGCTGCTTATAACTACATTTTACTTAACTGTTTAACTGTGAGATTTACTGATGAGCAACATATTCAAATAAGTCAGAACTGCAAAGAGCTTTATGTAAGAACGTTGCGAAATATATATATATATACATATATGAAGAAGGGCTTATGCCCGAAACGTCCTTCCCCACCACCACCCCACTCTCAAGAGCGTGAAACTAATAAACCTTTGTTCGTACTGCCTCTCTGTTTTGTTCCCGTTCAATTTTTCACTATATATATATGTATATGATATTAATAAATGGAAACTATATTTATAAAACCATATTTATTCTATTATATTCAAGGGTACCGAAACTTTGGTACGCTCTCATCAGATAAAATACAAAGTTTGTTTCATAAATATTGACATATCCGGGGAGGGGATCTTAAAGGTTCAAGTTTTTCCTTGATGGTAAAAGGAAAGAAGGGAAAGAGAGTAAAAGTCAAATATTTCAAATTATTAAGATGAATATGCAAATGAGGTTGAGGTATAGGGCTGAAATAAAACGTTATTTTTAGACGCTAGGTAGATTTAAATAATTATTAGGATATATATGTATGTGTAGGAAAAAGAGAGAGAAAGAAGGAATAGCTTGTATTTACGTGAATTTAAAAAGAATTAACCATTTGTAGGAATGGTAGAATATGATTTCAGAATTTAAAAAAAAATATTTAGCTATATTATGAGTTATAATATTATATATATAATCAATTAGATTATATGAAGAATTATGGTTGTAAGTACAATGTATCTTATTATATTGCAACAGGTTGTAAGTATATAAATATCTATATAGATTAATAAGTGTGCTCTTGTGTTGGCATGCAAAACAGAACTGCAGACACTAATGTTTACACAAGAGCAAGAATGGGGTTCGTTCTACTGACATGGGTTTAAAAAAGAGGTTGTTTGCATAATTGCAAACGAATCGAATATTATTATTAATATTAAAAAAACTCAGATTACATTTATTGTATTCAACCATGTAGAGCGAACATTTTTTTTTTATTAATTATATATATATCAAACATACTAATTGAGTCTTGCGAACCGCCGTAATTATCCTTAGTTAGTATTTTCTTCACCCTGGCGGTTTACGACCCTTGTCAGTTGAACGCATATATGTATATATCTCTGTTTGTCTCTCTTTATTATATATATATATATTTATATATATATATATATATATATATATATATATATATATATATATATATATATATATATATATATATATGTCTAGGCGGGTAAAACTCCCGAGTTCCATGGACGAGTTCTTTCCAGCGGTCTCTGTCCCTCATCATCGCTGCCATGTCCTGCATCTCCAAGAGACCAGTGTCTGTCCCTAGGGCATCAACATATGTTAACCTCGGTCTTCATCTTCCAGTGTGTCCATGCAGGGGCTCCCACAGGAGCACTGATGGCAGTGTCAACTCTGGATGTCGGTGAGCATGTTCAGCTAACCTCAGTCACCTCTGTGTCACTCTTGAGCTGACTTTTGGGAGGCTCCCATACAACTCTGAGTTCTTCTGATTAATGTTCAGAGCCATCCTCAGCATTCTCGTGTAGTACCCATCCACCATCTGAGTGAGTTTCTTGGTCAGTGTCCAAGTCTCAGACCCGTACAGCAGCACAGACTCCACTACAGCAACGAAGAGACGGATCTTCAGATCTTTACGAAGGTCCGACTTCCACACCGATCTCAAGCTGTGGCACGCCGCCCAGGCTTTCCTCTTCTTTTTGACCACATCATCTTCTGTATTCCCAATCTTGGCTCCCAAATACAGCAAATCGTCAACCAATTCTAGCGGTTTCCCGCCTACTTTAGTAATCTTATCTGGCTTCTGAATATTCTCTACCACATACTTCGTCTTAATCTCATTCATTCTCAGCCCCACACTCAGTCTCCACCTCCTGCATCAAATCTTCTGCCTTCTTTACTGTGTTTGTCACCAGAACTATGTCGTCGGCAAATTCAGCATCTGATATCTTTTTCGCCTTAACTCTCCTGCTCTGAGTCGGTGTTACGATAAAGCCAGAGTCCTGGTGTTTCTCCAGTGCAAGGCGCATACAATAGTCCACGGCGATGATAAAAGGTATGGAACCAATGTGTCTCCCTGGAGCACTCCAGCCAGTATCTCAAAGAACTCTGTCATCCCATCAGGTGTAATGACTTGGACTTTGGTGTTGGTGTAGAGCAGTGATATCAGGTCCACTATCTTCTTGGAGATTCCATAAGCCTGTAAGATCTTCATCAGATAGTGACGGTCCACAGAATCAAAGGCCTTCCTAAAGTCAATGAAAACCATGACTGCAGGAAGGCACTTTGCTCTAGCTCCCTCTAATATCCCCTTGAGCATCAGGATGTGACTGGTGGTTGATCTTCCCTCTCTGAAGTGTGTATCTGTGTGTCTGTGTGTTTGTGTGTGTATGTGTGTGTGTGTGTGTATATGTGTGTGTGTTTGTGTGTGTATCACAACGTTCTAACGATTCTATAACTAGACATTATCCACGAGCAAAAGTGTCGAAACCGGCTGTAGAGAAATAAAAATATCACTTGCGACTTAAGGGTCTTCGGTCATGGTAAAAAGCTAAAGACTTTCCACAATAACGAATAAAGTTATATAATAAACGTAAAAACAAAGATTTCCTTGCTCTCACCATTCCTTCACTTCGTATATAAGGTACTAGAATAGACGGTAAAACATGATCTGAATGTACTTTACTTCATATTTTTAGATGCTTTCCTCATTGGCTTAAATCTTCCTCCGTATGATACCTATTATAAGCAATAGTGCCTCAGCCCAATGGTAAAGCGTTTTGGTATGTGGCTACAGAAAATCTCAATATTACTTTATACTCCCAATACAATAGGTAAAATGACGGTTTGTACCTGTAAACCGTGTCTGTAAAATACATCAGTAAATTATGCCAGTAAATCATAATAGTAAATTAATATCGGCATATCATATCACTAAACTGTATCTGTTGAAGATATTGGTAATATATAGCGTTAAAAAGATATCGATAATATATATTGGTAAAATATATTGGTTTAATATTTCATTAGAGCATATTTCTTACTTTTATTTATTATCATTTACAGCATTTTCGTTCATAATTCAAACAGGGTTGAGATTACGATGCCAAGCAACGGTATTTTCTCAATATCTTCTGTTGTGTATTAATGTATTTATTTATTTATTTATTCATTATATATGCATGTACGTATATAGGTAGGAGGTAGCTATCTAGATATGTGTTTCGGTAGGTAAGTGTGTATGTATGCGTCTTTGTATATATGAATGTATATATAGCTAAGTATTTAGGTAAGTATGTATGTGTGTGCGTGTGTGTCTACGTGCGTGTGTATATATATATATATATATATATATATATATGTGTGTGTGTGAGTGTGTAAATGTATATGTGTGTGTATGTATGTATGTATGCTTGCATATACTATATTTCTATGGATGTATGAATATATATATATGTCAATATGAATGCCTATGTACGGATATATGGATCTAAAATGTCTTTCTTTAAATGTTTACTATGAATTTAGATAACATTAAAAGTATTCAATTATATTTCGGAATTTCAGGAAGGAAATATCTTGCAATTTCCACACTTCCAGTTACATGTAGTACTTGCAGAATAAATACTCTTTCGTCTGTTTCTTTGTCTGAAAATCTGAGCTTTTCTAGACTTAAATATTACTTAAACATTTCATACTATAATCATGTGTGACAAATATTAATGTATAAGTTTAAATTTGTCATCAAGATGGAAAAGCTGTAGGCTTCGAAGCATATGACTATAAACTTCTTTTAAATTAAATGATCACTCTTACTGTGTAGCACATAACTCAAGGGTACATAACTCTGTTTTTTTTCTCCCAAACTGCTATATTAAGTGTGGTGTGTTTGAATTAAATACATATTTGACGTGAATAGTCAACCAATATCCCTTATGCTGGAATGTATAGATATACGCAATATCAGCAATATATATATATATATATTATTTGTTTTTATGTCGTATGGCAATTCTTTGTACAGAATGTCATTCTCTATTGTTTTGGCAGTACCGGTCGAGGGTTGGCAAACATGCTTTGCAGCATAGAGTTACGGCCCTTTATGATCTGAGTTCAAATCCCGCCGAGTTAAAGTTTGCCTTTCATCCTTACGGGGTCGATAAAATAAACCACCAGTAATGCACTAGCATAATTGCTGGCCTTGTGTCAAAGGAAGAAACAATTATCTATTACTTTGGCATAGGCCCACATATCGCATAAGGTTTGATGTCATTAAGGGACAGCTGTTTATGACATGAAATATCTGCTAATTTGTGTATTCGATGTATCAATTGGCATCATTTCAGTATCTAGACCTATTAGTACTTTTGTTACATTTGTTAAATTTTTTCACTCTTTCTATAGCATGACTTTTATATATATTAATAATTGTTTCTACTTTAGGCACAAGGCCAGCAATTACCCAGTGTATTACTGGTACTTTATTTTATTGACCCCGTAAGGATGAAAGGCAAAGTTAACCTCGGCGGGATTTGAACTCAGAATGGCAAGGGCCGTAACTCTATGCGCCAAAGCATGGCATCCGACACTCTACCAATACTGCCAAATAATATGAAATATATTTGCTTTTCTCCTCTACCGTTCTCTCCCCTCTCACTCTAAACTGAATATTGAAATGTTTCTTCCAAGGAGAAGATACAATGAAAATCAACGGATTTTACATCATACATATCAAGCGCAAGACGACAGAAATGCATTTGTTAGTCAGATCTTAAGATCATTTTTAAAACCTGAAAGGAAATAAATTGATTTATAAATTCAAATAACGATGTCTATAGTCTTATCAGTGACTGAGTATACAACAATTTATATCTTTTTTTTTTTTTTTGTTTCGTGAAATTGTTTCGAATGGATCATTCAAAATATAGATTTTGAATTAATGATTCGAGGGTTTTTTTAATGATACCAATTTTGACAAAAAGGGAAGAATTTTGGTCTCGTGACCGTATAATCTTATCCTTAGAAGTAATAACTAATGAGGCAAACAGAGTTTTTCCTGTTACATTATCAAGGTTGACAGTGTTGTGAGTTGGAGGCAGTAGCTATTAAAACGAATATAAGGAAACCTGTATGTTACGTCTACATTCAGACATACACACAGAAATATATGGTTGAAAAAGAGATGCTATCTTATACGGATACGAATTTTGTGTATACTTCTGGTATTTTCCGTATATTTCTGAAATCTTATGATCCAAAGAATCGTCAGTTTTTTATGAATGACCGTTTGAGATATATGTTTGTACGACCTCATTTCTATTACTTATGCTGACATAATTTCCAGTGTATGTATGTTATTATTATGGCATTGTGGATTGGCAGTATGGGTAGAGGGTCGGACGCCATGCTTTGACGCATAGAGTTACGGCCCTTACCATTCTGAGTTCAAATCCCGCCGAGGTTAACTTTGCCTTTCATCCTTACGGGGTCGATAAAATAAAGTACCAGTAACGCACTGGGATAATTGCTGGCCTTGTGCCAAAAGTAGAAACAATTATTTTTAAATAATAAAAAAAATTGACATTATCGGTAGAGGGCCGGACGCCATGCTTTCTAGCATAGTTACGGCCCTTTACGGTCTGAGTTCAAATCCCACCGAGGTTAACTTTTCCTTTCATCCTTACAGGGTCGATAAAATAAAGCACCAGTAATGTACTGGGGTAATTGCTGGCATTGTGCCAAAAGCAGAAACAATTATTACGTTATTATGAGTAGATGGATTAGATTAACCGATATGTTTAGCATGATATCCAGGTTGGTTTAGTTGGCTATACGACTCTCAAATTCATGTTCTGTGTCTCAACTACATATAGATAGCATTGCACAATGGCTGTACATAGTGCTAAGAATTGACGGTTCTCTGAAAGAATAACGTGAGGAGGTTATTGTAATTGGTGAAAAGGCTGAAATAATATTGTATTAAATAAATATAATTGTTTCTACATTAGGCACAAGGCCAGCAATTACCCAGTTTATTACTGGTACTTTATTTTATCGACCCCGTAAGGTTGAAAGGCAAAGTCAACCTCGGCGGGATTTGAACTCAGATCGTAAAGGGACGTAACTATGCTGGAAAGCATGGCGTCCGACCCTCTACCAATACTGCCAATCCACCGCCCTTGTATTAAATAAATATAATTGTTTCTACTTTAGGCACAAGGCCAGCAATTACCCAGTTCATTACTGGTACTTTATTTTATCGACCCCGTAAGGATGAAAGGCAAAGTCAACCTCGGCGGGATTTGAACTCAGATCGTAAAGGGACGTAACTATGCTGGAAAGCATGGCGTCCGACCCTCTACCAATACTGCCAATCCACCTCTCTTGTATTAAATAAATATAATATTATGTAAATAGTGGAGTAGATAAAGAGTGGTCTTGAAAATTCTAAGAGATAAATTATTGGTAAAAAACAACACATCAACATTCTTCCAAAGGCTGACAGATTCTTGTACATTTGGGAAATTCTGGGAATATGGGGGCACATATTTTTGATAATGTTCATAACTTGTAGCTGATTGCTTGCAGTGTAAGGGAATTGGGGTCTTGTTCCCCTACTAATGGTAGTAGCAGCAGCAGCAGCAGCAGCAGCAGCAGCAGTAGTAGTAGTAGTAGTAGTAGTAGTAGTAGTAGTAGCAGCAGCAGCAGCAGCAGCAGCAGCAGCAGCAGCAGCAGCAGCAGCAGTAGTAATAATAGCTGGAGGAGGAGGTGTGTGTACGAAGGTTGCCTCGTTATGTTTAGTTGAGCCTCTTCACGTTCTGAGTTCTAATCCCACCGGCAAGATCTTTTCCTTTCATTGTTACGAGGTCGATAAAGTAAATCGTCGTCAAGTAGTGAAGTTCAATTTAATCGAATAAACATCTCTACATCCAACGATGCATTGCTTGGCAGCCTTCTTCTTATCTTTACTCTTAGTTATATCTATGGAACTATTAATAGGAATGCTTTGAAATGCATATGGACGTCTCAATAGTTCTCAATATAAATATACATATAAGTGTATATTTATGCAGACACACACATTTATATATATATATATATATATATATATATATATATATATGTGTGTGTGTGTGTGTGTGTGTGCGTGTGTGTCTGTGTGTGTGTATATATATGCATATATATATATATTTATGTGTATATGCCTAAACATGTTTGTGTTTAAGTGTATGAGAGCTCGTGTTTGAGGTTGTGTGTGTTCTTATTTCTGTTTGTGAAGTGAATAACAAGATTTGTAATAAAATATAATTTAATTAATTCTATCGGTAATATTCAAAACCTTTATATACATAAATAAGCAAACATACATATATGGTAGGCTTATCTATCTCACATATGCAAGCATTCTTTTTTTTATATTTATGAAGATACGTATATATATATATATATATATATACGTATCTTCATAAATATGTTAGAGATAGTTCTTATAATTATATATATATATATATATATATATATATATATATATATATATATATATATATATATATATATATATATATATATATACGTATCTTCATAAATATGTTAGAGATAGTTCTTATAATTATATATATATATATATATATATATATATAGATATATATAGTATTGCATATTTCCGATATAATACAACGAAGACGTCTAATTTCTCTTCTTTATCCTTTTCTTTTTTTTTTTTGCAATACTATTGAAAGTTTTCGCGGGTTTTATACTAAGTCCGATAAAAGCTATCGGTAATTCATGGTTAATTAGGGACAAATCTCCGCCTTTAATCCGGTTTGGTAAAATAGCCATGCATTTTAGCAGATAACTGGATGAGAAGTCGATTAGGTGAAAAGAAGATTACATTGATATAAAGCTCTGTAGTTATAGAATATGTATGCGTGTGAGTTTGTCTTTGTTCGTATGTATATACGTGGTTGTCTATACATATTCGTGTACGTTTGTAAACGTACTTGTATACGAGTTTGCGTTTGTTTGTGGGAGCATATGTAATTACGTTGTTGGTTGTACGCACGTTTCTCAACGTTTGTATTCATATTTGCATATGTGTGTATGTATATTTATGTCTGTATGTCTGTGTGCGTGTGTGCGTGTGTAAGTGTGTGCTATTGGGCTTTAATATATATATATATATTAGGGCGTCACCATGTATGATGATATGTGAGTGTAAACATAGTTTTATTTGTGTGTTTGCATTTGCGTGTATTCCTTTGTGTTTCTGTGGATCTATGTGTGCGTGTTCTACTGTGTGCTCAAGTATGTATGTGTGATGCATTTCTGAGGGCGTGGCTATTTACGACGTTCATGTATATGTTTGCAGTTGTACATGTCTATGTGAATGTGTGTGTGTGTGTGGTTGTGTGTGTATGTGGTTGTGGTACTTAGTTCGTATACACGAAAGGTTGACAGTATGAGGAGATTCCCGTCGAAATGTGTAAATGTAGTCCTATATATATATATATATGTATGTATGTGTGTGTGGTGTGTGTGTGTGTATGTGTGTGTGTGCGCGTATGTATGTGTATATGAGCGATTTCGTGTGTTCATTATCATAAGTATGTATGAGTGTGCGTTTGGCAGCAGAACCTTTGAAGCCAATATAAGACACTGTGTACGTACTTGCCACGAAGAAGAAGAAGAAGAAGAAGAAGAAGAAGAAGAAGAAGAAGAAGAAGAAGAAGAAGAAGAAGAAGAAGAAGAAGAAGAAGAAGAAGAAGAAGAAGAAGAAGAAGAAGAAGAAGAAGAAGAAGAAGAAGAAGAAGAAGAAGAAGAAGAAGAAGAAGAAGAAGAAGAAGAAGAAGAAGAAGAAGAAGAAGAACGGGGACGAGGAGGGAGAGGGAGATAACTCTGAACGTGAGACAAACGAAATGATGTAAATAGAAGAGAAAAATATAATCATATGTAGACTGAGTTGACCATTGGATACATAGATAGAGACAGAGAGAGTGAGGTTGAAGGACGATGATATTATGATAGAGAGTGAGTGTAAGAGAGAATGACGTTATGACAGAGAGAAAAAGAAAGAGAATGACGTTATGACAGAGAGAAAAAGAAAGAGATTGACGTTATGACAGAGAGAAAAAGAAAGAGAGAATGACGTTATGGCAGAGAGAAAAAGAAAGAGAGAATGACGTTATGACAGAGAGAAAAAGAAAGAGAATGACGTTATGACAGAGAGAGAAAGAAAGAGAGAATGACGTTATGGCAGAGAGAAAAAGAAAGAGAGAATGACGTTATGACAGAGAGAAAAAGAAAGAGAATGACGTTATGACAGAGAGAAAAAGAAAGAGAATGACGTTATGACAGAGAGAAAAAGAAAGAGAATGACGTTATGACAGAGAGAAAAAGAAAGAGAGAATGACGTTATGACAGAGAGAAAAAGAAAGAGAGAATGACGTTATGGCAGAGACTGAGAAGGTATATGTATGGCTGAGTGAAACTATTTTTAACGCACCTTATGAAGATGAATTTTAAGTGTTTAACGATGTAATGAGGTTTATGTTCTACATACTCTTACACTATGTCCTATATACACTTACAATATGACTTATGAACACTTACGCAATATCCCACGTACACGTACCTAGTGTCCTACAAACACTGTATCCCACATGTACCTACACTGTATCACACGTACACCTCTATTATATCCTGCAAACACATTATGTCCCACATACACTTAAAGTATGTACCAACCATATACTTTTATGCTATACCCAATATATACTTATACTAATGCTAACATACACTTATGCCATGTCCCATATACTGTACACTTACTCGATGGTCTGCATAAATTCACATTATGCCTCACATATACTTACACAATGTACTACATACCCCTACAATATATTTGACACTTTGCCATATTATGTCCCGTATAACTTGCATTGTGTCCCACATACGCTTATATATATTCTCAATATACACTTATAATTTTCTTTTACTGTTTTTATATGTGTCAGTCATTAGACAACCATCTAGGACTCCTTGTCATATACTTATGTATACATACACTTATTTATGCAATGTCCCACGTACATATACATAAATGTTTCTACTTTAGGCACAAGGCCAGCAATTACCCAGTGCATTACTGGTACTTTATTTTATCGACCCCGTAAGGATATATACATAATGTACCACATTCACTTATTCTATTTCCACATACGCATACGCTACCTTAACAATACACTGTATATTCCACATTCACTTACTGTTGCTTCATATGTACTATATGCAGGGCCGGTGGAAGTATTTCTGAATTGGAGGGGGCAAATTTGGACAATTTAGTTGTTGTGATTAAGTTAACTCTTTACACTCTAAAATGGTTAAGAAAAACTTCGATTTGCGATAAACATAACATGTACATAAATTGTAGCGCATATCCAAATAGGTGTGTGCTTTTTTGGTAGTTTGGGGAGGAAATATGATTATTGGAAGGAGACAAACAGACAAACACTAGTTACACCGCCACTGTATATATATATAATTAAACAAATTATACTATGTGCCCTTTCCTACGGGATTAATATATTTAAACTCTATTTCGGTATTGAGTTTTCATTCTTACGTCCGTCAATAATTAAGGTACTCTCAGGTCTTGAATAATCGTCCCCAGCCCTGCTTATTAATCTGTCAGATTTTTCACACGCGAAATGTGAGTAAGGAAAGAATCTCGCACAGGTCAAACGGGAGGAAGTGATGGCGAGGGAGTAGCAGAGAGTGAGCGAGTGAAAGTGTGAGGAAGAGGCTAACAGAGAGAGTGACTGTTAGAGGGGGTAAAAGGAAGTGAGAGATACAGAGAAAAGGGGAAGCAGTAAGAAAGAAACAGACGGATCACAGCGGAGATATATATATAGGAATGTATATATATATATATATATATATATATATATATAAATAAGTTTGTTTTGAAACAGCGAGCGAGTTTGAAAATAGAAATAGAAGCTTTCACCGTTCTTTTTTACTAAAGAAATTTATATATATATATATATATAACGAAGGGAATGTGGTAAGGAACCAAATGGACCATAACGCACCAAAGTACTCAATACTTAGAGTAGTAGAGTGGGTAATAGGAACAAGTAAGGAACACCCGTCGGGGTCTTACTTGTTCCTATATATATATATATATATTCTATCTTTACTTCCTTTATTCTATACTGCTCCGCTTTTTTCTTATTCTTTTTTCTTATTCTTATTCTTCCTTGTTTCTTACATTTTAAAATATTTTCTTCTTTCTTCAAATTATTCTTTTACATATGAAAAACATGATTCTTCTAAGTTGGTGGATTGTTAATATTATAATTTTTTCATTGTTCTATTATTACATCCTCTGTTTCTTGTTTTTTACACGCAGAAATGCCCATTTGTACCGCCCTGTATTGTCCTGTACTGTCCTTAATGTCTACTTTATGTAGACTCTTGTGGTTAATAAAGAAAGCATTATAATTTATAGAAATCATCACTGCTTATAATGTTTATATCGTTATTATTACTTTATTATTTTCAGCGTATTGTTGTTGGTAGTGATTATGGTCGTGGTGCTGGTGTTGGTTGTAGTGCTAGTGCTGGTTGTGGTTGTGGTAGTGGTGGTGGGGTTGGTCGTAGTGGTGGTGCTGGTGCTGGTTGTGGTGGTAGAGTTGGTGGCGGCAGTGGCGGTGTGCTGGTGCTGGTGTAGGTGTTGGTGCTGGTTGTGGTTGTGGTAGTGGTGGTGGGGTTGGTCGTAGTGGTGGTGCTGGTGCTGGTTGTGGTGGTAGAGTTGGTGGCGGCAGTGGCGGTGTGCTGGTGCTGGTGTTGGTGTTGGTGCTGGTTGTGGTTGTGGTAGTGGTGGTGGGGTTGGTCGTAGTGATGGTGCTGGTGCTGGTTGTGGTGGTAGAGTTGGTGGCGGCAGTGGGGGACGGGTGCTGGTTTGATGTTGATGTTGGTGCTGGTGCTGGTGCTGGTGCTGGTTGTGGTTGTGGTAGTGGTGGTGGTGGTGGGGTTCGTCGTAGTGGTGGTGCTGGTGCTGGTTGTGGTGGTAGAGTTGGTGGCGGCAGTGGGGGGGAGGTGCTGGTGCTGGTGTTGGTGTTGGTGCTGGTGCTGGTGCTGGTGCTGGTTCTGGTGGTGCTGGCTGGCGCTGGTAGTGATGGTGGTGTTGGTGCTGCTGTTGATAGTGGTGGTAGTGCTGCTGCGTGCTGCTGGCAGTGGTGGTGGCATTGGTGGGGTGTGGGGTGGGGGGTTCTGGTGGTGGTATCGCTGCTTGCTGCTCCTGCTGCTGCTGCTGCTGGCGGGGAGTATTCTTGGTGCTGGTGGTGATCATACTAGTTGTATTAGTGTGTTGTTGTTGGGCATAAAAGCATATAGATAAGGTGTGAAATCCGTTCTTGCAGGGAGCTTACTTTGACCAAGATGTCGGTCGCACCGTAGGGAAATTGCAACATTCGTAGCATTGGAAATATTCTATATGAAACAGAACTGCATGTATATCTTATACATTCTGTGTGTGTATATGTATGTATGTTTGTATGTTTGTATGTATGTATGTTTGTTTGTAAATATGTATGCATGTATGAATGTATATATGTATTTATGTATGTATGTATGTATATATGTATGTATGTATGTATGTATGTATGTTTCTATGTATGCATGTATGTAAGTGTGTTTGTATGTATGTATGTTTGTTTGTAAATATGTATGCATGTATGAATGTATATATGTATTTATGTATGTATGTATGTATATATGTATGTATGTATGTATGTATGTATGTATGTATGTATGTATGTATGTTTCTATGTATGCATGTATGTAAGTGTGTTTGTATGTATGTATGTATGTTTGTATGTTATCTCTTTCTCTTAATTTCGAGTATATTCTTTTTGACCGGCCACCTTCCTGGTGGCAAGATTGTAAAAGAAAAGAAATTGTCATCCCTTGAATCGCAAGAATGTTTTGCAAATTTTGAAGGTGCCAGCTATCGCAGCCATTTGCAGACTATGAATTAGGGAGCTGCGCTTTTTGTCCGCAAATCCAAGTTCGGTCATACTTTGGTCCAAGCGGGTTGGCATATAACCCGTAGCTCCAATAATGATGGGTATGAAGCTAAAGGTGTATCTTGGATACTGGATTTGTAAACTCCTCATCAATGGTCCGTAGATGTTCTCCTTCTCCTGTATTTTTCTGACAACGTTTACATCAAGTGGGCAGCTGATCTCCACAACAGAACACGTTTTCAATGTGTGGTCCCAAACAACAATATCAGGCCGGTTGTGCTTTAATTTGGTGGCAGTTTTTATTTTCAGGTTCCACCAGTATTCCTTAGTGCCATCTGTCTCAATATATTCTTCCTCGTTTGTTGTTAATTTTGTTTTCCGAAGTGCGTTCCAGATGGTTCTAGCTATCCCATCGTGTCTCATGGGGAGGTAGTAGCGAGATGACATTCTTTCGCAGTTGTGTTCTTTCTGTTCCTGTGAAGCCTAGCTTCTCAAGATTTGTATTGAGGCAGTTACTAACATATCCCAGTGCATATATATGTATATATGTTTGTATGTATGTATGTATGTATGTATGTATGCATGTATGTATGTATGAATGTATATATGTATATATGTATGTATATATGTATATATGTATGTATGTATGTATGGTTGTATGTATTCATGTATGTATGTATGAATGTATATATGTATATATGTATGTATATATGTATCTATGTATATATGTATGTATATATGTATGTTTCTATGTATGCATGTATGTAAATGTGTTTGTATGTATGTATGTTTGTATGTATGTATGGTTGTATGTATTCATGTATGTGTGTGTGAATGTATATATGTATATATGTATGTATGCATGTATATATGTATATATGTATATATGTATATATGTATATATGTATGTATATATGTATGTTTCTATGTATACATGTATATAAGTGTGTTTGTATGTATGTATGTATGTATGTATGTATGTATGTTCTTCTGGTTTTATAATTTCACAAAGTTTTACCAATAGAGAGAGAGAGTCGGTTTCTAACATAGACACAAGACTCTCTCATTGGAATTTACACAACATCAACTAGGTAGATATGTATGTATGTATGTGTAGATATGGATGTTATTGTATGTGTGGATGTCGGTGTTTTGAGTTGTATGTGTTCATGTGTATATGCTTTGTATCTGTACATGTGTATATGCAGTTATTAGATGTAAAATTGTTGGAATATTTTACATATTTTTACTGTTCCATTAATGGATTGTACTTGTAGTTTCCTAACTAGTTGTGTTCTTTCTGTTCCTGTGAAGCCTAGCTTCTCAAGATTTGTATTGAGGCAGTTACTAACATATCCCAGTGCATATATATGTATGTATGTATGTATGTATGTATCTTTGTATGTATGTATCTTTGTATGTATGCATGTATGTATGTATGAATGTATATATATATATATGTATGTATATATGTATATATGTATGTATGTATGTTTCTATGTATGCATGTATGTAAGTGTGTTTGTATGTATGCATGCATGTATATATGTATGTATGTACGAATGTATTTATGTATGAATGTATGTATGCATATATGTATGCATATATGTTTGTATATATGAATATATGTATTTATATATACATGGGTGCATATAAATATATATATGTGTGATACATTTGTCAATGTGTGACTGTATATATACATAGACACAAAAACATACATAGAAACATTCACCCACTCACGCACATATATATATATTTATATAGATATATAAATGGATGGGTGGATAAATAGATAGAAAAATAGGT
>OZ024746.1:73967742-73977742 GCA_964016885.1 Eledone cirrhosa | reverse complement strand
GTGGGAAAATAGAGAAGTCTAGCGGGCAAAGAAGTCAACACGCAGTCGGCCATAACTTTCCGACTGGTTGAGTCGGACTGTGTTCTGCTTGCTTGTCAAAGTAGCACTATTATCATTCCCTGGTGGCAGACTTCTTGCGATAGCAGAAAGTCAAACAAACGAAGAATTTCTCATTTTCTCATTGCATATTTCAACCTAAATTATTCGACCGATAGATATTTCAATCAAGAATAATAACAAAAAAAAAATCAAATAAATAAACAAATATATAATATTTTCATTGCAATCATTTCTTGAACAACGACAGTAAAAACAAAAACAAATATAAAACTAACTATAACAGCAAAAACAACAAAATCATCAACAATAACCATGATGATACCAATATATTTCCATGCAGCCCGCCCTCAAATTCACTGTCGATGACAACCGAGCTAAATTAGCGGAAAACATCTAAGCATACTCACATACATATATGCACAGAGAAAAAAAGAAAAACGTCATACGCATATATAGGTTCATATATGAATAAATACATAAAAATGCCTACATACGTATATATATATATATACACACACGTTCGTATATACATGGTACTTATAGCTATATACATACAATAATGCATGAGAAGACACAGATATGACATTCTTCCAAAGGGACACACATATACACATTCATATTTACACAGAAATTTACATGCCAACACACGTACACATACGTTCATATACGTTCACATGTATATATACATGTATATATATATATATATATATATATATATATATATATATATATATATATATATATATATATATATATATATATATATATATATAATATATATATATATATACGAAGACCAAAATCCGAAGAGGGCTCGAGTTTCAGAAGATCCGCTAAGAAGGTGAAAGCGGAAATTCTTTGCTTAAACTTTAACCTGTACTAATAATATATATATACAACAGAACAAATATGACAATACAACAGAACAAATACGAATAAGTAAGGAAAATATGTTTATTCAAAAATATTCCTAATAACGGAATCATTTTCCTACACACACACACACAATATATATATATATATATATATTCTCTTCATCTTAACATGCTAACCATACTCCCACACACACATAGCACCCATACACACACATAACAAGACACACACACACTCCCTCCCCCATTTCTACTAATAGAATCATCTTCCTATACACACACACACACACACAAGCACACAAATAAACATACATATCTTTACTTTTTTTATTTTAATAGAAAATCTGAATTCTGACACCCCAGCGAACCAACCATATTCACTGAACGAGAACAATTCTCCCATCCCATTTCTCTTGACCATTATCTTTTGCTTGTCATAAAATTCTCTAAAAGGCTTCAAAATGAATTCCCAAATACGAGCGCGAAATTTAATGAACCTTGTTCACGTGACAAACATAATTTCATTTATAACCAATCAAATTACATTTATATAAAAAAAAGCCGTCGTGAGCCCCTTTTTTTAAGTAAAAAGAAATTGAAACCCTCATATATGAAAAAACAACCTGAGTCCCCGCCCCCTTGTTTGAAGAACTTTGTAACGCGAACTGGCGCGAAATTTATTAAACTTATTGACCAACCAATCAAATTACTTCTCTAAAGACCTGGCGTTTCGAGCCACTTTTTTCAATATAAAACAAGTAACATTCAAAGACGAACCAGATGTGAGAAAAACCACAGACCCTCCATCTCAATTCTAATTTTGAAAAGCAGAAGAACTGCGAAACCGGTAAAGGAACCAAATAAATATATATATATTTTTTTAAATAAGACTCCAGTTGCATTTTCGATTACATCTTTTTTTCTTTATAGTTTCACTCGTGTAGGACACCTCGGTTATTCTTCATTTTATAAAAAAAAACTCACTTTCTAATATATATATATATATATATATATATATATATATATATATGAAAAAATGGCGTGCTGCGTGGTTGCAAATGGGTTACATATGAATAAAATTAGTCCTTCTTCAGTGATCTTCCAGCCTTCATTGGTATTTCATCGCTTTAAAGAACATATACCTCTGGTTGGTGCGAGCAACGGCTAAAGAAAGTCGTTGGGACACGTAAAATAGGGTGAAACAAGCAAGACATGTAAACAAACATGGTAATGCAACGAAAAGTGAGGAAGAAGGAGTCAAGTCCCTGAAATCGATGAACTTAAGTTCTGTGAAATCGTAGACGAGAGATAAAGACCATCCAGCCTGGGTGAAATGTGAGCGAGAAAGGGATTTCACACAGGTCAAACGGGAGGAAGTGTTGGAGAGGGAGTAGCAGAGAGTGAGTGAGTGAAAGTGTGAGGAAGAGGCTAACTGAGAGAGTGACTGGCAGAGAGGGTAAAAGGAAAGTGAGAGATACAGAGAAAGGGGAAGCAGTAAGAAAGAAACAGACGGGTCACAGCGGAGGAAAATATATAAATATATGAAAAAATCGCGTGCTGCGTGGTTGCAAATGGGTTACATATGAATAATATTAGTCCTTCAACAATGATCTTCCAGCCTTCATTGGTATTTCATCGTTTTATAAATCATATATATATATATATATATATATATATATATATATGGTGGCTGCCAACTCGTTTTCGAGTACGGCCACTACTTTATATCCATGTAGGAGAACCCCTACCGATGCGCTGAACGAGTGTGACTTTTTAGTCCAGCCAGCGACTTGTGCAGAGAGATCTCCAGATATAAAGCAATGCCTGTGCCGTGAAGCTTTTATAGTGAGCAAAGGTACTGCACAAAGCCAGTCCCACTCTCTTAACCAAGATGATATTTACCAAAAGGAAGAACAAGTCAACATCATTGGATACCATCAGAGTTGCAGGTGTTATATCAGAATGTTTCTTCTCCTAGAATTCTGCCTTGACAAAGGCTAAGGGGTCATCTCTCCCGGTGATTTTGGATGGCCATTGACTCTTAAGAGCGCCTTTGCCCTTTGACAGGTTTTGTTTTTAGTCCTGCAGGATGTCCAAAGTCACCCTCCTCACCAAGAAACCTATATGTGTGTGTGTGTGTGTGTGTTTGTTTGTACATCAGAACGCGCAGGCATCACCAACACTACTACCACTACCCCCATCCACACCACCACCCCATCACCACCACCACCACCACCACCACCACTACTTACAGCTTATACACACTCTACCACCCGCATCATCACCTTCGACAACACACGAAAACTTCAACGAACACACACACTCACAAACACCTGCACGTGGATACACTTGCACATTTTTGGTGGTACAGGATATATAAACCCAATCCACCTCGACAAAAGTATGGCATGGAGAACGAACATGGCTCCTTTACTAAGTTGCAAATGGACGTGATATCTGGTAACTTCAACATCTGTAAAACATTCTTACGACTCAAAGGATAAATGATTGTACAAATAACAATGAATATTTCTTTTGCATTACAACCTTGCCAACAGGAAGGTGGGCATTCAAAAATAAACTTCCTGACTATGCCTTCAGGTTTATACTTACGATTATTGTCGCTCTGGGGTATGTTTCTAACTGATTTAGTACAAATCTTGAGAAACTGGGCTTCACAGAACCAGGATGAACACGACTTAAGAAATTTCAAGTACAATCCATTAATGAAAATGTCAGAATATGTAAAACATTCCAAAAGTTCTGCATGTAGTAACAGCATATAACCAATATATAGATTCAAACTATATGCAAGTGCTCACATATAACTCAAAGCATACAAATTTACACATACAATAATATCCATACCTATGAAGACACAAATAAAAATAGGGACACACACTCACCCATGCATACATATCGACCTAGTTGATGTTGTCTAAATTCCAATGAAAGAGTCTTGTATCTATGTTAGAAACCGGTTCTCTCTCTATTGGTAAACATTTATAAAATAATGAAATCAGAAGAAAATACATACATACATACATACATACATACATACATACATACATACATACATACGCATGCATGAATTCGCATATGTTTTTAAGTCTGTATGTTTATGTCATATACATATACAAATATATACGCAAGTACATATGCATACAATTATAAATATGTATGTGTTTGTGTCTGTCTGTTTCTGTGTGTGTGTGTGTGTGTGTGTGTGTGTGCGCGTGTGTGTGTGTGTGTTTGTGTGTGTTTGTCCACCTGTGCATCATATGCGTCTTCATGAATTTATCTATTAATATGTCAGACTACTGCTTATAGTTTATGTGGATACGAATAAACTATCTGACCTATTAAATGATTTATGGACTGATGCATGTATATATATATATATATATAAATGTGTATATATATATATATATATATATATATATATATATATATATATACATATATACATATATATGTGTATATATATATATATATATATATATATATATATATATATATATATATATATATATATATATATATATATATACATATATACATATATATGTGTATATATATATATATATATATATATATATATATATATATATATATATATATATATATATATATATATATATATACATAATATGTATATACAGAGAGTGAGTAGTGAAAATAAGTTCAGCAAAGAGACCATAATTAAACTAAGTACTCAATACATTAGATAGAAACGCTTGAAAAATCTTTTCAGGTGGAAATGACTTTTCTGTCTTCAACCGAATGATACAACACTGCTAGTCTGACAGGAGTTATTTCCATAGGAAATAATTTATATATGTATATATATATGTGTGTGTGTGCGTGTGTGTGTGTATGCACGCGTGCAAGTATGTGTGTGTGTACGTATATATGTTTACATATATACTTGAGTATATGTACATATATATATATATACACAAACACAAACTTACGCAGTCATATGTATACGTATACACGATCTGCATATACGTATATTCGTGGATGGGTTTGTTTATAGCGATCGACACCTGACCATTATTCACCAGAGTACTCAATACTTGGGATAGTAGAGTGTAAATACATTAGAGAGCTAGGGATCAATGGCTAAGCTCTTGCTTTTTTGACAGCATATTCACACATACACACATATCATCATCAACATCGTTGTACATCTATTTTCTGTGTTAGCTGACTGTCAAGTTGTTTTTAGTAAAATAGGGGAGGATCATAGAATTTTCCTCATTTTCCCCCTTTCTTCCTCTTATCATTCTTTACTTTCTATTCGTCTTCTATTTCTAACTTTTCTGATGAAGAACTAGTGTCCGAAACGATAAGACTCTCTTCCTGTAATTTCAAACGTTAAACTAATATATATCTCCCATGTACTGTGCCATGTACACACATATAAAATACACACATACACATGCTTATATAAATAGACACATTCCTGTACAAACATATCGCTAACCTCCATTCACACATACTCACATATACATACACATATATACTTATCAATACATCTCCATATAAATACTCATATTCATATATACTTTCACATGCAAACACTTGTATGCAAACAAACTGAAATACACATTCACACATATGTGCAAACGATGCATCTAGATGGTGCATAATGATATAAGCACTCACATGGCCGTATTGTTGAGGAGCGACAATAGAGAGAGAAGGAGTAAGAGACATGGAGAAGGAGGGAGAGAGAGAACGACAGAAAGAGGGAATGAGAAAATGAGAGAACTGTCTGACTAGACGTGAAACTAAATAGTTGAAACTGAATAGAGGTGGGGGTTGGGGGTGAAGTGAGGCTGAGCAGATAGACAATGGAAGAGAGAGAGAGATAGATAGAGAGATAGAGAGATAGAGAGAGAGAGAGAGGGAGAGAGAGAGAGAGAGAGAGAGAGAGAGAGAGAGAGAGAGAGAGAGAGAGAGAGAGAGAGAGAGAGAGAGAGAGAGAGAGAGAGAGAGAGAGAATAATTGTCCACGAATGAGAAAGAGAAACTGATGCTCGCGAATATCAGAGAAAGAGTGAAGAATTTCAGTGATAGACTGTGAAAGTTGAATATAACACGAATAAATATGAGACCAATAGACTAAATAAATGTGTTAGAGAGAGAGAGAGAGAGAAAGAGAAAGAGAGAGAGAGAGAGAGAGACAGAGAGAGAGAGAGAGAGTGTGATAGATAGATAGATAGATAGATAGATAGATAGATAGATAGATAGATAGATAGATAGATAGATAGATAGATAGATCATCTTACCAGAAGCCTGACATTATTTATGTAAGCGGACGGTACTTGATTTAGGAGCCGCAGAAACCCATATACTGGATTTTACCAACCTTCCAGGGATCCGGGTAAATTTTCAATACCCGAATTACTTGATCGTTTTTTTTGGCTATGCGAATGATTATTTAACCATCGTATCAGTGTGTTTGGCCTTTAACATTTGTTATAGCTCTGGTTCATCTGAATCATTGAGCACTTGCCGCACATCTCGGAGGTTGTCTTTCGTTATATCGTGGGCCGAAATGCGAATCTCGATAATTTATGTTTGTTTATATATATATATATATATATATATATATATATATATGAAAAAGTTTGTCCTTCATCAGTGGCCTTCCAACCGTCGTAGGCATTTCATCGCTTTAAAGGCCATATACCTCAGGTTGGTGCGAGCAACGGCTAAAAAAAGTCGTTGGGACACGTAAATAAAGGGGACGCTAGGGTAAACAAACAAAATGGTTTAAGCAACAGAAAGTGATGAAGAAAGAAACAAGTCCCAGATTTATATGAATATAAATTCGGTGAAATCGTGAACGAGAGTATAAAGACCATCAAACCTGGTTGAAATGTGAGCAAGGAAGGAATTTCGCACAGGTCTGACGGGAGGAAGAAGGGGTCTGGGCTGCGAATTCGGTAAACATAAGTTGTTTGAAGTTGCAGACGAGAGAGAGAGAGAGAGAGATATATATATCTTAAGGTTTGTTGGTTCACCATGGTTTTTCGGACCCATGGCTTTTTACATATTCCTTTATTATATTCCAATACCTGATGATATCACATCACCGGATTCATATGGAACCCGGTCATTGAAATGATCATAGTATTTACACCAGTCCAGCCTCCTGTTATTTCATTTATATATATATATATAGAGAGAGAGAGAGAGGAGAGAGAGGGAGAGAGAGAGAGAGAGAGAGAGAGAGAGAAAGGGAGAGAGAGAGAGAGAGAGAGAGAGAGAGAGAGAGAGAGAGAGAGAGAGAGAAAGAAGAGGTGAGCATCCAAATGAATAAGTATGAATGTAAAAGTGAGAAGCTGAGACAGAGAAAGAGGGTGGAAAAGTTGGGTATGACAGACCCCAGCCCCCAAACTGTCAGAGAAGCAGACAAATTGAGTTAGCTAGAGATAGATAGTGATAAAAGAGATGGTCGAATGCAGTGAAAGAGTGAGCGAATAAGTATGAGAGTAGCAGCGAGTTGGATACGGAGAGAGAGACACAGAGAAAGAAATAGGATGTAAATGAATGAGGTAATGTATATAAGAGAAATGAAAATAAGAAGTTGAGATGAGAGATGGAAAAGCTAAGGAATGGAAGCGAGAGAGGGTGATAGGCAGAGAGGCTGGTCGACAGAGAAGAGCTATGATGTGAGGGAGTGAGTTGGTGGGTATGAATAGGTAAGGAGAAGGGAAAGCGAAATACATAAAATGAGAGAGAGTTGGTGAGAATGAATACTTTAGGAGGAGAAGGGAAAGCGAGATACATAAAATGATAGAAATATCTAAAAAGAATGAACTTCCTACATTACAGTCACCCACTACTTCCAGCTAATTCCCTCGCTGTATTTCCGTACATTCTATCAATATAGTTACTACAACGCTATAGGCTTATCATTTCTTTCGTCCTGTGTTTGTGTGTGTGTGTGTGTCTATGATTATGTGTCTGTGTATGTGTGTGTTGTGTATGTGTGTGTGTGTGTGTTTTTTTTTCTTTATCGCCAACAGGGAAACGCACTATCAATTAACTGAATAATCTGTTAGACTCAAGGGAAGTAACTCGGCTGAACCACGTAACTCAAAAACACACATATACACACACACACAGACACAAACACACACACACAGAAACAAACATACACATATACACACATTTACATACGTATAAGTATAGTCACATAAGAAACTCTCTATTTCTCTCTCTCTCTCTCTCTCTCTCTCTCTCTCTCTCTCTCTCTTCTCTCTCTCTCTCTCTCTCTCTCACTCTCTCTCTCTCACTCTCTCTGTATATATATATATATATAGGTTCTTGTCTGATGAACCTGTGATAAATAGGCGAAACTCTAGAATAACAAGACTCCCTTTTTAGCCTCAATAAAATGAATATTAAAACTCTACTTCGGTATTAAGTACTCTTTTCTCTCAGCCGTCAACCACATACAGATATACATATATATATATATATATATGTGTGTTATATATATATATATATATGTGTGTGTATATATATATATATGTGTGTGTGTGTGTGTGTGTGTGTAAAAGGTAAACAGGAATAACAAAGCATAAGACGGTACATTGTTGATGTACCACCTCAATCTTCTTAATGCTGATTGTTAAAGCAAACGCCTTACAGAGAAGCTAGAAGCGGTTTATTGGGGGATTGGCAGTATCAGTAGAAGGTCGGACGCCCTGCTTTTCAGCATAGAGTTACGCCTCTTTATGGTATGAGTTCAAATCTCGCCGAGGTTCACTTTGCCTTTCATCCTTACGGGGTCGATAAAATATGGTACCAGTAATGTAGTGGCGTAATTGCTGGCCTTGTGCCAATAGTAGAAACAATTAATTATAGTTCCTCTTCGAGGGATGTTACAACACTGCAGCATCATCAGCAAACTTGTTCTTTGGCCACAATACTTTAAATTTGTATGTGAGATGCCATCTGTTTTAGGAGCTTTATTGGATGACAGTTTCTTGATAGTGGCTTGGATTGAATTCTAATTCGGGTATCTGTGGCCTTTCTGGAATAAAAGATACGACAGCTTCATCTACGTTTGATTGAGCATTTAGGAATTTTTCAAAGTGTTCCTTTCATCGCGAGGGTATTTCAGCTTTGTTTGTGTAAAGGGTTGTAACACTAGAGAAGAGAACTGAATTTAACCTACTCTCCCTCAGAATATACACCGCATTCAGTTCATTATAAATTGCACTTGAATCCTTTTTATCAGATGATTTAGCTGTCCACCAGGCATCCTTCATCTCTCTAAGTGAGCATTGTGACTCCTGCTTACAATCTTCATAGGTTTTCCTTTTAGTTTGGGGCGGGGGTTATCCTCAATGAAAAGCTTGTGTAGATTATACGCCTTACTTTTAAGGTTCTGAACATGAATTGCTTTCATCAAACCAGTCCAGGTGTTTTCTCATACGAAACCCCAAGATTTCTACGGAGGTTACTCAGGTGGCATCTTTGAACGCTTTTCAGGAAGTCTTAATGTCATCGAGGGATGAGCCAAGTTTTGCAGAAAGTTCCAGCCTCCTATCAGTAGGTCTGAAAACACTCACATCAGCCTTGGGTGAGATAGGTGGCTTCTGAAAACCACTTTTTGGGAGAAGATTGCATGAAAACAAACTGTGAGGCAGTGCATGATCCGAGAGATGAAATGGGCGGGGTATTTTTAAATCTTTTAGGCCACGCCTGTTTTTTATAACATAGTCAATCATGTGCCAATCCTTGGATTTAGAGTGCATCCATGTTGCTATATGGTTTGCAAGTTATTGAACAAAGCTATTAGTGATGCTAAGATCAAATTCCTTGGTCCGTCACCATTAAACCGAAGAAGGCCATGCCATGTTTGTTACACATTTCCAACTCTAGCATTGACATCACCCATTATAATGTGCTGTGGGAGGCTGATCCTAGAATGTTTCGAGATCCTGCACAGATGAATAAAGAGTTGGGGTGTAACAACTCACTAGTTTATCAGAAGTGTTGTTTACAAGATCCAGAGAAAGTATCATGATACGATCACTGGTG
>OZ024746.1:73960242-73962742 GCA_964016885.1 Eledone cirrhosa | reverse complement strand
ATTTTGGTACGCTCTCATTAGATAAAATATAAAATTTGTTTTATAAATGGTGACATACCCAAGAAACTAGACCTTATCGGTTCAAGTTCAGACCTCGTTGGGATATATTTATTCTTAATGTACTACATAGAAAAATGCCAGAGATGGCCGGAGGTTTATATCGCGACGATATGTTACTTATAGTCGAAAACCATAGCAATAGCGAACTTAATAGGAAAAAGAAATCTATCATAGAACTTTTCAATAATTACAACCTTAAATTAGAAATTGAGAATAATAATAAAACTGATAACTTCTTAGATATAACTCTAAACCTTAGCTATATCACCCTTTCCATAAGATTAATGAAAACCTAAACTACGTAAGCCTCCATTCTAACCATCCTAAAAATGTAAAAAATATTATTGTCAATAGTGTCCAGCAAAGAATTTCACGCATTTCAGCTAATAAAAATATTTTTGATAACAAGGCAGAATATTACAATGATGCTTTACATAGAGCTGGCTACACAAGTAAAATTAAATACTTAGATAACAATAACATGCAAAATCATCCTAAAATTCACTATAATACTAATAATAATAAGCAATTTAACATAAATAGTAAATCAAACAAACAAAAGAACTAGAACTAGAAATATTATTTGGTACTCTCCCCCATTCTCGATACGCGTTAAAACACCTGTAGCAAACCTATTTTTCAAAGCATTATATAAATGTTTCCTAAATCTCATAGATACCATTCTATTTTTAACAGACATACTATAAAACTATCTTACTTTACTACTATGAACATAGCGCAAAATATAAATAGAATTAATAATAGAAACTTAGATTTGAACCCAAACCTAATAATTGTATTAATACTAATAATAGTCGTACCGTTCATAGTGACAATAACTCTGGAAAATGTAACTGTAGAGACGATTCAAATTGCCCTATACAAAATAATTGCCTAGATAAAAACTTAGTATACAAATGCACAGTAAAAACTAGAGATAAAATATATAACTATATAGGAGTCACTTCTACAAAATTTAAAGAACGCTGGTATAATCACAAACATACTTTTAATAGATCCGTTAAAAAAATGTTCTACATCACTTTCACGTCTAATTTGGTACTTAAAAGACAATAATATTGACTATTCAATCTCTTAGGGAACGATTTCGAAAGCGCCCGCATACCAAAATATGGCTCTCTCGAGAATTTGTCATTTGTGTATTGAAGAAATATTTTATAAACTTACCTGCCAAAACTCTATTAACAAAAAGAAAGAATTATTCAGTTCTTGCAGACATCACCAAAGAATGACTTTCAGAAGTATCTTTAATCTATAGAATATATTTCACTTGTTTACATTTTATATGTCTTCACTATGTTTTTGTCGAGATTTTGTGGTGATTTTTAAATGATATTTTTCTTTTCATCTAATATTTTTCAAATGATATTTTTGTTAATGGTTTTCAATGATATTTTGAAATATATCTTTGTTGTGATAATTTTGATAATGTTTCTAAATATACTTATGATGTCTGTAATAATATTTTTTCACTATATAGAATTTAACACATGCATTGATGTAGATAATACTATCTAAATACATATATAAAAGAATTCTCATCTTTGAAAACATCTAATATAAAATACCTTATAACCATATACAAAATAATTTATTAAATTTTTCTACTGATATTCCGCATATATCTTAATTGTATATTTCTTTAAAAGTAAATTCTAGAATTAAATGACAAATGTAACATAATTATATTAACTAAGAAACATTGGAGTTATCTTTTCCTTTATAATATAACACGCTTAAACATTCCTTCTACGTAACAACTAAACTTTACATAAATATTTATCTTCATTGACTTAATAAATTTTTTGTGAAAGTTTCCTATCTTGATTAACCTATCTGAATGTACAAAATAATCTTCTCAAATAAAATTTATAACTACGTCCTTTTCTTAACTATATATTGAAAATGTAAACACAAAATTCTTCGTAACCCTTAACATATATAAAAATATTTAATTTATCTATCTAGTGAAAATAACAACATATATACTCACCAAAAATATTTATATAAATACTTATATAAATAATCCGTTGTAATATAATAAACTAAAGTATACTTACAACCTTAAAATATACTTATAAATATTATCTATATAATATTATAACTCATGATTTGAATAGATCCAATAATTTGTTGTATATCTCAATTTTTTTTTTTTTCAATTTTAAATTGGTATTCTACCACTTAAACACATTCTTAACACTCATATTATTTTATAGATACAACCAAAATATATGATTATATAATTCAATAATTAAATATAATTATATCACTCTCTTTACACCATCACTGATATGATCCATACAATTTTATCTTAATAATAATAGTGTATTTCTAACTATAATTTTTTCTCATAATTATTCCTTAAATTTTCTTACACCCTAATATTAATATTAGCCTCTCTTTTTTCTTTTTTTTT
>OZ024746.1:73950242-73955242 GCA_964016885.1 Eledone cirrhosa | reverse complement strand
AGTCTACACATTTATTATTATTACTATATATATATATATATATATATATATATATATATATAAATTACTGTGATTAGGGATTGGTTCTGCTCAATCCAAGAACTCAGCATAGATCCTCCAAAATCACATCAACACTTCAGACCTAAGGCTAAATAACCGTACTAAATTAACTTCGTTTTCATTCGAGATCTCGTGCTTTTTTATCAGTAAGAAGGCTGTCCCCAGGATATGGATATTACCCCTGGAATCATTCGTAACACAGAAAACACAATGGGGAAAGGATTAACTTCAATAAGGATTTTATTGTTCAAAGTCATGTTTCTCAGTTTCCAGAGTTAAAGAATGAAGATAAGGTCTACACTGATATAGAAAGCATTGAGAAGGCGGACATTTTCAAAAGATTTATCTAGTAAATGAAAGGTTTTAAGATATCAAAAACAACGATAAAGCAAGTGTGAAGGGATGGAAAGTTTAGTTGTCAGTTTGGAAAAAGGTTTTATAGAAATTTAGTGGTGAGTGTCAGATAATTGCTGATAAAATAGGATTGCATTGATAAGTTGACACTTGCCAAAGATGCAGAAAGACCAGTTAGAAAATATGGGGTAGATGGGGTGTATCTTGAGTCCTCTGTATTATCAATTATACACAAACAAACAGAAAGATGTATTAGAATATATATACATATATATAGCAGTAATATATAGCAGTAATAAACGAAGCCAAATTTTAAACATTTGACTTATTTATTTTATTTTATTTTACATTACTCCGGAGTAACCAAACCAAGCTGCGCACTTCGTCGAGTGCTCCAATCTGCATATTGAGGTGTTGGTATACAACCAACATATACTCAAAATTTATATATATATATATATATATATATATAACAAAGAGGGTGTGGTAAGATAGCAGGTGTACCATAACGCACCGGAGTACTCGATACTTGGGGTAGTAGAGTTTGTAATATGACAAGATTCAAGACCCCGACGGCTGTGCTCCGGCCGTTTCGACAGCTAGGTCCTGAACCTTTTCATATCTCTCTCTCTCTCATATATATATATATATATATATATATATATATATATATATCGTATATACACACACATATATATATATAATAACATGTATGTTTTATATAAATATATATCTATGTGTTTGTGAGTTGTATATGAGTGTGTGGAGGCTGGCTTTTGTGTGTGTATATTTCAGATTAATTTTATACAGATATGCTCTCTTCCATGCATATAGAATACACCCGATTAGTATCTTCTGTTCAATATCATTCGTTCTTTAATTACGTGGACCGATATCATCAAGGTGATATTATCTGTTATATTTCTTTGATTCTTCTGCACACGATATCCGTTTTATCACCTGATGTAATGTCGTATGTTCAACAACACCTATTCGCCTTCGCTTAATCGACATGCTGTCACCTCCATGTTATCAACTTATACAATATCTTATTCTCAATATTATCTATTCAATACTGTATGCTCAATAAGTTACAGCCGGTTATTGGATATTTGATACCACTAGTAACAAATATTCTGAGAAATGTTGAATATTGCAACAGATTCGTCTTTTTCCTCAAGCCGGATGCATAAGTAAAGCTCTGAATAGCCTGAAAATATTCGATTTCCACTATACGGTTCCCCTACCTGTTAATTCAGACCTATATCTATAATGCAACAGAGATATTTGTTATCTACAAGTCTTACTTTTGCTATTGGGTTTTATATTTCATATTTGTCTATCAACATGGAACTGGGTAATGGTGCCAACAGCATGCCACAACTCAATAACAAAATGTAACCTCTATTTGGTCGTTTGATATGCAAGAGATAGCAACCAAATTTCCCCTAAACTACTTTCTGATAACTTTAAAAAATTAAATATATTAGACAGAATTCGATGATGTAGTATTGGATACAAGATGTTTTTAAAGAGACGGATTATTGTTGGAATTCTGTTGACGGGAGCATGCAGGTGGGAAGTATCATAGAAGTTGTTGAAGAGTCAGAGGTGTTGTTCGCGGTATGTAGTATGAGGGTTGTAACAAAGAACTGGTTGAGGAAGCTGGAGATCAATGTGTGGGTCATTTGCAGACGAAAACAATGAGAGAAATAAGTGGCGTACGAACGAGTTAATGAAAGAGCATGGTAATCTGTGGTGGTAAACCGCGTAATTATATTGAATTCGTACACGTGTTTGCAGTTTGTTGTTATGTTTTCTTACGGTTCTCTTTTTTTTTTTTTTTTTTCGTGACTATTTATATAAATTCCGTAATCAAGAATTGAAAGTAAACCGTCTTTTCAGTCAGATAGGTACGTCCACTGTCTAATACAAATCGTGCACGGGCTTGGAGTAAATTTGCTTAAAGTAAATTTAGTAAGTACTAGTATTCGTTAACTAAATCTTGTTTATCTCTTCAGTTCATATAGGTATACATGATTATAACAGCCAACATATATATAGCATTACTCACTTTAACACGGCCTCCCACACCGATGAGGTCATAGCAGTTGATGTTCAATTGTTCTGTAGGTTAATAGCTGAAGAGGAAACATAAGAAGCTGGTGTTGGTTTCTGGATTAAAATGATGAGAGTTATGCTTAGAGTGGGTTTTATAAGTTGAGAGAAAGAAGAATTCTTAATATACGAATAGGCAAGTACATGACTGCGCGTGGTTTAGTGGAAAGGGTGTTGAACTTATGATCATAATGTCGTGGGTTCAATTGTGTGTTGTGTTCTTGAACAAAACGCTTCATTTCATGCTGCTCCATGTTACTTAACTGAAAATGAGTACCAGCAGTGGCTGGGGTTTTAACCTTTCGATGGATAGGAGTCCTGTCCAGGGGATGTCTTGTATTTTCAGTCGCTTAACTCTACGAAAGACAGGGATAAGCACCTGGTAATGAACCTCCGGGCTTGAGACAGACTTTAGACTTTTAGAAGTGCGTTTCGTGGGATGAGATGAATTTATTACGTAAAATGCTTACTCAGAGAATCAGACGCCAAAACATTAGATAAAAACGAGATGAAATATTCCTTCTGTTTGCTAGTAGTTACAGAATATTTCAAAATGTGTCTTTGGTATTCAACTGAATAACCTTCTTTTGTGCCTGCAGTCTGACACCACACCAAATTTGGATCTGACTTTAATTTATTAAAAAGGTTAACAAATAATCAGGACTAAAATATTTTCTTGCCCAGAAGACGAAAACTTTTATTTGAGACACGACTGTAGATATTTGGTTGTATTGAGAGTTTATCATCAAATATGAAGGCTGGTATATATAATGAGTTTCATGTCCATAAAATTAGTTGTTTTGAAAAATCGTCGCCTTGATATGTGTTCATATTGTGTCTTATTAATTTTGAGAAGAATTACGTTGTCACACCTTCCTTGTAAGATATTTTTGAAGGCATACGAGTAAAGCATGGAGTGTTTCGACTAGGTATGTATAAATAAATATCGGGAATCGTATCCGTGTGTATTTAGTCTCGCTGTGAAATTAAACCCGCAAATTTGTGTTATGTTTGTGGATCGAATTGCCAGTTTTTGGGGAGTATTTGAAAATCCATTAGGAATATCTATACGAACCAATGGTTATATATTAAAAGGTAAACAAATATGTACTTTTTTCACGAAATTTTATTTTAAAATAAAAGTGCAAGGTGATTTAAGCCGAATTTTCTAGACAATTGTGGAATCAAAGGGTTCCCTGTAATAACATACGGCGTTTCTAGAGCATTTTAAAGTCAGAAGGGGCCCATCATCTCTCCAGGTCTGAGACAATTAATATAAAGTAATGTTAAAATGAGACAAATGAATTAATTACTGCACTGTCTGAAAGTCGATCAACGTATCTAATTCTCTGCGGATATTTTGTTGTGTTTGTAGTTCACAGAATATTGGCAGAATTTATCAGCAATTCAATAACTCTATTTACCTGTCACTGCATAAGTCTAATTGCTCTAAGTCAAGTACTTCATGTCTACGAATACATAAACACCTGTTAAATGTTCTTTTGCACTCTCCGTGAGTAAATTACTGACGTAATGAAATTATTTTAAAATGTAACTGAAAACATAGTTTCATGTCATTTGATACATTCACACACGCACATACACACTCATACACAGACATATATATATATATGTGTGTGTGTGTGGGTGTGGGTGTATGTGTGTGTGCGCGCGCGCGTGTGTGCGTGTGTGGGGGGGGGTGTATTATGTAAACCTATGGTATCTAAGTGTTTTCACGAGAAATATATATAAAATAATATAACATTTGATGTCGGTGGAATACGTGGAGATAGGTCTATAGATTCTGATGAAAGAAGATATGAAATTGGTGTTGAAATGTCCCTCAAAGGATTTTCGGTATACTCAGTTTTAGTGAATGTTTTAGCGCTCTCACTTGACTACTAAATGTGGATTTGATTATATCCTTTGTTTTCCACATCGGAAATAAACATAGTTCTATAAAATGGAATGTATCTCAGTCGGTTGTCCCAGCTATTTTGTCAACGGAACAGACTTGTTTTAAAATTGACGTATAAGTAGCTGAGAATTCCACAGATACGTGTAGATTTAACGTATACTAACGATGATTCAGCATAACGCAGTGTACATAAAGGTTGACCCATTGAATTACATGCAAAATTTATCTGAGAGGTTTCTAAATATTTTCCCAGTCCCAGGAAATGGAAAACGACGCACGCCGTGTGACTGTACTTGAGACATTATGATTACGTAGAAAATCTTATAATGTCTAGGCCATGCTGCAGCTATTCCTATAAATTATTTTATTATCGATAACCGGATTTATCCAATTACAGAAGTGTTAAACTCATAAATTAAATTGTAGATGTAACCAAATTTATTAATAATTTAAGTTTTAGTTTTACAACATTCGGCTGATAACAGTTAAATCTACCATTCATTAGGTCACAGAGAAGATAAGATAATACAATAAAAGGAAATGTTACATT
>OZ024746.1:73942742-73945242 GCA_964016885.1 Eledone cirrhosa | reverse complement strand
CACAAGAATCAAAGCTATGTTCAAAGCATTTATTCACTTACAATTGTTTCATCCAAACCTAGGCTTGGAGTCTTCGGAGCATTTTTCAATGTTTGTACACATAATTGACCTCCTTTCCAACGCAAGAGACATATAGATACATATGTATATATTGATGTACAGTGGAGTGACATATATTATACTATATTATTTCTGTATAGCAATTCAAATTCAAAATCAAAATCAAAATTAAAATTAAAACAAAATTAAAACAAAATTAAAACAAAATTAAAATACATTCGGCTGTTAACATAGATAATGCAAGAGGATAGTTTGTTAGTCAGATGTAGTAGTTGGTGTATGCGTTAGTTAGACGTGGGGCATGCACGTGTGTCTCATTTATATATGATTATTGTGTGGCAGGGTTTTACATGCAATACAAGCACTTTAAGCGGGTAAGTAAGAGTATTATGGAGGTTGTAGTGGTAATGTATTTTTTGTATATAATAAAAAGTATGTGTGCAGAAAAATAAAAATAAAAAGGAGAAGCAAAAGAAAGTTATGGTTTTCGTATCCACCACCATTTTCACATTCAGGAAAAGTAATATAATGTCTATACATCCATCACATAGGTAACGATGATTCCGTATTGGATGTTTGATGCATTAATTAAATTATTTTAGCTTATTACGGCTCAGTGTTATTTAATCCAATTTTATAGAATAGATTGATTCTGCTGCGAGAATTTACATCGGTTTATTATCTGGAAGTATGTGTGTAATTAAGGGGAGTTAATGCGTAAGGGGAGGTAACTAGCTGATTTCCATAACTAAATTCATTGTTCTAACATACATTATAAGGTGTCTCAATTGAGTCCCTTATATAGACGGTTATATATTTATATCCAGTTTCCAATTTTAAATACAGTCTACTCTATCATGATGTACTAAAGGTATTTATATTAGGATGATTACTCCCTATCATACAGTGCTACAACTGAATATTCCATACAATGAGCCATATCTTTATATCAAAGTTCTTTGCAAATGTAGTCTACTCACAGAACATGTCAGGGGACCTATTAGAATTATGTCTACAGAACCCCTGTGTGTACAAACATTGAAAAATGCTCCGAAGACTCCAAGCCTAGGTTTGGATGAAACAATTGTAAGTGAATAAATGCTTTGAACATAGCTTTGATTCTTGTGAATTCTATATAACTGCTCTGTAGAACAACTGATGTTATTACATTGAGCTATTTATCTTACTGGTAATAAAGTAGTAATAAATTACTGACCTTCACTGTTTAGGGTTTAAAATATATATATAACTATAAAAAGTTTTAGTATATACATAACCATAAATAGTATCCTTTATATTATATATATATATATATGTGTGTGTGTGTTTGGCAACCATTCACGGTGTGGCTCAATGACGAATTAATTAATTAAATAATCAAAAACTGCGTTGATTTTCTGCGTAGACATGAGTTTGTAGTATGTGTCTGTGTACATCTGTGTCTGTGGGCATGTAGGAACATATGTGCTTGTGAGTTTATGAGTGTGCAATGTACGGGTCCAAGATATATTTATTCATTTCATAATATCTAAAATATTTTTGTCTGTATATTTTGTGTCATTAACGAATGACGTCACTCTAGAGAAAAATCGTATGTAATGACATCAATGTTGATTAGTGTTTGAAGATTAAATATTAATTATCGTTGCAATATGCTCGTAGAAGAATATTTACTGATCTTGTAACACTAAATTTGTCTTTGCATCTTTGATTTTTATGTTCTTGTTGTCATCTTCTATAATCATATTTAGAAGGACAACAATAACAACAAATGTAAATTTAAACAAAAAGTAATAGGATGAAGTAGACTCTTACTTTGATGGCCAAGTTTGTTTAAACTTCAAAAATTACAAAAGTAGTAGAGTGATCGGGGCTGCTACTGATGATTCTAACAATCTTATTGTTAAAACGATTCCTACAACTAACAAAAATGTCAATGATACATATGCTGCAGCTGTTGATGGTGATGACGTTAATGATGATGACGATGGTGATGTAATCGGTCATACTTATAATTATCATACGGAAGAGGAGCAGCATTTGTGATAAGATGCAAACTGGATAAACATGCAGATGCAAAGTTTTCATATGATTTATACATAAATACATGCATATATATATAAATATATATATATATATATATATATGTGTGTGTGTGTATGTGTGTAAGTATACATGCTGGGTTGTGTATACGTTATAGTTAGAATAAAATTAAATAAAATTGTTAAAAAGATTTTTAAATATTAAAGGATAGAATTGTATTAAATTAAAGAATACATTCATACAGCTTGATCAATTTTACCTTACTCTAACTTTAACTTAGTGAAGACATTGTTAATTACAGAGAAGGAGGACTATATTGTCACTGAAAAATATAATATACCGCAGGGTATATTTGTGTATTTTCTTTGATTATTGTTTTTTGTTTTGTTTTTGCTTT
>OZ024746.1:73922742-73937742 GCA_964016885.1 Eledone cirrhosa | reverse complement strand
GACGCCATGCTTTCCAGCATAGTTACGTCCCTTTACGATCTGAGTTCAAATCCCGCCGAGGTTGACTTTGCCTTTCATCCGTACAGGGTCGATAAAATAAAGTACCAGTAATACACTGGGTAATTGCTGGCCTTGTGCCTAAAAGTAGAAACAGTTATTGTTAATGATGTTTTCCAAAAGCCGTACGATTTTCACTCTGTTGCTCTAATAATGGCTAGCCAGGAATATTTCGAATTCTTGCAAATGCCACCAATTGGGTGTGCAACAAAAATATTGACAGACAATGTAGTAATATTATTAATAATTGTTTCTACTTTTGGCACAAGGCCAGCAAATTACCCAATACATTACTGGTACTTTATTTTATCGACCCCGTAAGTATGAAAGGAAAAGTTAACCTCGACGGGATTTGAACTCAAACCGTATAGGGACGTAACTATGCTAGAAAGCATGGCGTCCATGCATTGTTATGGCAATGGATTAGCAGTATCAGTAGCACATTTGACAAAATGGTTTGCGGTAGTTAGTTATGACTTTCCACACACTGAATTCAAATCCCGCCGAGGTCCATTTTGCTTTCATCCTTCTAGGGTCGATAAAACAAAGTACCAGTTAAGTACTGGGGTCGATATGATCGACTTTCTCCCTCACCCGAATTGATGGCCTTGTGCCTAATTAGAAATCATTAATAATTGTTGACATATACGCGTCTCAAAAACGCGTGACTTCTGAGACAAGAAATGTAATGATTTAGAGAAAAACAAAGAAAAGACTGAAGTCAGAAAGAAAGACCAGAAGGTCTCAATAAATGACAGAGAACATATAGAAAAAATTTTGTGAAGTTTGAATAGAAAATGGCGAAAGGTGAATATAATTTACGAGAAGGAAAACACAAATAATACATTATAGCTCAAATAAATTGTTATAATGTATGAATGGATAGAAATCTGAAATGACAACACTATAGTGTACTAGGGCGGTGGATTAGCAGTAGCGGTAGAGGGTGGGATACCAAACTTTCCAGCATAGAGTTACGTCCCTTTACGGTCTGAGTTCAAATCCCACCGTGTTTAGCTTTGCCTTTCATTCTTACGGGGTCGATAAAATAAAGTACCAGTAATGCACTGGGATAATTGCTGGCCTTGTGCCAAAAGTAGAAACAATTATAGTGTACTGTTTAATTTGCTAGTACAGATTTTGAAGCCAAGAAATCCAGAAAAAAATACTTACCGTTGGGATTAATATATAAGTTGGAATACAATAAAGACGAATGAAGTCTTTTATAGAGCGACGTTTTCAGTTCATTGTTTGAACTTCCAATACCTCTCTCTATATCAATTAACCCCAAACTCTCCCCTCTCTCTATAACTACTATATGGAACTTTCTTCCATTCTCCCCCTCTATATGAATCAACACCAATCTCTTTCCTTCCCTATATCTACTATACGGAACTCTTTTCCAATCCCCCATTTTATATGAATTACCACATGTTATAGACGTGAATTACTTCGCTCCTGACATTTACGGATTATTGTCAAAAAAACTGTGAGTTCATTGCTCAATTTAATAGCATTGTTTAGTTTAACCCCTTGCCTGGGCCTTTAGACGTTGAGTCAACTAATTTTCGCCCCTTTCTGGGGCGAAATTTTCATTTTCATCTCAAAACTGTGTAGACTTGGTAGTCAGCAATGGATGCCATTTCCACCTCGCACACTGTCGTGAGTGCCACGTTCACTAAGAAAAGTGGTGGAGGGAAGGTAGGAGTACAAAGCTTGCAGCCTTCCCCCCTCGCATTATCGAAAAACGTTGAAAATATTGAAACCACGAAACCAAACCCAGTAAATAATACCAGCACCAACAACAAGAACAATGACAATAACACCACAACCAACAACTGCAACAATAGCAACACCAAGGAAAACATGAACAATATTACCAACAGTGACAACAACAACAGCAACAACACCAAAACAACGTTCGCACAGACTGTAAAAAAAAACGAACTATACACGCCGATTGACATAACAAATGCTAAACAACTACTACAAGACGCAAAACAATTCGTGACTTTTGGCGAAAACGGTGCTTTTAGCATCAATTCTCCACAGGAATTACGTAGAGAGGCTGTCCTGAAAACTGTGGTTTTCGGGACAATATCGAACGAAACAAGAAAACCAGCTCAATTATCACAAAATGAAATTGACCTGGTTCTAAAAGATGTAATGAAGGACATAATATTCATACAAAAAGAAAAAGTGTTTGGTAGCATTTCGGTGCTAATGAATAACCAGTCAACAGCACAAAAATACTCGGTACCACCCATTGTGTGCCCCTGCTTCACCTTTTTCCCCACATACAGGGGAAAAAGGACACAAAGAATAAAAATAATGAGTATCACACCAAATATAAACATTTGGTGGATACGATGTGGAATCATTAACTTTGACGAAGACAAGATAATTTCAATAGGAAAGTCCTCCGGAGGTGTATTTGGTGGGACCACCATAGAAGTTCTGGTGCAAATGAGCCCAGAACGAATAGCGAATATCCCACAACGCGTGCCTCTGGACGGGCTAACTTATATAAACATTTCAGTGGAGAGAACGCGGCCGTCATGTTACCACTGCTTAAGCAGGGGTCACCTGAGGGCTGCCTGTCCTCAATTAACGAGTAAAAAAAAAAAAGCTCTTTTGCCAACCCCGAAAAAGAACCATCCAATGCATGTGGGGACCAACTGCACCAAACCACTTAACCACGTCCTATTGAGATGATTCCCCACCCCCACACCAGAAACCCACACCCCACCAAACAGCCTAATCCCACCACAAACCACCACCCCACCGAACAACCCTTCCAACACCCCCATGGAAATTGTGCAGCCTGGTCCCCAGGAGACGAAGAGGTAAGTAATTTCCTTTCCTCTTCCTTTTTAACTCTTCAGCACCAACATGGCCAATATAAGAGTTGGATGTGTGAATGCACGCGGCTTGGGGATGTCCTGGAAACAGGGCAAACTCTTAAATGACCTCAGGTCGCACAGAGTGGATGTAATGGTTATTTGCGAGCCCAGGATCAGCAGCGAGCGCCAACTGGCCCCCATCTTCGACGACTTTGAGATCTACGCATCTCTCTATCAGCCGAGGGGTGGGGGTGGGGTTGTCGCTCTGCTGCGAAAATACCTGGGTCTTGCCACACAGAAGGTACACCTGGACCTGAAGGGTCGACTGGTGGTTTTAGACGTCGGCAGTGGTGAAAGTGGAGCTTTCAGGCTGGTGGCAGCGTATGCCCCATCTGGCACACCGCGACCGGATATCTTCCGACGCCTGGAGAATTTCCTGGGAACGTCTCGCTCCTTGCTTTTAGTGGGGGACTGGAATGGTATCCTGGATGCACGTTGGGACTATGTAGGGGCATGTCCCGATAGTGGGGGGGGGGGGGGGTTAACAGCCTCAAACGATTAATCGGCCGATTTGATCTGGCCGATAGATATCGACTAGATTTTCCGACTGTGCCACGGTGGACGTGGAGTAATCTCAGCGGAACATCTAGGTCGTACCTAGATAGGTTCCTAGTTAGAAATAAGGATAGGGACATATTAAGCTGTCCACGAATGTTCATGGTTGACTATTCGGATCACAAGTTGGTGACCTGAGTGGTCAACCTTGATAGAACTCATAGACAGGGACCCGGTTACTGGAAGCTAAACTTGTCTTTACCGACAAACAAAGCTTACAGTAAGCGGATTAGCACACTAGTTAAGCAGAGTTTGACGGGGGAAATTGTCAACAACAGGTGGTGGGGCTCTCTAAAGAGAGAAATTAGAATAGAATCGATAGGTTTTAGTCGGGAATTAGCATCAGATGGGAATAGAACTGAAAGGGAATTAACAAATAGAGTAGAAGAGGCGATTAGGAGTGGCAACGTGGCCGGCGTGCTGGCGTCAAGAACGGTCCTAGACCAGTTCTTTGATGCGAAGCACGAGGGCTGCGTTGTCAGGAGTAATATACGTGCTCTGGGTAACGAGGGAGCCAAAGCTGTTAGCTGGTCCCGAGTGACAGAGGCAAAAAGTGGAAACAAGTCGACGATTCGGTCTTTGAAGGACCAGGATGGACGCGTGATCCTTGAACCTGAGCGGATGAGCGCGGCCTTTCAACGGCGCTTTGCACGACTGTTCGGGAGGGGCGGCGGGCCGGGTGGAGCCATGGATTTCGGTCCATACCTCGACGGTCTGGCGCGGCTCTCGGACGGGGAGGCGAAGTCCTGCGAGAGGCCGATTTCAGCCGCTGAAATAGGGAAGCGCTGAGCCAATGCGGCAAACGCAAATCTCCGGGTCTCGATGGTCTGCCATACGAACTTATGTAGCGATGCCCGGATTGTTCTCCGGTCTCCTCGAGGCGGTCTACTGCAACTGGCAACAGAACGGGAGAATTCCCAGTTCTGTGACCAAGGGCGTAGTCACGCTGGTGAGGAAGGACGAGAACAAGGGGGATGACATAGATAACTTCAGGCCCATAACTCTATTAAACACAGAGTTACAGATTTTGTCCAAGATGTTAGCAAAGAGGTTGGCGCTTGTCGTCGGGAACCTGGTGGGAGAAGCGCAGACATGCGCAATCCCGTCCAGGTCCATACACGACAACCTCCACCTCATGCGATACATCGTAGAGAGGGTAGGGAACGAACCCGGCTTTGGTGGGGCCTTGATCAACTTGGATCAATCTAAGGCGTTCGATAGGGTTGACCATCGGTACCTGGATGCGGTGCTCGCGGCGGCAGGCTTCGGACCCGTTTTCAGGGGCTGGATTGCTGCAATGCACAGCAGCAACACCTGCTCGAGGGTCAAGGTGAACGACTACCTCTCGGAGCCGTTCCAAATCACGCGATCCATTCGACAGGGATGCCCTCTCTCCTCCCTCCTGTATGTGCTGGCTTTCGAGCCACTACTGCGGAAGCTGGAGCTGTTGCAGGGAATCCCCTTGGAACCGGGATTCCGGAAAGCGGTGTCGGTCTACGCCGATGACGTGACAGTAATGGTGTCGTGCGCCTCGGAAATCGGGCAGATCGGCACCTTACTGGAGGAATATGAAAGGTTCACAGGAGCCAAGCTGAACCGGGACAAGTCCGTCGGTTTGCAACTCGGGACGTGGAGGGGCAAAACGATGCCCTCCAACGGCATCGTCGGACGCTGGACGGAGGGACCGGTGAAGCTGCTCGGGGTCTGGTTCGGACCGGACCTCCAGGTGGAGAAAAACTGGGACGAGGTAACGGGCAAGGGGTTTGCACTCGCCCAGAAGTGGGCCGAGTGCAAACTATCCCTGAAAGGTCGAGCGGAGGTGGCGAACGCTTATATAGCGTCCGTCATCTACTACCGATTGACCGTCGTGCCTTGCCCAGAGAAAACACTCGCCAAAATGGAGCGCGCGCTCTTCTGATTTCTTTGGAAGAAGCGGGCTCCTTTGATGAGAAGATCCATCTGCTGCCAACACCCTTCGAACGGAGGGTGGGGCTGCCGTGGCTGACGATGCGTAGACACGCATTAAGGCTACGGCACCTCCAGGTATTCCTCACCGGTCAGCCGGTGTGGGCCCTGTTTGTGAGGCGAGCCTTTCCGAGACTCGTATCACTCACCGAGCTGCAATCCTGGGTCAAGCAAAGACCGAGAAAAGTGGGCGACTGGCACATTGAATGTACCCAAGCGCTCACGGCCCTCTGGCAAGCGGATCCAGCAATCAGTGGAGACTCAACCTCAACATTCTATAGAGGGTTGGTGCGCAGTAAGTGCGACGACGCTCTCGGAGAGGCTCTGGGCATGGAGGAAGACGAGCTGGCCAGTCTGTTCGGTAGGACGTTTGGCCCGGGACCGATGGACAACTTCCAAATGTCCCTGGCTTGGCAATGTTACCGAGGAGATCTACCCATTCGGGACAAGCTCTACAGACACGGGCGCCCGGGTAGGGACCCCTCGAAGAAGATCTGTCCAAGATGCGTGCATGACGAGGAAATCGTCGCACACGCATTCGTACACTGCCCGGGCGTTGCTGACCTGTGGAGCTATGTAGAACGACTACTGTCGCGGGTGGCACCAATCCGGTTGACCACCGAGAACATTGTCACAATCAAACCGCCTCCCCTTTCAAAAACGAAGGAGAGGCGGTTTTCCTCTGTGTGATAGCCATGGCGAAAGAAGTTGTATGGTGGACAAGGTTGAAAGGGCTGAGGTCAGACACCTATCTCTCCGGCCAACAACTGGTCTTTTTTTTCAAGTACCACTTTAGAAGAAGGATCAGAATGGAGAGAGAGGTGCTCTACCCCAGCAAGTTTTATGAAAGATGGGTGAAAGTAGCGAGAATGGCCCGAGTGAATGGGCCTTCTCTCTATATCAACCTGTAGGTGAGAGAGGAGAAGAATGAGAAGAGGAAGGAAGCACCCGCTCTTTGTGCTCCTGAAGAGGAGGGTTGCACATTTTTTCGGGGGTGTGTGCGACCCATGTCAACGCTCCTCCCTATTGAGGACATCGATTGTTAAATTCAATTTGTTATATGTTTTTTACACGTCTTTTTAAATGTATGTAAACTCCCCCCTTTGTATTTGTCCCAATCTTTGATGCCCTGGTGGCAAATAAATAGAAATATATATCAATTAACGCCAAACTCTCCCTCTCTGTATATCTACAATACGAAACTCTCTTCAAATCCCTCTCTCTATATCAATAAACATCAATCTCTCCCCCTCTCTATATCTGATATACAACACATTCTCTCAACCTTCCCCTCTATATCAATTACCACCAAACTCTCCCCCTCTCTATATCTTTATTCATCCCTCCCGTGTGTCTCTAGATAACATGTACATAAATTGTAACGCAAAAGAGAGGGGTATTTTGGTATTTTGGGGAGAAAAATATTATTATCGGCGTGGGTCCTATGACCCCCCCTCCCCTCCCCGGCCCCTCCTAGTTTCACGGCCCCTGGTACACATTCGGCGTTTCTATATAGGAGCTATAGTAGGTATTTTGATCTAGATATTTATTAGTCATCTACTCGTTTCTTATTTACACTTTGTTGAAGATTTAAAACTTGTTCTGTCTGGAGAAAAAGCTTGTGAGCTGTGTTGGACTTATAGTTGCATGTAAATTCTTTGGAGATAAGGATTTTGCAGGCGGTCACTTGCCACAGGTATTCATAATTTAGCATAATTTGATCCATAGCAGTAATCTTTGCCATTGAAAGTCAACAGTAGCAGTCAGAATGCCGAGTATTGTAATCAGCGATTGTCAGGGGTCAAACGTATTTCGGATTTCAGAGATGACTGTGCCCTACTGCACGCTACGTGCAAATGGAATGATCAGCGCTTACAGTAGTCACCAGACCTCGGAACATAAGCATATTGGAATTTTAGATGAGGAGATTGATCAGTTAATGCACCACACTATCGCTTCTACACTCAAACCTATTTAGTGTGACGAGGACACATGTTCGGCAGAGGTGATCGTGTTGTATACAACACACAAAGCGTCATTTTAGGGCTGTGACAGCTCAACTCCTGCTCCGCAACTCCGGTTATACAGAGTCTAGAGACACCTATTGTTCAAATATTCCGATACAAAATAAAGAGATCGATAATTAAACGAACTGCCTGAAACTGTTGATGTAATATAAACGGAAACAATATTTAGTTCATAACTGGTGAATTACATATTTTAACTACTCAGTGAAGAGTCCGTAATTCTAAGATGTTATCTTCAGTAATAAACCACATCGTATTTATCAGTAGTATGGGAGGAGGGCACCAAAACATCACCATCAGTTATGGTTTAGTAGACGTTTGTGTAAATGCAATCAAGAAATTAAGAATGAAAAATTGAATATACTTGGTTGCACTGAAAATATTCAGTTGACCTATCATCATATAGGACTAAATATTATAATAGAACGAAGATTAACTTCAGTGTTTAGATTTCCTGAAGGCAAGCGTAGATTGATATATTCCGATACTTTTGAAGTTGGAAAATGAAATTTAATCAGTTTAGTTGTGTCGCTCATGTTTGATAAATTTCTTCTGTTTACTAGCAACGAAGAGTGAAATGCAGCATAAAGAAATAAATCTTATACACAGTTAATAACGAACCTGACTGAAGGCCTCTTTCATCTAGTTTATACACAAGGTGCATTTGATTCAGATAATAGATATTAATAGATGTTATTATTGTTGAGAAATTATTAGTGCTACTTGCCTATTGCGGCGATTGTGTTCTTTTTGTTGATGTGTTTCTTTTAGAAACTTTATGACGGCTCTTCTTCTCTTACTCGCTCCTATTACTATAACAAACTACTAACCATCACATTTGTTAAAGATGGTGAAGTTTATGACCTTGATCATCATAAACATTTTCAACATAATTGTTTCTACTTTTGGCACAAGGCCAGCAATCATCCCAGTGTATTACTGGTACTTTATTTTATCGGCCCCGCAAGGATGTAAGGCAAAGTTAACCTCGGCGGGATATTTGAACTCAGAATGGCAAGGGCCGTAACTCTGTGCGTCAAAGCATGGCGTCCGACCCTCTACCGAGACTGCCAAATCATCGTCATTCTCACCAGCGTCATCGCCTTCAACTACATCATCATCACCATTATAGACCATACCACCAACATCATCGTCATTACCATGACTTGTCACTTTCATTGTCATCGGCACCACCTCCACAATTACTAATGGGGGGGGGGATAGAGAGGAGGAGGCAGTAGTGGTGGTGGTGGTGGTCGTCGTCGTTGTCGTCGACGTCGTTGTCCTCGTCGTCTTGATGGTGGTGGTGCTGGTGGTGCTTGTGGCAGTCGTAGTAGTAGTAGTAGTAGTAGTAGTAGTAGTAGTAGTAGTAGTAGTAGTAGTAGCAGCAGTAGCAGCAGCAGCAGCAGCAGCAGTAGTAGTAGTAGTAGTAGTAGTAGTAGTAGTGGTGGTGGTGGTGGTGGTGGTGTGGTGGTGTGGTGGTGCGGTGGTGCGGTGGTGTGGTGGTCGTGTGGTGGTGTGGTGGTGGTGGTTTTGGTGGTGGTGATTGTGGTGGTGATTGTGGTGGTGTTGGTGGTAGTAGGACTAGTAGTAGTAGTAGTAGTAGTAGTAGTAGTAGTAGTAGTAGTAGTAGCCGTAGCAGCAGCAGCAGCAGCAGTGGTGTTGTGTGGTGGGGTGGTGTGGTGGTGGTGATGGTGGTAGTTTGGGTAGTAGTAGTAGTAGTAGTAGTAGTAGTACTAGTAGTAGAATGCCACATGAGGAGGAGGCTTAACTTAAGGGTGTCAATTATTTAGTATTTATTTTGTTTGGTCTAGAGGAAGCTGTCTACCCTGGGTATCACATAACCCTCCAATACAGGTCACTTCTATACACTTCACTTTTCTCTTAAACATTTGCATGACGAGGGTTGCGGTAAATATTATGTCTAAAAGTCTTTAAAAGTATGTCTTGCTGCAAGATGCTCATAAGACCGGGCTTATCCCGGTTTCTTCGGCGTTAAGCGACCGAAAATAAGTGTTTCTACTTTTGGCACAAGGCCAGCAATTACCCCAGTGCATTACTGGTACTTTATTTTATCGACCTAGTAAGGATGAAAGGCAAAGTTAACCTTCGCGGGATTTGAACTCAGATCGTGCCTATATAAGAAACCTTTTTTGTGGGAGTCTAGGCGAGTGGAATGGCAATATCGGTAGAGGGTTGGACGCCATGCTTTGCAACATAGAGTGACTGCCCTTTATGATATGAGTTCAAATCCCGCCGAGGTTAACTTTGCCTTTCATCCTTACGGGGTCGATAAAATAAAGTACCAGTCACACACTGGAGTCGATTTAATCGACTTTCCTCTCTCCCAAAATTGCTGGCCTTGTGCCTATATAAGAAACTATTATTCTGGGAGTCTTCTGTAATGTTATAAATATTGCCCTTCTTAGTCTGACTAAACTTTTGAACTTTAAACAATCTCACACAGACAAGCACACACATGATTTTGAGCGTACAACAATACATAGTATATGCATTTAATGATTTGGTGGCAAACTTAACCTGTCGCCACTTAACATCAGCCCCTCACCCTTGGATGCTGGATCACGGCTGTAGGCACTCAGACCGGATCTCCGATCTAAATATAACTCGATATATCGATATACTGCTTTTAGATACTGTACTCTATGAGTCATTGTTTCTTCCTCCATTTTCCCAACAAAGGTCATGCAAAAGGTAACAAGTGTTAACGTCCCTGCCCTAACTAAATATTATGTCCTTATGGATAAACCAATACACTGCAACAGTGTAATAACAATATAATCGAAACAAATGGCAATAGTGACACGTAACGAAACAACAATCTTTTAAGAACCAACAATCCAACACGCTAACTCAAACTGTGAACTTGAACTCCAGCTTTGACTATCAACACACGAACTGTGGAACTAGTACCAACTTTGACTATCAACACACGAACTGTGGAATTAGTACCAATTTTGACTATCAACACACGAACTGTGGAACTAGTACCAACTTTGACTATCAACACACGAACTGTGGAATTAGTACCAACTTTGACTACCAACACTAGAACTGTGGAATTAGTACCATCTTTGATTACCAACACTAGAACTGTGGAATTAGTACCAACTTGACTACCAACACTAGAACTGTGAAATTAGTACCAACTTTGACTACCAACACACGAACTGTGGAACTAATACCAACTTTGACTATCAACACACGAACTGTGGAATTAGTACCAACTTTGATTACCAACACACGAATTGTGGAAGTAGTACCAACTTTGACTATCAACACACAAACTGTGGAATTAGTACCAGCTTTGACTATCAACACATGAACTGTGGAACTAGTACCAACTTTGACTACCAACACTAGAACTGTAGAACTAGTACCAACTTTGACTACCAGCACACGAACTGTGGAACTAGTACCAACTTTGACTACCAACACTAGAACTGTGGAACTAGTACCAACTTTGACTACCAACACACGAACTGTGGAACTAGTACCAACTTTGACTACCAACACACGAACTGTGGAACTAGTACCAACTTTGACTATCAACACACGAACTGTGGAACTAGTACCAACTTTGACTATCAACACACAAACTGTGGCACTAGTACCAACTTTGACTATCGACACACGAACTGTGGAACTAGTACCAACTTTGACTATCAACACACGAACTGTGGAACTAGTACCAACTTTGACTATCAACACACAAACTGTGGAACTAGTACCAACTTTGACTATCAACACACGAACTGTGGAACTAGTACCAACTTTGACTATCAACACACGAACTGTGGAAGTAGTACCAACTTTGACTACCAACACACGAACTGTGGAACTAGTACCAACTTTGACTACCAACACACGAACTGTGGAACTAGTACCAACTTTGACTATCAACACACGAACTGTGGAACTAGTACCAACTTTGACTATCAACACACAAACTGTGGAACTAGTACCAACTTTGACTACCAACACACGAACTGTGGAACTAGTACCAACTTTGACTATCAACACACGAACTGTGGAACTAGTACCAACTTTGACTATCAACACACGAACTGTGGAACTAGTACCAACTTTGACTATCAACACACAAACTGTGGAACTAGTACCAACTTTGACTACCAACACACGAACTGTGGAACTAGTACCAACTTTGACTATCAACACACGAACTGTGGAACTAGTACCAACTTTGACTATCAACACACGAACTGCGGAACTAGTACCAACTTTGACTATCAACACACGAACTGTGGAACTAGTACCAACTTTGACGACCAACACACGAACTGTGGAATTAGTACCAACTTTGACTACCAACACACGAATTGTGGAAGTAGTACCAACTTTGACTATCAACACACGAACTGTGGAACTAGTACCAACTTTGACTACCAACACACGAACTGTGGAACTAGTACCAACTTTGACGACCAACACACGAACTGTGGAATTAGTACCAACTTTGACTACCAACACACGAATTGTGGAAGTAGTACCAACTTTGACTATCAACACACGAACTGTGGAAGTAGTACCAACTTTGACTATCAACACACGAACTGTGGAATTAGTACCAACTTTGACTATCAACACACGAATTGTGGAAGTAGTACCAACTTTGACTATCAACACACAAACTGTGGAATTAGTACCAACTTTGACGACCAACACACGAACTGTGGAATTAGTACCAACTTTGACTATCAACACACGAACTGTGGAACTAGTACCAACTTTGACTACCAACACACGAACTGTGGAACTAGTACCAACTTTGACTACCAACACACGAACTGTGGAACTAGTACCAACTTTGACTATCAACACACGAACTGTGGAACTAGTACCAACTTTGACTATCAACACACGAACTGTGGAACTAGTACCAACTTTGACTACCAACACACGAACTGTGGAAGTAGTACCAACTTTGACTACCAACACACGAACTGCGGAACTAGTACCAACTTTGACTACCAACACACGAACTGTGGAAGTAGTACCAACTTTGACTACCAACACACGAACTGCGGAACTAGTACCAACTTTGACTACCAACACACGAACTGTGGAAGTAGTACCAACTTTGACTACCAACACACGAACTGCGGAACTAGTACCAACTTTGACTACCAACACACGAACTGTGGAAGTAGTACCAACTTTGACTACCAACACACGAACTGCGGAACTAGTACCAACTTTGACTACCAACACACGAACTGTGGAAGTAGTACCAACTTTGACTATCAACACACGAACTGCGGAACTAGTACCAACTTTGACTACCAACACACGAACTGTGGAAGTAGTACCAACTTTGACTACCAACACACGAATTGTGGAAGTAGTACCAACTTTGACTACCAACACACGAACTGTGGAACTAGTACCAACTTTGACTATCAACACACGAACTGTGGAACTAGTACCAACTTTGACTATCAACACAAGAACTGTGGAAGTAGTACCAACTTTGACTATCAACACAAGAACTGTGGAAGTAGTACCAACTTCTCCATTTACTCAGACCGCTACTATTTATATGTAGTGGTCGAACCCAGGGGGTGTCGAAGTGGTGTACAACACTAAACCATCAACAAGCCCCATAAACATAGACGAAATCGTGGAAACACAACCATTAAACTGACAAAGTAGATTTATTGTTGTTATAGTTTTTCTTGTTTTTCTTCTTGTTTAACCATAACCACTGACTAACCTTGATTTAGTAAACCTGTGGTAAATAAATATTCCAGCCATGAGAGTTCTCTTTTATTAGGGGTATATATAATATCACTCACGCTTACCTTGCGGTGTTGATGTGTATAGGAGCGTCAAATAGACTGTCATTTGTATACAATTAAAGAAACTTTAAATGTACACACACGTACACATACACACTATGTAGAAGAAATAAATAGATAAATATAAATACAAACAGTGCGAGATGAGATGGAAATAATTAGATTGATATTAGTTCTTGAAGTTATAGTTCTTGTTATTGTTTGTTATTGTTTGTTATTGTTTGTTATTTGCCGATATAGTGGTTGTTGTCGTTGTTGTTGGTATTATTTCAATTTAAGATGAGATAAATTTTTATTCGAGACATCTCTTTGATCACCCATTATTATAAAGCTGGCGTTGATGATGAATTTTTTATCATCCACCAACGCCATCTCCGACCCCTCCTCCATGTATTTCTTGTTTTTCGTCTTCATTTTCTCTTGTTTCTATGTTACAATGTATGTTTGATTGTTTCGTGCTTTGATTAGGATTTTTTTGTTCTGTTTATGTTATTTTGTCTATATTTTATTTTTTTTGTCGTAATCTCATAAGCAAATTTCTACAATTTTAATGATGTGAAAGAAATATTTAAAAATTACATACATACTTACATGCATACATACGTATGTATGTAAGTATGTACGCATATATATATATATATATATATATCTTTATATATATATATATATATATGGAAAGATATATAAATATATATATATATATATATATATATGGAAAGAAAGTGAGAGAGAGATACCTACTTACATGATAACATACACATATACATGCATGCATGCACATATGCGTAATCACAGATAAATATATGTACACCCCTACAGCAATATATACGTACATAATATCATCCATCTATGCATACATATATACATACATTCATACATACATACATACATACATACATACATACATACATACATACATACATACATGCATACACAATTACATACATATATACATACAAAATAGATGATTGAAGGTAATTAGAAAATATTTGCTTTATATTCTTTATGTTTAATTTTAAAAACAATGTTTCTGCTGTTTTTATTTAGAGTAACGTACAATTTTGTTATAAAGTTGTCATATGTAATTTTTTATAACGTGTCTATATAATTGATTGTGATATATCATATCATATCAAATGTACACTATGTCTTCTGTACACTGTAATACTGTGATATATATATATATATATATATATATATATATATATATATAAACTAGTGTGATATCATAAATCTCCATATACACACATATGCACACGTATATATATATATATATATATATATATATATATATATATATATATATATATATATATATATATATACATACATATATATGTGTATATATATATATATATATATATATGCGTGTGTATGTGTGTGTGAGTGTACTCATATATATATATATATATAAATGAAGTTTTATTGTGTATCGACCTGATTACGCGCATTTCAATAAAAACCTAAACCAGGGCGATACACAGTAAAAACCTAAATACATGTAAATGAACCTTCATTAGAGAGAGGGGGGGGGAGATAATCCTCGTACATATATGTATGTGTTTGTTTGTACACAAGTATTTTTAGATTGATCATTTGATTTCGTGTAATGAAAATGTATACAATCATTTTACTTGTGATTTTGAAATGTCT
>OZ024746.1:73910242-73915242 GCA_964016885.1 Eledone cirrhosa | reverse complement strand
TTTTACTGTACACCTGTTATTCTCTATATTATATACGATTATGTTTCATCTGTATATTATTTTCGCCTGCAAATTTTCTCTATATGATATACGTCTGCAATTTCTTTTAATATGAAATCCTTACATGACTGGAATTTCTTTTAATTCCTTTATATGAATACTTGTCATCTCCATAGAGCAGTTGTCACTAAACACGGGTTGTTTTGAATCATCACTTAATACGGCGTATATATGCTTCGGTAGCACACACATAGCCATACACAAACACATACACACACACAAACACACATATACTCTCTCTCACACACACACACACACACACACACACACACACACACACACACACACACACACACACACGCACACACATACATACATACATACATACATACATACATACATACATACATACATACATACATACATACATACATACATGGTGGCTGCCAACTCGTTTTCAAGTACGGCTACTACTTTATATCCATGTAGGAGAACCCCTACCCATGCGCTGAACGAGTGTGGCTTTCTAGTCCAGCCAGCGACTTGAAAACTCTGGTACAAACACTACACTTGTGACAATTATTGACACATAGTGCTTGGCGCATGGTACCATGTGACGACAAGTGCAGAGAGATCTCCAGATATAAAGCAATTCCTGTGCCGTAAAGCTTTTATAGTGAGCAAAGGCACTGCACAAAGCCAGTCCCACTCTCTTAACCAAGATGATATTTACCAAAAAGAAGAACAAGTCAACATACATACATATAAGCATTGGATACCATCAGGGTTGCAGGTGTTATATCGGAGTTTTCCTTCTCCTAGAATTCTGCCTTGACAAAGGCTAAGGGGTCATCTCTCCTGGTGATTTTGGATGGCCATTGACTCTTAAGAGCTCCTTTGCCCTTTGACAGGTTTTGTTTTTAGTCCTGCAGGATGTCCAAAGTCACCCTCCTCACCAAGAAACCTTGGTGGGGTTGCCAGTTTAGTTGCCAACGACCCGACCATGAGACAGGTTGTACTGGGATACATGTTACCAGTAGCACCAACTGGTGACCTGACATACATACATACATACATACATACATACATACATACATACATACATACATACATACATACATACACACATAAGCTATCTTTGTACATATATAATTTCTTTACGTATGAGTGTCTCATACATCTTTCATATTAATGCAGCTGTTTTCCTTGTACCTCTGGGATACTTATACATTTTATCTCTTCAGTAAATATGTCTGTTAATTTGTTAAGATACTTTTCCTAGCAAACTAAAAATGCTTCGAAAATGTCATTGCACAACTAAGGTATTGCATTGGTTTTATGATGAACAATGATGCGGCTGTAAAAGCCATTGAGATACGATTTCGAAGGACGATAAGATATGATACGATTATATGAATATTTTAGATTTTCTAATTAGTTTCCAATAATTTTCAAGATTTTCTAATTAGTTTCCAAGCTACTTCATCGGAATTTAGATAATGGCATCTCGCTGGTTAGAATGTCTCAGGAAAGAATCGCTGGACAGATTTTACGGACAAAATCAACCGCCAGGAAGTCCACCCAGGGGTAGACACTATGCAAGATTTTTGGATAACATCCATGAGTCTGGCTTGTCTCGCTTGGGGATCCAGCCGAATCAGTTGCAGACGCGGTTGCGTCTGACAGGACCTGCTGGAAGGAGTGTTTGAGGACTCTGCCACCACGACCTTCTCTCCGGGAGTAAGTGGGCTAAGAAGAAGAAGAAGTTAATATGCATAAGGAAAGTATATACTTTCAGACGTTCAACCATCTGGCAGGATGGTATACGATGCTGACGATAGCTAATAAGCTTGAAACTAGTACATCGTTCCTGTGTCAGTGTTGAACAAAAAGGTGACCTGGTTGCCTAAACACTGTACGGCGTAATTCGGGCTGTTTGTTTGTTTACAAACAAACCGAGCATTATAATAAATGTTCGGTAAACCGATTCGTGCATATATATATATATGTGTGTACATGTATGTATATATATACACACTACTGTACATCTGTATACAAATATGTATGTACGTATACATACATACTTATATATATATATATATTGTTATATTTAGGGATGGTCATTTTACCAATTAAACACACGCACCATATAACTTTCACTTTAGTTTTATTCTTCCGTCAAAGCTCTTTCATCACACCAATGTGACCACCTCAACGACTATCGATTTTTTTCTACATTTTCTCGTCCTACATGTCTATTTCATTTTGCCGTTATCAATTGCCAAAATGATCAACCCCAAATATAACAATATTGATTTCAGCACATGATTTCAAATCAAGATTCTTACTGACCCCCCCCCCCCCCATATATATATATATATATATATATATATATATATATATATATATATATATATATATTCCCTACGGCCTATTAATCTCATTACTCAGACAATGAGACAAGATTTAAACGTAGAAAATTATTAAACTTGTACCCAGTATGCTTACCAAAGATTATGTGAATCTAGAGAGAACCCTTTTTCTGGGAGAAGGAAAACTCTGCTCTAAATCCTCCGACTCGGTTGTAGCCAATGATATTGCTCTGTTCATGTTTTTTTTTGTTTTGTTTTTTTTTTGTGTCACTGTTGTTCCAAGAGTGGAGTTGGTCCAGTGCAAGACCTTTCTTCATTAAAAAAATGTCAAGCACAGACATCAGTTGATTTATATATCTTTCACGTATGTTGCAAGGCTGGCCGTAGCCGTAAAAGAATGTTTTCTTTTCTTGCTTTCGCTGCAGCATATTCACAAAGGAATGTAAGTCCTTGGTAGGGCTAAAAAGTCGTGTTCGCGCAACATATGCCTGATGGCAATGCTCGAAATTGAGATGTAGCCATTATGTTTGCATATATATATGATGGTTGCTTGATGTTCTTTGAAACTCACTAAACTAGCAGATATAGAATGTCTATATCCTATGCTCATTGGTGTTTGAAACCTTAGGTAGCATGCATTTGTATTGAGAACTTATTTATATAATATATTTTGGCTCTGTACATTACATAAAGCGCTCATTTTCCTTGATCTATTCTACGGAAACTCCTAGCATTATATATATGACAGAAAGAGAGACGGATTGATAGAGTGTGTATTTTTCAGAAAGGTATTTTCGAAGGTGTAGATAACAATTACGTTGATAAAAGAGTTTTTTTTGGGTTTTTTACTATGGGAACATCCGTAATTTTATGCTATTTTAAAGCAAAGGATTATCCAATTTAATTCATTCATAAAGGACAGCTCGTACATATAACCCCAATTTATATAATAAACTTAATTGTATAAGATATAGAGACTAGTACTTATTTAACTCCGAAATGGAAAATGTCCATCTTAACATTGCCGGGATCTGAAATCAGAATGCAATGATACACAAATATTTACTTTGTTTCACATTCTATCATTTTTGTAATCACACCCACTTACCTTTTCTAACAATAAATGCATTGAAATTAGAATAAATAAAACGAATGTATGTTTGAGGAGAGGCGGGATGCTGAGAGACTTATTTTAATGGAAATAGTGTTCTATTTTCGATAAGAATATTGTGTATTTCAGAACAGTAGAATTGAACTCGGGAGCTTTAAAAGATTGCCATCGAAGCCAAATTCTGTCATTTCATGTTACAAAGATGGAAATAATCCAAGACAATAAAGCTTGCTCTTTTATCTTCAACACAATAATAATTATAAAAATTTAGTAGACTGTGCCAAAGTCACCCGTACGAAAATTATCAGTTACAGAATCAGAGAAAAGTAAAATAGCTTTATAAATGTTGAAACTCTAGAAATGAGTTTTATGATATATCGTGTCAGCTTTACTTAAGTATAAACATGAAAGTAATACCAACACTTATTGTGAACTTCAGAGCTTATTCTAATCTAAACTACAATTTGTTTTCAAGTAACAACCACGTGAAATTTATTTTAGTAAAATAATGAAATTATTGTAAACTTGAAACTGTAGCGATATTTAATTTTGTTATAGTATTTTGTTTTACCTCTATCTATAGATAAATTCCATTGAGTATTCCTTATTCTAATCATTTGTACACTTATAAGGCATACCTTAATCATACACAACGTAATGTTCAATTGATCGTGCAATCTTTTGTACGTTTAACACTGAAAAAAATAATTTTGGTACATTGGTATGACATTAACACAAGTTCTAACAGAAGCCACATTCGTATTTCTAACTTTGAGATAATTCCTCAGTGTTATTTTATTTCCAAGATTAACAGGAATAATTCCAATCTAAGCTCTATATGAACTTTGGTTGTTATTGTAGCAACAGACAGAACCCTTAATTCAATAGCTTAAGTACTCTGTATATGTAAGACTAATTTTATTACCCAACTCTAATAATTGTTTCTACTTTAGGCACAAGACCAACAATTTGAAGGGGGGTCTATTAAATCAACCCCAGTTAATTACTGGTGCTTTATTTTATCGACCCTGTGATGATGGAAGACAAAACTAACCTCGGCGGGATTTGAACACAGAACGTAACTCTATGCTTCAGAGCATAGTGTCTGAAGCTCTACGGATATGCCAATCCACACCATGTGTGTGTGTGTGTGTGTGTGGAGACACCTGAGTTAGTGGTTAGAAAGGTGGATTCACAATCATGAGCTTGTGAGTTCGATTCCCGGATCGAGTGATGCATTGTGACCTTGAGCAATACACAATATTTCACGTTACTCCAGTTCACTCAGCTGTAGAAATAAATTGCGACTTTGGCTTTCCATTGGTCTACATCAGTGGCTGTGTGGATGGAGAGTGGAGACTGGTATCCATGGCCTAGTGCCTCGTAGGGGAACTTTCTAGGTGCAAAACCCATGGTCATTTGAGACTAAATGAGGTCTTATATATATATATATATATATATATATATATATATATATATATATGTGTGTGTGTGTATTCTCGGGTGTTTTCAAGTCG
>OZ024746.1:73902742-73907742 GCA_964016885.1 Eledone cirrhosa | reverse complement strand
CATTCCAGTATGTGCCAGTTCTTTCTGCCCTGCATGTATGTGTTCGTCGTGTACCTGTGTACAATTACGGAAGTGTCTATTTGTAAGAACATTACAATATGTATATGTGAATATGGTGCTTCTGAAGGAGATTGTATCTGTATATATATGTAAATAACTTACTATCTTTGGAGATTATTTTATTATTATTATTTATTATCATTATTACTTCTTCGCTCAGCTTCTAACGCTGAAGTTATATTAATGTGTTAGCTGTTCACTACCAGTGAACTGAGGTAACATCCCTTATTTTTCGAGTACTCTCCGGAGTATTCGAGCTGTTTTTTGTAAGTGTTCCATCTGTATTGCAATCTTTATTTGTTTAATGCCACCCGTATTATTATTATTATTATTATTATAATTTGAAAGGCGGTGGATTGGCAGTATCGGTAGAGGGTCGGACGCCATGCTTTGACGTATAAAGTTACGGGCCTTGCCATTCTGAGTTCAAATCCTGCCTTTCATTACGGGGTCGATAAAATAAAGTACCAGTAATGCACTGGGTAATTGCTGGCCTTGTGCCTAAAGTAGAAACGATTATTATAATTTGAAACTTCCTTTGGGTTCTGCTTCTTTCCAAATCATGTCGAATGTCAACCTGGCACCTGAGGCAAAATTCGATAATACACACGTATATAGAGAGTAATTTCGTTAGTTCAGTAGATAGGGATAGAAAAGGTGGGCCACATTTCAGAACGGTTACCTATTCATATTAAAAAATTATGATCTGCATGGTCGACCTAAAGAGAGCATGTATGGATCACAACTTTAGTTAAGTCTAAGTTGACAAAGCGTTCATCATGAGCAGGTGGTGGGGTGCTCTCAAGAGAGAGATGACAGTAATATTAATAGATTTTAATTAAGTATGAGCTAGAGGTTGTGTATGGTCATGCTCGGGATTGCGCAAATTATTGTTGTTATTAAAGGAAAGGTTAATAATAACGGCAACAACAATAATAATAATAATTGTTTCTACTTTAGGCACAAGGCCAGCACATACCCAGTACATTACTGGTACTTTATTTTATCGACCCCGCAAATAATAATGATTTCTAGTATAGGCACAAGGCCAGTAATTTTGGGGAGGAGAAAGTCGATTAAATCGACCCCAGTACGTTACTCGTGCTTTATTTTATCGACCCCGTAAGGATGAAAGGCAAAGTTAACCTCAGCGGGATTTGAACTCAGACTGTAAAAGACCGTAACTCTATGCTGCAAAGCATAGAGTCCGTCTCTCTACCGATACTGCCAATCTACCGCCCTAACAATAATAATCATTATAATGATTCGTTTATTCACGTTTATTATTAATAAGATGATTGACAGTATCGGTAGAGGGTCTGATGCAGTACTTAGCAGCATAGAGTTACGGCACTTTACGACCTGCTTTCAAATGCCGCCGAGGTTAAGTTTGCCTTTCATCCTTTCGGTCTCGATAAAATAAAGTACCAGTAATGCACTGGATAATTGCTGGTCTTGTACCAAAAATAGAAACAATTATTATTAAGATGTTCTTTATCTGTCACTAGTGTTGCTTTACGGCATAGAGTTATGTCCCTTTACGTTCTTAGTTCAAATCCCGTCGAGGTTAACTTTGCCTTTCATCCTTATGGGGTCGATAAAATATAGTTCCAGTAATGCACTGGGATAATTGCTGGCCTTGTGCCAAAAGTAGAAACAATTATAAGAAATATTATCATCATCATCATCATCATTATCATTATCATCATTATCATTATCATCATCATTATCATTATTATCATTATCATTATCATCATCACCATCATCACCATCATCATTATCCCAGTTTGGATATTCTATATGTTTTATAGAAACTTTTCCCCGGTTTCCCTTTATCTTCTGACCCGCGACATTTCTTTTTTTCCTGTGGAGTCTTTATATATATATATATATATAAAGTTCCTTATCGAAATACCTCTTGCAAGATTTTATACTGCACATTTCGTATTCAACACCTTATTGTTTATATTTTACATATCATATTTTCATGTTTTTACATTTTATACATATCAATAATTTATTTTCATGTTATATATATATTGTAATTTTTTTTTATTCCCTATTTCCTTTTACTGTTTTTCTTGATCTTGCATTGTAAATTTCGTACTTTTCTTTTATGTTTCATATCACATATATTTATATATGTGTTATCGTATACGCTACATCTCTGTTTCAAATCATATCTTGCCTTTCATCATTTCTTTTTTTAATGTCATATGTTATATATTGTATTTCATATCTATATTTATTATTGCCTATGGCTGAAGTTTGCCCGTATATAGTTTTATTTCATCTAAGTTCAAATTGTTCCAAAATTGACTCCATTTCAGAGTTACCACTAATGAGTAAAAGAGAGAACCTATGCGTGATTGTTTCAACTGCGAGAAATAGTTGACGTGGATGGATGGATTAATGGATAGACGGACAGACTGACGTCCGAAAAGTGTGCCCGCGTGACATTTCATTGAAAAACAGCGAAAAAGAGAACAGCAATAGACGACTGCTTCGAAAGCAACAAATGTAGCTAACATACCACATTTAGTGGAGCAAATAAAATTATAAATCAATTGAAATTATACTCGTAACGAGAAGTTATAAGCAATAATTGTTTCTACTTTTGGCACAAGGCCAGCAATTACTCAGTACATTACTGGTACTTTATTTTATCGATCCCGTAAGAATGAAAGGCAAAGTTAACCTCGGCGGAATTTGAATGACATTTCTAGTCGAAGAATTCAACCCCGAAATTTTAACTGCTTAAAATTTGTTTGTTCTTCGTGATACTGGCGTAACCAATCCTGTGAGTTTTACTACGGAAATAGTTCAAATTCCACATGAATAAGCTATTTTCAGAAAAAAACTATACCCCTAGTCATTCTAGGTGGTGATAATTATGTAGTAGACTATACTTCGTCGAGGAGGTCTCAAGAAGCCGAAACATGTCCAGATTTGTTTCACTGTACTTATCAAAGATCAGAATTACTCCATACTTCATTGAATTTTATTTAATAAAACTATATTAATCAAAGTATTCCACATTGGGCTCCAGTTTTTTTTTTGTTTTTTTTCATTTTATTTTTATTCTTTACATTAGATCTGTTTATTTCTTCAAATGAAACTGGTGTTGTCACGTTATGAGGATGATCTCAATTCATTTGTAAAATCCCGAATCTCTCAATTATGAATATAATGAAATTAAACTTAATGTATAAATTATTAACACTGAAAGAAATTCAAAACTTAAACTCTTGTTATTTCGTTACAGTCAATCTTAAAATAGGAAATTCCTAAGTATTCGTTGAAAACGGTGTCCTTAACGTGGCACGCTATTAAAATCTCATAAAACAAAATATCACTATCTAACATATAAATACTTGAGGTTATGTAATGAGAGTATTATCAACGCCCAATTATTATATGGCTGATGGGTATGGGGTGATACTAATATTGAATATCTTCTAGTTGTAGAAAAATTCCGTAATCAAATAGGAAAACGACATTAGGTTGTTTAAAATCTATTCCCCAAAGAGTTGTTTTCCACGCAGTTGTACTAAATCCTACTCATTTATTAATAGTGGAATCTTGGAATTTTAAAATATGTGACGCAGAAGGGTGGGAAATTAAATTAATACTAAGTTGCAGACGGAGAACGTGTTGTAGTATGTCATGTCCCAGATACGGGATTTACCTCCCTTGAATAGAATAAAGGTATTTCCGTCGGGGCGCTTGCTGTCTCTGCGGTCGAAGCCTGCTGGCTCCAATTGTGACGAAAAGCCGGCTATGTCTGCGCTCCTTCTCATTATGTTGTTCAGAGCGGCATGCCGGGGAACCAGCCTGCAGTCTGGCGGCATGATAGTGAGGGCAGGCCGAACGCGTAAACGACAGCTCCACAAGGGAAATTGTGTAGCTCACACACGCAGAGTGCACTCGTCATCAAGAAGGGTACCTGTTGATTAGAATGGTACCAAATTGAGCCACACGCCACTGTTTGGCTGCGAAGCGGAACGGAGGCATGTGAGGCGGTGTTGGTCAAAGCAAGACTCGATCCACATGAAGGTAGAGAATTGGAGAGCCGAGAAATTATTATCGCCAGGTTGCACGTGTGAGTGTGCGCGCGCGTGTACGTATGTGTGTATTGTTTGGCCTTAATTCAACTGTGATGGATCAAACCAATATTGATATCCATTCCAGCCATAGCCACCTCGTCTTTGTTGGTGTAAATATGACTACATGAGTCTTTCCCTGTTTAAAAGAGTGGGATTTGATATAAGGCAGATATCGCTGCTATTTCTAGCAGACAGAGTGGTCATATAGAGGCTACCACGTTTGATCATTGATTATACTGCCACCCTATCTAAAAGACATGATGTATGTTCTAACAGCCATAACTATTCTGTATTGTGTGTGTAGTGAGCCGTAATTTAGAAATTACGAGATATTTGGCTGATATTTCTAACAAGCCAAGTGACTACGTAGAGGCACTCTCGTCGGTTTGGTATTCTTTGAAGTTTAAGGAGTTTGTGCAGATATTTCAGGGGATAGCGATGGTAATGTTGTTGGTGGATATGTCAGAACTGTTAACGATGATGTTGTTAACGATAGTAGGGTTGGTGATGATAGTGGCCTCGCTGCTCGCGTTGGCAATGATGATGATAGTATTAGTACTGGTAGTAATCAGGGTGTTTAAGAAACCTAAGACTGGTTATAAGGGAAGACAGATTGGAATTAAAATTTCACCTTCACGAAAGTCGAATAACATCTCTTCTATGTTATTATAATTTACCTGATTTCCAGTGAAATTGAATTAATTATCCAAATGTTTCCTAATCTTGTGGGCAAAAGTTTGTTATCAACACGGAATAATTAGAGTGACATTCAACGATTGTATTGTCTAAAACATACATATAGTAATTTAAATTGACTGTCAGATAGTAACCTGG
>OZ024746.1:73867742-73877742 GCA_964016885.1 Eledone cirrhosa | reverse complement strand
ATTAACCCGAATGTCGCACCAACACTGATAGATGATGATCAGTTAGAAGAGTTTGGGGTGGGTTACATATTTTTCTGAATGGGAAATCGGGCAAAGAATACAGAGAAGCTAGTTTTTTCTTTGCAATCCGAGCTTCTTCGTAACCTTATAACCGTCAGATTGATAACTAGGTCTGCATTTGGAAGATAAACAATTTGCCTCTATAATAAGTGTCTATTCTTCTACTCTAACCAGTTCTGGCTGAGACAAAACTTCATTCTATGCCATGTTGAAAACTAGACTTCAGAAAATCCCTAAATCAGACAATTTTAATGAAGGACTTCAATCCCAGGGTTAAAACAGATTGGCAATCATTTGTTCAGCAATGATAATATGACAAAATGTTTCGGGACCAGGTTTTCTAATGCGCTGCTGCTACAACATTATATGCTGTTTACTCTGGGGCTTATAGTAGTTTATGCCTGATATTGTTCATTTTAACATTGAAAAGTTGAAAAGCTAAAACGACGGCATTTCTTCCTTCCTGGGTGTTAAAGCTATTTTGTTGTTGATGTTGCTCTCTCTCAAGTCAACTGAATCAGGTGTCATATGATCAGCTATGAATAGAAAAAATAATAACCATGCTGTTTATTAGGTCCCACTACGATTGCCGATTAAATATCAAGCCGACCTATGGTACGTATGAAGTCGGAAAATCACTAGATGCTTCGCACAGATCTGTTGTTTGAGCCGAATGTGGGGAGACAGTGATTTTAGTATGCTATTTTAGTAGTATTAGAAGCTGTTGTATATGTGCGTGGATTTTCATTGATTTTTACATAGAATTGCAGGGACTGTGAGTAATGGAGTTTGCTGTTGTAACAAACTGTGCCGTTTCATATCTAGATGGTATTCTTATTAAGTTCTGTATGTGGTCCGAGGATGAAATATAAGCACAATATATGTACTGTCATTTGTTCATTGCAGTGTATTGTGCTTTGTTGTTTCTTTCTATTATCCAAATACTATAACTTGAATATTCTTTAAGTATGTTTGTAATGTGAATGCTGTAACTCCTAGTATGCTTTTCTTCTAATTATGTCATATATTTATGTTGTTTAGTATGCTGGTTGTATTTCATGTTCTCTGGTGCGAAGAAAGATGATGGGTGGATGTAAAGATATGGTTGTTTTTTTAAATTCTTAAAAAAAGGAAATGTCAACGAGATGCACACGGTAAACACTAAACTAAATTATTTAATTTATGCTATGTGTATTTAATACGTGATAGCAAAAAGTCATTAAAAAAAGATCATATCACTAGCTCATGCGCATGTGATAAATTGTAAGGTTAGTTAATTTCAGTAAATGTTTCTTTTTGTTTCCTTATAATATATAAGCAGCTTAACAATTGCAAAATGAACATATGCACAGAATTTTAGTTTAATGGCGAATAATCTTTAGTAAGTTGGAATTCATCAAAAGATAATTAATCTTTTGAAGAGTTCCGACTTAGAAGTTTAACTGAAGATGGTGCGATCTTTTTCTTATAATCCAATATTCTCATTGTATTATTTTGATATATGTAATACAAAGAATACACAGTTGACACAAAAACCGTAAGCCACACGAATTCTTGTCGTTACTCTCAAATGCTAAGATCACTGTAACAGTCTTATTCTGAAGTTTATAAAACAAAAGGAAGTCAAGAATTAGAATTAGATGTGGATCACTTCACGAAACAGATAAACGTTACACATTTTTCGTAAATATCTCCATTCTTTTCTTTGAAAATATGTTTTTTATTTCACCTTTCTTTAATTTCAACAATCTTGTCGTAAATAGAGCAATGAAGAAGCCTCTATACCCTGCACAACCTGATAGAAATAGCATCTCTTTTGGTGCTATAAGAATGTTTGATCCAGAGTGGCATCTTGTCCAATGTTCTAACAATCGTGCTAACCCCGCCCTAGGCTGGTACATTATTTTCGGTGGATTGGCAGTATCGGTAGAGGGTCGGACGCCATGCTTTGACGCATGGAGTTACGGCCCTTGCCATTCTGAGTTCAAATCCCGCCGAGGTTAACATCGCCTTCCATCCTTACGGGGTCGATAAAATAAAGTACCAGTAATGTACTAGGTAATTGCTGCCCTTGTGCCTAAAGTAGAAACAATTATTTTATCGATCTCGGATGGATGGAAGACAAAGCTGACATTGCTTTAATATGAACTCCAAGAGTAAAGGACCAAAACTAATAACGCTAGATATATAGACCGATGCTCTACCACTGCAATTCCTAGTCTGTGGTCCTTAGATATCTGGGTAGTCCGCATAGGTAGTACTGGATTTCCCACTGCTTGTTGAATAGACATATATGTTTTACACTCGTCACAGATCGTTGGTTGTTCCATTAGTACTGACACGGGGAAAATGACAATATACATAATTACACATACCAGTTTTCTAAAACGGGGATTTGTGAATAAGAACAACTATGTTATCATCAATTTAATAAATTTCATTAAATGGGAGATGGACTGACACTGATATATGACAAGCTCAGTTAATATCAGAATATTATTGTTAGTTAATCTGATAACCTAATACAGACTCAAAACAAATAGTTGAAGGGACTTCAAAAAGTAAATGAACAGGTTAAATACATAATGTACACAAACCTGTAATAGATTTCAAAAAAAGAATTGTTATTACAGTTCAATACCATACACAGTCGGTATTTTGGCTTATACAGACACTATATATATACATACACACACACACATATATATATATATATATATATATATATATATGTGTGTGTGTGTGTGTATATAAAGTTATATCGGTACACACACATTTGTGTCAGCTGCACTCGGTAAGGCATGGGAAGTTATGTAAGCAAATTACAGGCTCTCGGCACGTTTGAAAACTCTAAAGAGTGCGGGAAGGTATGTAAACGCGAAACAAAAAGTAACAATAGAGAGTAATTTAAGTAACATAATACTTATATAATATTACCTGAGAAGAGAGTTAGCAGCCGAAATATACGATAAAATTATATCATTATACATGCAGTGTGGGTAACTAACACTGCTCGAATGTATATACAAGTATACACGTTTTCAATATGTAGGCATGTAAACATGCCAGAAAAAACGAAGTGAAAAATGGTAAACATCTTTAATAGATTTTTGGGCCTAGTTGGGCTCTCCTCAGAAGGTATGTCTATCATCCAAACAACCACAAGGAATCACGTATTTGATAGATTTATATGCATATTCGCAATTTCGTTGTTGTAGTGGCTTCTATGGTATTCTTCACTTAACCACAGTTTTCAATTTGTCACACCTTTAACGTGTATATATATATATATAGAAAGATATATATATATATATATATATATATATATATATATATATATATATATATATATATATATATATATATATATATATATAGTACATTATGAAGAGAGAAGAAACATTAGATATAATTAGTAATAAGATGTATCATACCTAAACTGCTTCTAGATTCCTCGACTACGTAGTTTCGTGGCATAATCAAAAACAATACATCACAGAGATATAGAGTTTTTGTGAGGTCTGCCGACTTATCAAGAGGATACCTCATTAAGGGTTTCAAAACACGTCTGTAAGATGCGAGATAGAATCCAGAAAGTCGGAGGGGGAGTCAATCACGTGATACAGCGGTCAAGAAACAGAGATAAGCCTCTTATAACCCTGAAAGAAATACCACGGAGGCGGAGGGAGTTTTTATATATATATATATATTAGAAAGTGAGGTTTTTTTACAAAATGAAAAAAAAAAACCAGATGTCATACACGAGTGAAAGTATAAGGTAAAAAGATAAAATCGAAAATGCAACTGGAGTCTTTTTATAAATATTTATTTGGTTCCTTTACCGGTTTCGCAGTTCTTGTGCTTTTGAAAAGTAGAATTGAGATGGAGGGTTTGTGGTTTTTCTCGCATCTGGTTAGTGTTTGAATGTTACTTCTGTTTTATATGGAAAAAAGTAGCTCGAAATGCTAGGTTTTTAGAAAAGTAATTTGGCTGGTTGATGACTGTCATGTGAATAAGTATAATAAATTTCGCCCCAGTTCGCGTTACAAAGTTCTTATTATATTTGCCTTTAAAAGGGGGGGGGGGGCTCAGATTGTTTTTTCATATATGAGTGAAATTTGGTTGGTCGATGCAGTCACGTGAATAAGCACATCAACTTTCGCGACAGTTTGTGTTTGAATTTCTTTTTACTTTTAAAAAAGTGGCTCAAGAACGTTTTTTTTATAAATGTAATTTGATTGGTTATAAATAAAATTATGACTGTCACGTGAACAAGTACATTAAATTTCGCGCCCGTATTTTGGAATATTTTTGTAGCCATTTAGAGAATTTTGTGCCAAACAAAAGATAATGGTCAAGAAAAAAGGGATGAGGAGAATTGTTCTGGTTCAGTGAGTATTGCTGATGTGCTGGGGGTGTCAAAATTCAGACTTTCTATTGAAATAAAGAAAGTAGAGATATATATTTTTATTTAAACGTCCAACATACCCCCAGCAAAGCTATGACGATAATCCCAGAACCCATAGACAAAACTATAACCCTAATTAAAAAAACGAATGTCCCCCCACACAAGACAGGACCCGATCCGCAGATCACAACCCACACAAAACCTATTCCAAAACCGTAGACCCTAATCCACACAGAACCTGTTCCAAAATGGTAGATCCCAACCCACACAAAGGAACAAAATTTGCAACCATTGTGAATTGGATGTGGTTATTGATGCCGTTAATTAAATTGTTGAAATCATTTAGTTGTTCGAGTGTGTGAGACCAACGAATAAGACACTCATCCAAGTAGCTTTTCCAATTCTCTGATAAATATTTGTGGAAGTTCAATCCGTATTTTGATTTGGAGTGTTCATATATCTGGACTTCCAAGTATGCCATGACTAATCGCAGTCCCCGATATTTGATTGTAAGTACTGCCATCGAAATCAAAAAGGTCGTTCTGTAAAATATATTTTAATCCCTCGGTGATGAAGCTTTTTTTCTATTCTATCAGGTATCTCATTGGGATATTTCTCTAGCCATTGTTGACATGTTTGAGGAGGTGGTTTAAGAGGTCCAAATCGTCTCTTACAATGCTTGGTATGTGTTTGAGAATTAGTTTTAGCAGTATGTCTATAAAGTTGCTTAGTCTGTGTGTTTCACATTGTGGGCCCGCTACAATTGGTCTTAATTTAAGGTCAGTGGGGTATTGTGTGTTCACGCAGGTTGAGGTGGATTGTTTACTGGCATCGTTAATTATTTTACACTTATGGATCTTCGGAAGTCCGTAAAGGTTGCTGGTTTTGTATTCAAAATGTGTTAAATAATCGCGTTCCTTTTTAGTTAAGTCTTCCTGGTATAGACAAATGAATGTATTTAATCTGGTCATCGTTTTTGATTGTTGGTAGTTTTTTACTCTTTCATAGTAGTTAGTGTCTAGAGAGAGAACATAGAATTTTTATATTGTTCAGCATCCATAATGACGACAGTACTTCCCTTGTTCGCTTCCTTAATTACAATGTCAGTATTGTTTTTTAATGGATAATCGCCCATTCCCTTCGACTCGTGTTAGCTTTGGATTTAGGTTGCGGTAGTTCATAGTATGGGAAAATTGCTATGTGGTCACAAAATTTGTCCAGAAGTCTGTTCCTACCCTTTGTTGGGTTGTAGCTGCTTTTATTCCGTACAATTGATTGGTCGTTATTCTCCTTGTCAAAAAATTCCTCTGTGAGATGTAATTTTCTACAGAAGTGTGATATATCGTCATTTATCTCATTGGGGTTAGAGTATGGTGGTGTTGGTGTGAATTTCAGTCCTTTGGAGAGACTTTTAATTTGTTGGGCTGAGAAGTTTGTATTTGAAAGGTTGATTATTTTCGGTTTTTCAATATCGGTTTGTGCCACCGGGTGTCGTGGGTCCTGTAGCCTTATTCTAAAAAAATGATTTTTCTGAATTGTTTTTTCATGGGTATTATTATATCTAATGGCATTTCCCCTGTTGTTGTGTGGTCTTGTATAGAAGTTTTGGACGTATTGAGGTTCGGTTTGTTGATGGTCCGGGTTGTAAATTTTGTTCCTTTGTGTGGGTTGGGATCTACGATTTTAGAACAGGTTCTGTGTGGGTTGGGGTCTACGGTTTTGGAATAGGTTTTGTGTGGATTGTGATCTGCGGATCGGGTCCTGTCTTGTGTTGGGGGACATTCGGTTTTTTTTAGTAGGGTTATAGTTTTGTCTATGGATTCTGGGATTATCGTCATAATTTTGCTGGGGGTATGTTGGACGTTTTGTTACTTTTTTTGTTATTTGTTGTGAGTGTGGTGTGTGACTTTTAGTTTGTTTTAAAAATGGGTTACCTGTATGTTGTTCATTTTTGAAATCCATTTCGTAGTTGTTGAACCAGGTGGCATTTTTTCCCCATCGCTTGAGGGATGTTAGTTCTTCATCCTCACAATTTTCTTTCCAAAGTTTTAAGTTTTTTCAGAGTGCCTTGAGATTTCTGTTTCCATCTGTTGGTCGAGTGACTTGAATTTTTCTTCGTTGGAGTTGGCTCTTAACCGCAACAGTTCTATTTCTATTTTAAACTTTTTTGTTGGTTTTCTGGTTCATTCGGGATGGGTTTTATTTGGAGTTTTGGGGGGAGGATGATTGGGGTAGAGTTTAGCCACTTTTCATATATATCTGCCTTGCCATTATTTTTTAGGAGATTCCAAAAGGCGAATTTGCGGACTGAGAGCTTTTGAGTCCATATTTTGATTAGGGTGTTTTTCACTGAGTGGATATCTCGTAGATTGGGTTCTAATGGTTGTCCCAGCTTTTGGAGCATTGCTGTTTCAATGGTTTCGAATAGTTTAGTTAATACTGGATTAATATTCGTCTCTTGGGTATTTTCTGCTTCTTCATGGGGTCCTTTTTTATAGATATCTATTTGGTCCCCTTTGTTGGTCAAAATTGAAAGTTTGGAGGAAATCTCTTTGAGTTCATTTAAGATGTCCTGATTCAGTGAGTTGTCGTTTTGTTGAGACTTTGGTGGCATTTTCGATCTTCCTGTGGTGGGTATGTATTAGAAAGTGAGGTTTATTTACAAAAGGAAAAACAACAAGATATCCTACACGAGTGAAAGTATAAGGAAAAAAGATGAAATCGAAAATGCAACTGGAGTCCATATATATATATATGTGTGTGTGTGTGTTTGTGTGTTTACACAGAGTGAGAAATATACGTAGTATATGCCGGGAAAATATACAGATATGAAACGCACACAAACTCACATAATATATATACATATAAACATATATATTTATATGTACACAAACACATAAACATATATATGAGCATTCATTAATAAACATTCATACTCCTGCACATACACACTCACACACTTACACCATGATGCTCGAATTCTACATACTTCTTACACTTGGCAAATCAGTTCAAAATAGATATTTATACGAGGGTCAAGCTACGCTATCTGGATACAATAGTATATTATAGACCAGCATGTCCGGTTGTTCATATACGCCTATTGACCACACACACACACACACACACACACACACACACACACACACACACACACACACACACACACACACACACACACACACACACATACACGCACGCACACCTACACACACTTAGACCGTTCCGTTAGTATCATATACATTGATGGAACATGTCACTGGGTCGGTGATAAATGGATAAATCATCTATCAGATTACATCTAGTTTAACTTGGAGGCTTCTATATGGCTGCATACACACACACACACGCACATATATATATATATGTGTGTGTGTGTGTGTGTGCGTAGTGTGTGTGTGTGTGCGTAGTGTGTGTGTGTGTGCGTGTATGGCATAAAAAGGGACTTCTACAGAGCTAGATGTGTTTCATTCGTTCGAAATCAGCGGGGTTGTCTTGATGATTTAAAAAAAAATAGTTTTCTACTTTGGGCACAAGGCCAGCAATTATCCCAGTGCATTACTGGTACTTTATTGTATCGATCTTGTAAGGATGAAAGGCAATGTTAACCTCAGCGAGTTTGAACTGTATGCTGCAAAGCATGATAGAAGCTATCTCTATATGAAAAAAATGTGCCTTCTTTACTAGTGTAATTTAGGTTGTAGTTATCATCCATTCCTCTTCGGGAAACAGACCATACCTAATTTTATATATATATATATATATATCATTATCTATAAAAGGTAGTTTGTTGTTGTGTGTGTAGTCATGTTCCATGTTTATACATTTGCACAATTTCAAACCGATTCCACTCAAAGTCTGTAAGAATGTTGTAAATGGTCTAACTTAGCTCAACGACTATTTATTTCATTCAAAATCACCCACAATTATGGAAATAATCGATAAAACTAAATACATGACGTTTTATAATAGAATCTGATTACCTCTCTCTACTCCCTTTAAAATTCGATAAAACTACATACATGCTTACAAACTTCCTTTAGGAACGCCGAAGAGAGAGAGAAGAGAGTGAGAGGGAGAGAGAGAGAGAACGTTTGTTTTTGAGTGAGGAACGGTCAAACATTTATTTACTTCAATGACAAAGGGAACTTATTACATTTCATACGAAACAACAATTATTCAAAAGCAACAGATAAATTTATTCAACAACAAAAAAAATAGCGATAAATCTTTTTTTAAAACCTCTCAACGAACGTGGAAGAAAGAAGTATCAGTATATTTACTATACACAATAATATACTCTATGAGGTCACTAAACCTGCTAGAAACAGCAGCTAACTCTCCCCCATATCACATCCCTCCCTACTGTCTTAAATTTAGAAAACATATCCTCTATGAGATCACTAAACCTGCTAGAAACAGCAGCTAACTCTCCCCCCCCCCTATCACACCCCTCCCTACTGTCTTAAATTTAGAAAACATATCCTCTATGAGGTCACTAAACCTGCTAGAAACAGCAGCTAACTCTCCCCCCATCACACCACTCCCTACTGTCTTAAATTTAGAAAACATATCCTCTATGAGGTCACTAAACCTGCTAGAAACAGCAGCTAACTCTCCCCCATATCACACCCCTCCCTACTGTCTTAAATTTAGAAAACACACATTAGACAACCATGCAGAACAACTCCATCGCAGCTCTGTTGTTCGGCTGGCATCGTCTACGCGCGTGTTGCGCAAGTACTGTGAAACAATAAATTTCAACACTTCTTTGCACAGAGATAATATCCATAGGTGAAACTACAATTGTCACTGCTGGCGCAGCTCCTGCTTCGGCAGTCCAGGTCTGCAATTCATTCACCCAGTGCTTGGCAGACAAAAAAGTGCTGCCTTAAAATGGGTGGTGCAACCTAACTTTGGTAACTTACTGACCCCGAGCAACGCCGGGCTTTAATGCTAGTATATATATATACATATATATGCTTCATTTTTTTTACATTTGCTGGTTTCAGTCATTAGGCTGAGACCATACTGGGACAATACCTTCAAGATATTGAAGAGAAAACGCATATCACGATTCGAAGACCTGGGTTTCGTCTTTTCAATAGCTTTAGAACCTATTTAGCTAAAATCATCCAAACTAGATAATTAAATACATACATAGACTATATTATACGTACATGAAAACGCACCGACACATTTCGCACTCATACACATACACACAAAGAAGTACTTTTCCATTCTCTCTCCCTTTCTCTGAATTTACTCCATTGTTGTTGGAGAAGAGCTGGTGGGGTACCACACATGGTAATCTTTCCTCCATTTGAAAGGTTGAGTAGGTGACTAGCAAGCCCTTCTATGGTCCTGAAAACCTAAAGGACGTTGTAAGGGCTAAAAGCATGGAATGATTATGTACATAAATATATATATATATATATATATATAAATTTCCGGATGGATGGTTGGTTGGTCGGTTGGTTCGATAACCGGAAGGTTGCTTATATATTGTCAAAGCTCTTTCGTCACACATTC
>OZ024746.1:73852742-73857742 GCA_964016885.1 Eledone cirrhosa | reverse complement strand
CCAAGATGCCACGCCGTGAAGCAAACGATTGTATCATATGTCCGCTTCGTCATAAATTTCATGAAGATGAAGGGAACCATTCTGCAATGTATGTTATTTCTTTAAGAGACATAATTGTTTCTACTTTAGGCACAAGGCCAGCAATTCCCCAGTGCATTACTGGTACTTTATTTTATCGACCACGTAAGGATGAAAGGCAAAGTCAACCTCGGCGGGATTTGAACTCAGATCGTAAAGAGACGTAACTATGCTGGAAAGCACGGCGTCCGACCCTCTACCGATACTGCCAATCCACCACCATTCTTTAAGAGACATAATAAGACTGATTGAATGCAGTTTCACTATACCCATTCCTCTATATATCTATGATCTATATTTTGTCGGCCACACTTTGTGCTCTGTACTGGGTTTATTTGCAAATGAAGCATAGCTATAAATAAGGTTCCATCCATAAAGAATATATATCTCTCCACTCATTGAAAAGTGACGTATGATGTTGCATGGCTGGTATGAAATATGATGAACTACCTTTGTTAACCCGACATGAAAACTATATCCTAACAATTCAGTAAGTTGCAGACTCAGAACTTCCATGTCCACACAATCTGCTACATATCTCAGCCAAATGCATTAAATGCAGTATTCTACCATCTTAAATAAAGGAAAGACAGATTGATATACGGTCTGAAACTCAAATGGGATTGTCATGGATAGAACCACATTCATGCGTCTGTTTCAACATGACAACAGAGCGCCAGGAGCAAAGCGGTTTCGATTTTGCGTTTTAGCTAAAATGCTCTTGAGTTTGTTTATACTCATTTATCAAATAAATCCAATATTCATCATCCCCCCTCCACAAGTGTGAAGCTTTGTCTGCTATGACAGTAGCGCTTGTAGATATAAACGTAGATACTTGGTTTCCATTACTGTCTGAATGTATCATACTTCACTTTACTTATATCCATAATACTTTAAAGAAACGGATGAATGTCACACAACTTTAACCCTTTCGCCTACTTAGAGCAAAACATATCTCAGCAAAGAATGACAATGATACGAATTCAATTTATTTTGGCCATAAATGAAATCAATTGAATCCTCATTCTCTTCTCTTTTGTTACTAATCTAACGATATACATAATTGGCATTATTTAGGGTGGATTGGCAGTATCAGTAGAGGGTCGGTCGCCATGCTTTCTAGCATAGAGTTACACCCCTTTACGGTCTGAGTTCAAATCCCACCCAGGTTAACTTTGCTTTTCATCCTTACGGGGTCGATAAAATAAAGGACCAGTAATGCACTGGGATAATTGCTGGGCTTGTGCCAAAAGTAGAAAACAATTATTTAGAAGGGTGAGCCCTGTGTGTGGTATGCCATTCGGAGAATTGTAAATTCAGGAAGTCGTGTTTGTATGCGTTACATAAACATGGCAATACAGAAGGCTCTGTGTTCAGAGAACGTGAGGCCGCCTGTGAGACGTGGGCCCGGCTGTGACTTAGCCCTTCTCCCCCTGTTGACGTCAAGTCCCCCCAACGCACTTGGGATGCCATCCAGTGCAGCCTGGCCTCAGACAGGCTCACGCGCCAACTCGACCAGCACAGCCTTGCTTGTTTTCGTGCGGCCTCCAAACCCCACAGTGATGCCTGGCTCCATGCCCTGCCCTCCTTCTCCACTGGCACGCAGCTAGACAACGATAGTCTGCGAATCGGCCTATCCCTAAGGCTCGGCCTCCGGATCTGCCAGCCACACCAATGTCGCTGCGGTTCCACCGTGGACTCTTTCGGCATCCACCCGCTTTCCTGTCGCCACAGTGCCGGCCGCATTCTATGCCATGCTGCCCTCAACGAGGTCATTAAGCTTGGCTTGGACGCTGCAGGTTTCCCTTCCCAGCTCGAGCTGGTGGGGCTGGATCGAGAGGCGGGCAAAAGGCCAGATGGCATGACAATCTTCCCGTTCCGCGGTGGCAAACCCCTCGTCTGGAATGCCACTTGCACCGACACTTTCTGCATCCGCAACCTGGTGCAGTCTGCGACTGACCCAGGTTCTGCTGCACGTCGGGCTGAGGGGGCCAAACTCCTCAAATACCGGTCGCTCTCCGACAGGTTTGCGGTCGTTCCCCTGGCAGTGTAGACTTCTGGTGTCCTCGGCTACCTCCTTACTCACTACCTCCTTACTCACCACCATAGGCGCTGAGCTGGCCAGCTGCATGTGTGAGCCCCGCGAGTTGGAGTGGCTTTTCCAGCGCGTCTCCGTTGCTGTCCTCCGGGGAAACGCCTTCTCCGCCGGGGCTGTGGGTGGACCCCATCGCGTACCAATACATTAGTTAAATACCATTCTTTTATCTGATATATATCTAAATTATAGTCGTAGATCCAAGGTATAGTGTAGATTTTTAATGAGATATTTAGTATTTTCTGTATAAGTGGATATCTGTAAATTGAGTTAGAAGCTTTCCTATTATATTAATTGTTATATTAAAACGTGTGGTTTTATTCAAAGGCATTCTATCATAACCATTATATCTTTTTTCTAACCATTTTTTGTTGATCATTTTGTAGTGTGATATTTTAGGGATATCTTGCCACTACCCCTAGATGAACATGTGACCCTGTACATGTAGCGTCGGTGGTACGAGTAGATGTTGCTGTGAGAAATTATTGCTTCGCTAGAATGCACCGAGAATAGATTTTCTAGGTGTAATGTGATTTTGTCATGGCCCTTGAGTTTTAGGATTCCCTATTTCTTTTCCAGTGTCTGGTAGGAAGAGATATTGCTGAAACGTGCACATGTTTTTCATTTTGTGTTATTATCTTCTTTGTGTGGTTTTCGATGGTTGATTTGGGGGAAATGTCGACTAAAAGTGCTTGCTTGGTGTTCGAGTGTGGATATTGTATTTGAGATTATTAATGTGGCATCGGGTGTAGTATGGCTGTTGTTTTTGTAATAATTGTTTCTACTTTAGGCACAAGGCCAACAATTACCCAGTGCATTACTGGTACTATATATATATAACGAAGGCAGTGTTGTAAGGAATCAGATGGATCATAACGCACCAGAGTACTCAATACTTAGGGTAGTAGAGTGGGTAATAGGAAAATGTTTAACCCCGACGGCAGAGCTCAAGCCGTTTCGATGGCTATTTCAGGACGGAAATAGCGTCCAGAAATAACCGTCGAAAGGGCTTGAGCTCTGCCGTCGGGGTTAAACATTTTCCTATTACCCACTCTACTACCCTAAGTATTGAGTACTCTGGTGCGTTATGATCGATCTGGTTCCTTACAACACTGCCTTCGTTATATATATATATATATATATATATATATATATATATATATATATATATATATATATATATATATATATATATATATATATATATATATATATATATATATATGTGTGTAATATATTGGGGAGTTGTATATATGTATGTATGTGTGTGTGAGAGAGAGAGAGACTTTTTGGCCATTATTAACAGAAATAGTGTTTGGGTTAATAGCAGAATCTAGTAGAAGTTCTTTAACTTCAGTTTAAATGGTTGTCGTTTTCTTAAGTAAAACATTATTTTTGGTTGAAACATATGCGATTGTCGGTGTTTTGATTGGTATTTCTTGTGGATTTTTTCTTAATATTGTTTGAGGGTGATGGCTGAGAACTCTTTCTTACATTTGTTTTGTTTTTTTTGTTTTTGTTTTTTTATATAATGTTAAATAGAGCAGCTTACATCAGGTAACGTAATTTTCTCTCAATAGGATTATAAACTGTGAGTTTGATTTTTGCTATGGACGTAGTTTTAAACTTTATGGTAAAGTGGGTTAGAAGCACCGATAATGCTATATTTTCTGCATTGTACAGATGATGTAGCTCTCACGACAGCATTGGAGAGAAAATAGCTGCGTGTTTCGAAATGATCCCTATTATCAAGACCTCTCATGCCAATTATTTTTGAATGGAACTGCCTTTTGGGGTGCCTCAATTCTCATTACGTTCTGTCTGGTAAGCTGGGACCACGGGAAACAACAGTATCCTTGATGTGATCGTGCTCAGTGTATAGAAAGATGCTGACATCTGGATCAGTCGACCAGAAGGTTCTGAGTGTCTGGGAGATCATGCATCCAGTAACACGAACTTTATTGGTAAAGTAGGCGCTACAGCTGTGTCTGTTTTCAGCAATTACTCCTGACTCAGCGATATTATTAGTTGATATTATGGCGGTGGATTGGCAGTATTGGTAGAGGGTCGGACGCCATGCTTTCCAGCATAGTTACGTCCCTTATGGACTGAGTTCAAATCCCGCCGAAGTTAACTTTGCCTTTCATCCTTACGGGGTCGATAAAATAAAGTACCAGTAAAGTACCAATAATTACAGGCCTGGTGCCAAAAGTAGAAACAATTATTAGTTGACATGTGAAGTTCTCCAGGGAGGAATAAAATTGCTGTTTAAGCCTTTTAATAATAAAATGAAATATATTCTGCTTAGTTTATTTTTAAAATATTGATAATTATCTAAAAATATTTCATCACACTGTGTTTTTTAAATGACCATCGCCATGATCCTGTTTGCTTGAAAACAAATCGATTATTATTATTATTCGGCCCTTTCCATTCTGAGTTCAAATCCCGCCGAGGTCAACTTTGCCTTTCATCCTTACGGGGTCGATAAAAAAGTACCAGTAATGTACTGAGTAATTGCTGGCCTTGTGCCAAAATTAGAAACAATTATTACTAATATTCTTAATACACTGGGTAATTGCTGGCCTTGTGCCAAAAGTAGAAACAATTATTATTCGATATAAAGTACCAGTAATGCACTGGGTAATTGCTGACCTTGTGCCTAAAGTAGAAACAATTATTATTCGATATAAAAATCACGAATTCATTTACGTATCAACTATGTTAGAGCGAAAAACTGAATTCTAATTTTGGTTTTCATCACAATTCTATGTCAGAAACTTTGTTAAGTTATGCTCTAAAAACCCAAAGATGAGAAAGTTTATTA
>OZ024746.1:73842742-73850242 GCA_964016885.1 Eledone cirrhosa | reverse complement strand
ATATGTCAGTAGCTTATCAGCGGGGAAAATAGGATTAGCCATATCAAACCATCTTTGCGAGATAGCGATGTTTGTGTATTTTTTTGTTGGTGTGAGTGAGTGAATTTGTGAATTTGTGAATGTGTGTATGAATGTGGGTGTGTGAGGGTATGTGTTTGTGTGTGTGTGTGTGTGTTTAGGTGTGTATAGAGGAGAGGTAGAGAGAGAGCTTATGTGGAGGTGGAGAAGGAAGTGTATGTGAGCGAATGTAATACAGTGTATGTATACAGAGACACACATACATACATGTATATATATATATATGTATGTATATATATATGTTTATATATATATATATATATATATATATATATATATATATATATATATATATATGAATATATATATATAAATATATTTATATATGTATGTATGTATGTATGTATATGTATGTATAAACAATACAAACATACATAAATAGGTATATAAACATACACATGTGTACAGAAATAAAGCTATTCATATATCAATATATATATATCAATATATATATATATACATATATATATATATATATATATATATATATATATATTTATATATATATTTATATATATATATATATATATATATATATATATATATATATATATATATATATATATATATATATATTGATATATATATTGATTGATATATATATATGCGAGTGTTGTATAAACTTACGAATGTAATAATGGTCGTTGTTGTGTTGTATTTGTCTATCAATGTGTTATAATTACATATAAAGGCGTGTTTATTAAGAAATTCTTGCGTATACATACGTTATGCATATGTATATATCCTGGGAATGTGTTTGTAGCTTCAGATATATGTTTGTGTCTCATTATACTTTTGTTTTTCTCGTGTACCCGAATATGCACACGTGATCGCGCCACAGAGAGAGAGGGGGGACAAACAGACTGAGACAAACAGATGGAAAAAGGAGGAGGGTCAGGGGGATGTATGGAACTATATATATATATATATATATATATATACAGTATGTATATGCATATATGTATATATGTATATATATATATTATATATATATATATAAATATATATATTAAGTAAGGATATTTTCGAAACAGCGAGTTGGTTTGAAATTATTAGAAATGTAAGCTATCGCCGTGTTTTGACTAAAGAAATTAAAGAAATTATTTAGCCTGATAGTGGGGTTAAGAACCCTCGGAGAACCCCACTATCAGGCTAAATAATTTCTTTAAATAATATATATATATACTTTTTACATTCATTTGATTTATTGATTTATTGATATTTTATCTGAGTGTCCCGAATCTTCCAGATCGCAATTTTTCGGTCGTATGGTTGATTTTAGACATGTTCTATGTGTGACGGTATTTTAACGATAGTTATAGCTCTGATTTATCTGAATTATTGAGCCCTCTGCCGCTCATTTCGAATTTTGTTTATCGTGAACTCGTGCGCCGATTTTTCGATACTCGATTATTCTACTATATATATATATATAAATATATATATCACTCTAATACTAATATCGATTGTACTGCCTCTTCGTTTTTCTGTTTTTTGTTCTCTGTTTATTTATTAAACTATATATATATATATGTAGTCTGGAACTAGCTATTAAAACGGCAAGAGCTCAGCCGTTGTGTCCCTAATCTTTATAATATATATATATATATATATATATATGTGTGTGTGTATGTGTGTGTATGTTTGTGTGTGTGTGTGAGAGTGTTTGTGTACATTATACACTCACATATACACGCAAATGTATCGATAAAATTTTTTTTTTTAGATATTCACCACCTTACCAACGACGATAACACCAGCAGCTCCAGTTGAAGTTGCTGCGACAGCAACCACCATATTATTATTATTGTTATTATTATCATTGTTGTTGTTGTTGTGGTTATCGAGTTTTTGGGGACGTGGTTCACACATCCATGAAGTAACTTATTTGTTTATTTGGGTGTTTTAAAGTAATTTTGTCTGAATATTATACAATGTTTTGTGGATAAACTTACCATCTTCTTAGGAAGCTAGTTCATTACCTGATGACAATTCCGATCTCTACTGTTCCATACTGATAAACAGCATTTCCTTGATATTATCCACAACACCAACAAGATCGAGGGATTCCTTTAACTAAGAAGGGGAGACCATGCCGTAGGATTTCTTGTAATCTATGAAAACCATTACCAAGTTCGTTTTCGTTCTCCTGCAGTTCCTTAAAATATCCTTATCATTTAACAGCTGGTCCTTTGTTTCCCTGGACCCTCTACGACATCCTTTCTGTTTATTACGAAGGATATTCACCTCTCAATACTCCCAGTCAACAGTTTCTAAATTATTGGCAGGGTTCACGCTATTGTTAGGTAATTGGCAGCCACATTTCCTTTCACTTTATATTTTGCTAAAAGGACTGTTCGATTCTTGGTCATCCAATTTAGGACATTTCCTATCTGCAAAAAAAAAAATCAAAATAAAACTAATACACAAAAAAGTAGAACACTATTACTAATGCCAATGCCACCACCAACAACAACAAAAATACATTGATACAAATAATTGTTTCTACTTTAGGCACAAGGCCAGCAATTACCCAGTGCATTACTGGTACTTTATTTTATCGACCCCGTAAGGATGAAAGGCAAAGTCAACCTCGGCGGGATTTGAACTCAGATCGTAAAGGGACGTAACTATGCTGGAAAGCATGGCGTCCGACTCTCTACCGATACTGCCAATCCACCGCCTTTGATACAAATAATTGTTTCTACTCTAGACACAAGGCCTGCAATTTGAAAGGAGGGGAGTCAATTAAAGTAGTAGTAGTAGTAGTAGTAGTAGTAGTAGTAGTAGTAGTAGTAGTAGTAGTAGTAGTAGTAGTAGAAGCAAGAGTAGCAACTGCTACAATTTAAACAGTACCATTAAATTGAACCTTTGTCCACATGAATTGATCTTGTTTGCCACGCATTGATCTTCTGATTACTTGCAATGATCTTAATAACTATGAAACGGCCTTACGAAAATAAACTGTGAAACAAATTAAGCGAAATATATGCTAATATGGCGGAAGCATGCTATGAAAGGAATAGTCGACAGGTTAAATTGACAGGTTAAATTCCAACGATCTCTACAAGCAACCTTATATCAAAGATAATATTTAATGACCAATTAATCTAGAAGAACCATGGCCTGGAAGTGATTGTTCTGTTAATATAGTAGCCGGTTGAATTACGCCTCTAACTACCTACGTGTCCTACTAGCTTCAACGTTTATCATATTCACTAAGATGTTCTAATATCTTTATTTTCCATTCCATCATCTATATATTGTAAAATAACGACAACGTTGGCGACAACTGTTAACGAATGTGGTTAATTACTTTACTGGCTCCAGCAAGCATTTGTCTATTGTTGGTTCAGTATTAGATTATACAGAGCCATTTCTCATAACCATTCTGTATATGTTCCTTGAATTGAAGAAACCTTTTAGAAAATACACAAATTACAACAACCGTTTTCATTAATATGAAATCGACTATCTTCCAATTTTATCAAAACTATACAAGATGTTAAAATCCGATATCAGTTTTGTCGCTTAACTATCATAAATGCCTCATTAACTTAACTATGTAATAATTTATGCTCACATGACGATACGTACAAAAAAATGAAAAAAAAAACAAGCGCCGATATAATCAACACTTTTTCTTATCATTTATGAAATTACATATATATATATATATATATATGTGTGTGTGTATGTATGTATGTATGTATATGTGTGTGTGCACGGAAGTATGTTTATATTTATTAATGAATGCGGCTATGTACGTATATATATATATATATATATATATATATATACATGTGTGTGTGTGTGTGCATGTGTGTGTGTGTGTGTGTGTGTACAGCTCTAAATTAAAGCGATATAGGCACAAGTGCATGAGTAAGAAATTAAACGGTGTTATATATTTTCCATTGTTGTTATTTTTACTTGGGATTGGCAGAATCTTTAGAGTATCAGGAAGATGGTTTTTTTCTGTATTTGTTCAAAAGCCATGAAGAACAAACTTGATGTAAACCCTTTAAAAAGTACAATGGTTTTGTTGATTTTAACTTTAATAACAAAAGCTTGCATTGATAGCAACACCTATTAATAGGAAACACAGATCAGTTCCCAGGAAACACGGATCAGTTCCCAGGAAACCAAACTTGGAAGAGATAGGTCACATAATCAATGCCTGTTTACTCCAAGGATTTCGTCGAGAATAGAGAATGGACGAAAATGTGAATCACAGATTTTGTTGTATTTTGGTTGTTGTTTTGCAAAAAGGGGGTTGGTCTTTCATATGCCTTCAACGGATCTGTTAGGAGAAACTCTACCTTTTGTGTCGAATGAAGTATGCTCAAGCAACTGATGCAGAGCGTATGAATATTTACGAATTATATTTAATACTGAAGTGATAGTGAAGCTTAAAAACATCTAGCGATATAATACAGGCTAGTTTAAATAAAGTACACAGGAATGATAGTGTAGTAAGTCGTGTCTTTAGCCTAATACTGAGAAACGAGAATACCGTTTTCTTTATACACACTGACGCAGTGCCTGCTCGTCGATGTTCTGTTAAATAATTATTTCTACGTTTAGCACAAAGCCAGCAATTTGCGCGGAAGGGGAATGTCGATTAATTTGACCTTAGCGCGTTACTGGTACTTTATCTTATCGACCCCATAAGGATGAAAAGCAAGGTTAACCTCGACTGGATTTGAACTCAGAATGTAAACAGCCGTACCTATATGTCGAAAATCATGCTGTACGACGCTCTACCGATCCTGCCAATCCACCACCCTGGTGTTGTGTTAAATAATAAACTGTAATATTCGAAGCATTCCGTTGTGTGTTTATTGTGAGATTTGTTCAATCACATTTTTACCACTAATATAAACAATATCAACTTCTTACTTAGACGTTACATTATGCATAGAGGTAGGTAGATATCACGCATATAGAATGTTGAATGAAACATACATACGTACACATACATGCGCGCGCACACACACACACACACACACACACACACACACACACACACACACACACACACACACACACACACACACACACTCATATTGATCAGAATTCTAGCCCCACCATTCTCCTATATCTGAGCATTAGCTTAATAATATGAAAGAGTATCTAAGTTATCGTTGGATAAAGCTACCTATTACAATAACCTATTGGCTGTATGGGAAAGTAGAGGAAAGTACTATAAATGCTATAAATAAGAGGAAAAAAGAAAGGACTGTTGGGCCACAGAAGAAAGGGGGGGGGTGAGAGGGTGATGGACTTTGGGCCTATGGCCGGGCGGTGTTTGTGCTGCACCCCGCAGACAAAACTGCAAAGATAATAAATTGTTGTGGTAAGTTTCCGAAGAAAACATGTTTTTTTAGGCTACTTAGGTATCATTGACACCTTAGTATTTATTTTATCTTGTTTAGTTGGAATTGCTTGGTTCTAATCATGTATGTCTCCATGCATGTATTCAAAGATAGACTATATGATGATGAAAGTGTGAACACAAAGTTCCTTTAAGTGCCAGATATACCAAGAAAGAAATGTTGCAGTCGCTCATAGAAATGTACATTCTTTTTTTTCAATCTCTCTGCTACTTGTAGACGTCTCTTTCATTTTGTAAATATGAGTTTGCACTAAATATCATCCATTAATGGGACATAACTGTACGGATAATGTTACATTAAGATGTTGGTGTGTTATTTAAATTATTCTATGTCTGAACTTTCGGTAACATTGCCGTTGCTTTTATTAAAATATTTGCAGTATCTATAACAGATTGTCAAGTGTTTCTTAATTAATGATGTGCAATCTATTGTGTGTTCGACTTAATGTCGAAACTACGATGTACGTTGAAGTAGATTATATTACATTTTCTATGTTTACAAAAACGTTGCGCTTGCTTAGGTAATAAAATGTGTTTTCTTTGCACCCACTTCTTTCTAATACGTTATTGTAATAGGTAGCTTTATCCAACGATTACTTAGATACTCTCTCATAAAACTAATTAAATGGTCATATATAGGAGAATGGTGGCTAGAATATTGATCAATATATGTGAGTGTATGTGCGCGCGCATGTGTGTGTGTGTGTGTGTGTGTGTGTGTGTGTGTGTGTGTGTGTGTGTGTGTGTGTGTGTGTGTGTGTGTGTGTGTGTGTGTGTGTGTGTGTGTGTGTGTGTGTGTGTGTGTTTCATTCAGCGTTCTATATGCGTGATATCTACCTATCTCTCTACATAATGTAGCGCCTAAGAAGTTGATATTGCTTATATTAGTAGTAAAGTATTGTTAAGGAAATACTCCTTAAATGAGCTTTAGTATATATTTCTGAAAGTCTATCACGTAAATATTATCTTCACTCTAAGTTGTTTAAATTTTGTTAAAAGTATATCTAGAATATATTAAAAGAGGAATGGAACAGTCTGATCCGGTTATGTGTGGCAATTGAGGAAATGTGTTGATCATTTCGACATGAAATAATCTATCGTTGAGAGCATCATGTTATAATATGAAACGAACTAAACGATGTTCACAACGTAAAACTGAATAATCTAATGTATGTTTACCAAAAACAACAGATAAATAAAACGCCAAGCCAGAAACAATGTCTATATGCTTTCATAAAAAGATGTTGATATGGTAAATTACAATAAAGGTATACCAAGAGATTGATTAACCGAAGATGAGGATTAGGCCGGATTTTTTTACCGTATGGCTGAATACAAATCCAGAGTTCACAACATTCTGTCCTGTAGATCCGTTTCGGGACCCTACTCACTTCACCTATTATCTAATGTCTGTTGTCCCCCTGCAAGAAATCTGAAGCAATAGAAAAGCAATAATAATAGTAATAAACGAAAGATATATACTTTATATCATTTCTATTTATTTCATTATATAGATTTCGAAGATGAAATATTTTATATATAACATAAACCAGGACATGTCCTCTTCAGACAAAATACATATGAGATGTATAATTTTTCATGATATGCTTGTAACCAACGAGCTGGACAGAGCGGTGACCACCAAGCATATGTCTGAAGTAGACATGTTCTGGCTTATGTTATACATAAAACTTGCAGCTTCGAAATATATGTAATGAAATAAATAGAGATAATATAAAGTATATATCTTTCGTTTATTATTATTAACTTGTGGATTGGCAGTATCGGTAGAGATTCGGACACCATGCTTTGAAGCATAGAGTTACGTCCCTTTATGATCTGAGTTCAAATCCCGCCGAGGTTAACTTTGCCTTTCATCCCTACGGGATCGATAAAATAAAGTACCAGTAATGCACTGGGTAATTGCTGGCCTTGTGCCAAAAGTAGAAACAATTATTATTATCTTTCGTTTGGTGGATTGGCAGTATCGGTAGAGGGTCAGACGCCATGCTTTCCAGCATAGTTAC
>OZ024746.1:73837742-73840242 GCA_964016885.1 Eledone cirrhosa | reverse complement strand
ACGTTCTGAGTTCAAATACCGCCGCGAAGTTAGCTTTGCCTTTCATCCTTACGGAGTTGATAAAATAAAGCACCAGTAATGCACTGGGGTCAATTTAATCGACTTTCGTCACCCTAAAATTGCTAGCCTTGTGCCTTAATAGGAAAACCATTATTAAGATCGAAGGATTGGTAGAAAGAATCATTAGAGCATCGGACGAAATACGTGTTGCGATTTATTCAGATGTCGCCGAGGTCAACTTTAGTTTTCACCCTTCATGAATCGATGAAATAAAAAGCCTAACAATTACTGAGGTTGGTTTAATCGATTTACCCCCTCTCACTACATTTGTGACCTGACGCTTATTTTAAAAATAATTGTTTCTACTTTAGGCACAAGGCCAGCAATAAAAATAATAACCTGTATATTGGCGAAGTAAATTATATGTCGTATTCACTCACGTTCTTTTACGTATTGAGTTCAAATCCCGCTGGATGTCAGTTACAATCTTTATGCTTCCAATGTCGATGAACTAGTTAACTATCAGAGAAGTACTTCTGTTGATTTAATTGACTATTATATCCATACAACCTATGGTATATAGTCGTTTTTTGTAAGTCGTTTGTGTTATATTGTTCGCAAGATCTGATAGCAATTATTCCCATTTCTACTATGGAATATAAGAATTCATTGTTTTGGGTATCTCAGAGATACCTTTTAGCTTCTTTTTTTGCGTAAACTATACAGGCCGTCCCAAAAAATATATACACATTTTGATTACCTATACAGGCAATATTTATTAGAAGTGTGTATACATTTTGGGGGAGTACATTGGGTAAACGGAAACTGTAGAAATCTGTCCTGGTGGACAGTATTTGTAATTCAAACGTCCAGCTTTCGCAATCATTGTATCACACTGATTCTGAGAGAGGATTGCACTAAATGTGCCAACTACCTGTGGAAGATGCTGCCACTAATTCACAATTCAATGGTTCGGCATATATGATATATTTAATATTAAATATTAACATTAAAGTTTAAGTATTAATAAACACAGAAATAAAAAAAATAAAACATTTAGACATTAAAACATTTAGACATTAAAAGATAACAAAAACATTGTAAAGAACGTGGTAGATTAGGAGAGGTGGGGTGTTTGGAAGGAAATAATTGATTGTAAAGACATACATATGGAGAAAAAGAACGAAGCCTGAAACAATGATTCTAGAGAGTAGGAAATTTATTTTGTAACAATTGTTTAATAGATATTAGTATTATTCTTTGTATTTGTTTTGCAATATTTCTTATCTGAAAACGTGTGTTGAAAAAGATATTGTTATATTTGGGAAGGTCATACTGCCAATAAAAACACACGCACCTATTGGTTTTCTCATCAATTTATTATAAACTTCCAGTTGGTTAGTTTAATAGCCGAATTGTTGTTTATTTGTTTATTGTCAAAGCTCTTTCGTCACACATACTGTGACCTCCTCAATCACTAATTTCTTATTTTGTGTCTCTCCTTTGATCTGTCCTACACCATCTTATTTTTGTGTGCTATGAGCTGTGAACTGTGTACTTGGGCTGTGCATAAGTTATATCCCTGTGTGTGTGTGGTTATTTATTTATACATACGTTTATTTATTTGTCACTAATTGTTTGCTTGTTCTATCTCTGTGTCTCTGGTTTGTTTTATTAGTTTGGTTCTTGTGTGTCTCTGTATGCCTTTACCTTGTCCTTTGCTACTAGGTGTGATGTTGTTGCTATTCCACTCATGTTATCTGTTCAGTTTTGGTTGGAGTTCGTTTATGTTTGTCGCTTCTGTAATCCGTCGGAACATTGCGTCGGTTCTGTGTGTGGTATGATTTTTATCTCTATGTTCTCTAGTGTCCCTCCATGTTCCATTCGGGTATATTGGTGGAGTACTGATGAATTTTTCCCACCTTGAAGTTCTCGCCAGTCTTCATTTATCCTTTCTCCTATGGTAAGGGCGGTCACATATACACTGCTCCCCCGTACATCTTATGCTATATACTACATGTCAAGCTGAGGCAAAATTTGATAATACACACATTTTACAATCAAGAGCACAAACAACTGTAAATGTCTTTGCAAGGTTTTTAAATTGATAATGCCTTTCCCAGAACATAAACAGTGCCAATCAGCACTATTTTGGTATCTCTTGTAGAGATGGCTTTCTGCAACAGCTCCAAATATTTTTCAGTTCCCGTTTTTTATCATCCCAAGTGCCCCGACTATCACTGGTATTGTACAGACCTTAATATGCCATATTTTCTCAATTTCAGTTTGATAGATATTCATACTTACTGAGCTTTCCGAAATCTTTCGATGTGTTAATGGATTGCTCAGTGTTCACAGGAAACTCCCATAGGATTGACACGTTCTCGCCTTTTGTTACAGCATCTGGTAATGGTTGTACTATTTTCCCTCCGTTTTCAGACCATAAAACCTGCACATTACCCAGTGTAAATATTGTCCTACTCTATCATTCTCGTTTTAT
>OZ024746.1:73810242-73817742 GCA_964016885.1 Eledone cirrhosa | reverse complement strand
CGAAATTTCATTTCTCACTCTTAGTACGGCACTTACTTAAATGTAAGTATGTATGTATGTATACGTGCATACATATATGTATACAGACGTACAGTAGTATGTATATATATACATACATGCACACATATATATATATATCGGTTTACCGAACATTTATTATAATGATCGGTTTGTTTGTTTGTACGATGTACAGTGTTTAGGCAACCACGTCACCTTTTTGTTCAACACTGACACAGGAACGATGTACTAGTTTCAAGCTTATTAGCTATCGTCAGCATCGTATACCTTCCTGCCAGATGGTTGAACGTCTGAAAGTATATACTTTCCTTATGCATATTAACGGCTGAGCAGCCTAATTTGCATATCGAGTGAGTTCAGTCGGCCGGGCACACCGAAAATGATAAATGGAATAGAATAAAACGAAATTTCATTTCTCACTCTTAGTACGGCACTTACTTAAATGTATGTATGTATGTATACGTGCATACATATATGTATACAGACGTATACATATATGTATGCACGATCACCTGAAGTGTAAATAAGTAAAATTTACTCTCATTAATATCACTACTATATATATATATATATATATATATATATATATATATATATATATATATATATATATAGTAGTGATATTAATGAGAGTGAATTTTACTTATTTACACTTCAGGTGATCGTTTTAACACTTTATATATATATGGCCTCAGCCGGATGGCTGAAACAGGTAAAAGAGATATATATATTATATATATATATATATATATAAAATATATATAAAGTGTTACAACGATCAAATTTTAGTTTAGAACATTTATTAGCTGACAATCGTTTCTTCCAGAGGGAAGTCTGGAATCATCGGAGCATAAGGAATGTCGAAAACGTGTAACTAGAATCCTAGTCATTTAGAACATTTAGGGTACATAGTTGTTATTAGTGTCAAAGGCATCATGTGGAGATTCAGGAGTTAAAAGGATGTTCCGCTTGAAATAACACAATTACAGGCAGCACTGGTTGGAAGTGTAATATGTATAAATAAAAGTAAAAAGCACAAGCAAAAAAATCACAAGCGAAAAAAACACAAGCAAAGAAAAAAAATCAATATATATATATATATATATATATATATATATATATATATATATATATCGTTACTGAATTTGTTTAGCAAGATTCTTTATCTGAAAACGTGTGTTGAAACCGATATTGTTATACTTTGGGAGGGTCATGTTGCCAATAAGAAACACATGCACCAGTTGCTTTCACTTCAATTTATTATAAATTAAATTTATAAATTTAGGAATTTATAAATTTCCGGTTGGTTGGTCGGTTAGTTCCACAACCAGACGATTGTTCATATATTGTCAAAGTTCTTTCGTCACACATTCTGTGACCTCTTCAGTGACTGGGGATTCTTTTCTTTGTTTTTTGTGCCTCTCCTTTGTTCTGTCCGACGCCATCTTGTTTTTGTATGTGTTGTGTGCTTAGTTTGCGCATGTGTTACATCCGGGTGTCTGTGTGTGTTTATATTTGTTTATTTATTTGTTTATTTACATGTTATATATATATATATATATATATATATATATATACATACATACATATATATATATATATATATATATATATATATATATATATATATATATATATATATATATAAAGAGAGAGAGAGAGAGAGAGAGAGAGAGAGAGAGAGAGAGAGAGAGATTAATAGATAGATAGATAGAAATATAGATAGATAGATAGATAGATAGATAGATAGATAGATAAATTTCTATTTATTTGCCACGAGGGCACAAAAGAAGGGGACATTTACACAGTGGGGGAGTTTACATAAATCGAGTAAAGAAAAAAGGAATAACAATAATAATATAACAATAAAAAGTCCTCAAAAGGGAGGGGGCGTGTTGGGGATTGCACATACCCCCGAAAAGTGTGCAACTCTTTTCGCGGGGGAAGCCCAGAGAGGAGGCGCTCCCCCTTTCCTCTTCACTTCTTCACCTACACAACAATGTAGAGAGAAGGCCCATTTACACGGGCCATTCTCGCTTCTTTCACCCACCTTTCATAAAACTGTCTGGGACCAAGCACTTCTCTCTCCATCCTGATTCTTCTTCCGAAGTGGTATCGGAAGAAGTAAACCAGGTGATGGCCGGAGAGAAAGTCACCCGACCTCAGACCTTTCAGGCGCGTCCACCACACAACCTCTTTCATCATGGCTATTACGCACAGAAAGACCGCCTCTGCTTCATTTCTGAAGGGAGGAGGCGGCTTGATGTTCACCACAGACTCGGCGGTTAATCGAATCGGCGCCACACGCGACAGCAGTCGTTCGACGTAGCCCCACAGATCGGCAACGCCCGGGCAGTGTACCAGTGCATGCGCAACGGTTTCCTCGTCGCGCACGCATCTGGGACAGATCTTTTTCGCGGGATCCCTGCCCGGGCGCCCGTGTCTGTAGAGCTTTTCTCGAACGGGCAGAGCCCCCCGGTAACACTGCCAGGCTAGGGACCTCTGGAAGTTGTCCATGGGTCCCGGGCCGAAAGTTCTACCGAACAGGCTGGCGAGTTCGTCCTCCTCCATGCCTAGCGACTCTCCAAGGGTGTCGTCGCCCCTGCTAGCCACCAACCCTCTATAGAATGTCGAGGTGGATTCTCCACTGACAGTCGGGTCCGCTTGCCAGATAGCCGTGAGCGCCTGGGCACACTCAGTGTGCCAGTTGCCCAGTTTTCTCGGTCTTTGCTTCACCCAGGATTGCAGTTCGGTGAGCGAGACGAGCTGTGGGAAGGCTCGCCTCACAAACGGGGCCCACACCGGCTGACAGTTGAGGAATACCTGTAGATGCCGTAGCCTCAATGCGTGCCTACGCATCAACAGCCACGGCATACCCAGCCCTCCTTTCGAAGGGTGCTGGCAGCAGATGGATCTCCTCACCATGGGAGGCCGCTTCTTCCAGAGGAACTGGAAGAGCATGCGTTCCATGATGGTGAGCTTTTCCTTGGGGCAAGGCACGACGGTCAGGCGGTAGTAGATGACGGACGCTATGTAAGCGTTCGTCACCTCCGCCCGACCTTTCAGTGATAGTTTGCACTTGGCCCACTTCTGGGTCAGCGCAAACACCCTGCTCGTCACCTCGCCCCAATTCTTCTCCACCTGGAGGTCCGGTCCGAACCAGACCCCGAGCAGCTTCACCGGGCCCTCCGTCCACCGCCCGACGACACCGTCTAACGGCATCGGTTTGCCCCTCCACGTTCCGAGTTGCAAACCGACTGACTTGTCCTGGTTCAGCTAAGCCCCCGTCAGCCTTTCGTATTCCTCCAGTAGGGTGGCGATCGCCCCGATTTCCGAGGCGTCCGCCACCATTACTGTTACGTCGTCGGCATAGGCCGAGACCGCTTTGTGCAATCCCGGTTCCAGGGGTATGCCCCGCAGCAACTCCAACTTCCGCAGCAGTGGCTCGAGAGTCAATACGTACAGAAGGGAGGAGAGGGGGCACCCCTGTCTGATGGATCGGGTGATTTGAAACGGCTCCGAGAGGTAGCCGTTTACTTTAATTCTAGAGTAGATGTTGCCACTGTGCATGGCAGAAATCCAGCCCCTGAAAACGGGTCCGAAGCCCGCCGCCGCTAGCACCGCATCCAGGTAACCATGGTCGACCCTATCGAACGCCTTAGATTGATCCAAGTTGATCAGGGCCCCACCAAAGCCGGGTTCGTAGCCAACCCTCTCTATGATGTATCGCATGAGGTGGAGGTTGTCGTGAATGGACCTGGACGGGATAGCGCATGTCTGCGCGTCTCCCACCAAACCACCCACCACAAGCGCCAACCTCTTCGCCAATACCTTGGCCAAAATCTGTAACTCTGCATTCAGCAGAGTTATGGGCCTAAAGTTACTTAAGTCGTCCCCCTTGCTCTCGTCCTTCCTCACTAGCGTGACCACGCCCTTTGTCACAGAACAGGGAATTCTCCCGTTCTGTTGCCAGTTGCAATAGACAGCCTCGAGGAGTTCGGAGAACAAGACCGGCATAGCTAAATAAAGTTCGTATGGTAGACCATCGAGACCCGGGGATTTGCGTCTGCTGCATTGGCTGAGCGCTTCCCCGATTTCAGTGGCTGTGATTGGCCTTTCGCAGCACTCCGCTTCGCCGCTCGAAAGACGCGGTAGACCGTCGAGGTATGGACCGAAGTCCACATCCCCGTCCGGCCCCCCGCCACCTCCGAACAGTCGAGCAAAGTGCCTTTGAAAGGTCTCGCACATTCGCTCAGGTTCAAGGATCACCCGTCCATCCTGGTCTCGCAAAGACCGAATGGTGGATTTAATCCCACTCTTGGCTTCTGTCACGCGGGCCCAGCTAACAGCTTTGGTCCCCTCGTTTCCTAAAGCACGTATTTTACTTCGGACAACGCAGCCTTCGTGCTTCGCGTCAAAGAACTGGCTCAATGCCGTTTTCATCGCTAACACTCTGGCTACGTCTCCGCTCCTAATCGCCTCTTCTAGTTTATCTGTTAACTCCCTTTCCCTCCTATTTCTATTCGCCGCTAGTTCCTTACTGTAACCTATCGAACTTACTCTAATCTCTCTCTTTAGAGATATCCACCACCTACTGTTGACGATCGCTCCCGTCAACCGCATCTTAACTAAGCTACTAATCCGGTTTCTGTAATCTTTCTTTGTCGGTAAGGACAAGTTCATCTTCCAGTAACCGGGACCCTGTCTATGCGTTCTATCAAGGTTGACCACGCAGGTCACTAATTTGTGATCTGAATAGCCAACCATGATCAGTTCTGGACAACTAAATACGTCCCTATCCTTACTCCTAACCAAACACCTATCTAGGTACGATCTAGATTGTCCACTGCGGTTTGCCCAGGTCCAGGTTGGCGCAGTTGGACAATCTAGTCGAAATCTATCGACCAGGTCGAATCGATCGAGTAACCCCTTGAGGCTGCTACACCCCCCTCTATCGGGACATGCCCCTGCATAGTCCCAACGCGCATCTAGGATTCCATTCCAGTCCCCCACTAAAAGCAGGGAACGCGACGTTCCTAGAAAAGTCTCCAGACGCTGGAAGAAGTCGGCTCTTTCCGCCCCGAAGGGAGCATAAAGACCGACCAGTCTGAAAGCCCCGCCTTCACCGCCTCCGACGTCCAGCCAGCACCAGTAATCGACCCCCCGGGTCCGAGTGAACAATCTGTACGTCGAGAGTCAGACGTTTATCCAGCAGTACGGCAACTCCCCCCCCCCCCCCCGCCTCCGGGTTGACAGAGAGATGCGTGCATCTCAAAGTCATCGAAGGCGGGCGCCAGCTGTCTCACGCTGCTGATCCGACTCTCGCAAACAACCATCACATCTATACTTTGTGACCTGAGGTCACTTAGAAGCTTTGCTTGCTTCCAAGCTGAGCCCAGGCCACGCGCGTTCAAACAGCCAACTCTCAATTGATCTATTTTGGTGTTGAAAGTGAAGAAAGAAAAGCACTTACCTCTCCGGGTTGCGTAATTTCCATGGCATCAGGTGTGTTGGGTGGAGGGATGTTTTGTGGTGGTGTGGGGGTACACGTGTGTGGTGGGGTTGGGGTATTTGGAGTTGTGTCAGGGAGAGGGGCGGTTATGGCGAAATCTTTCAAGAGGACGCGATTCAACGGTTTTAAACAGGGGGGGGCTCACGTCCCGTCTAAATTGTTCTTTTAAGGAACGATAAAGGTCCAGAGGGACCTTTATCATTTTTAAATGGGTGAAGTTCTCTGTTGAGATAAAGTTTGGCCCTTCGGTCTGCACCATAGGGTTATTGTTTATTAATTTAACCAGTTTTTTGTTTTCTTTATTTATATATGTGTATTGCAACGTCTTTTTTTGTGATGCTGTCAATGTTTCGGAGAGGGGAGGCGCAGATTTATTTTTGTTTGTTGAGGGTGGGGTGTTTTTGATTGGAGTTGGTGTTTGTGTGTGGGTTATTTGTGGTGTGCTGGGTGTGTGTTTTCTTTTTTTTCTTTTAACTTGTCTGAAGGCTTCTCCTCCTTCTTCTTCAGAAGTTGGGGGAAACTCTTCAGCGCTAGGTGGGAGGGACGTGTTGTGTGGTTGTTTTTTTTTGCGGGAGGGGTAGATTTGTTACTGTTTTTTTTATTATTTGTTTGGAATGGGTTTTGTGGTGGTGGTGGTGGTAATGTTTGTGTCGTGCTTGTGGTTGGTGATGGTGGTGGTGATGTTTGTGTTGTGGTTGGTGGTGGTGATTTTTGTGTCGTGCTTGTGTTTGGTGCTGGTGGTGGTGATGTTTGTGTTGTGTTTGTGGTTGGTGGTGTCTGTATTTTGTTTGCTGTGTGTGGTATTAGTGTATTTTTGGAGGTGGGTGGTGCTGGTGTACTGTTTGTGGTGGGTGTGGGCAATAGTCCTTTTTGGGGGATACGTTTCGGGCAGTTAGCCTTAACGTGTCCCCTTTCCATGCATAAATAGCATGCTGGTCTTCTCCCCTCTACAATTATGTCTATTGGGGTAAGGTCATCAGCCAGATGCGATCCGGGATTTGTGCTATTCTTTCGGGCCTCATTTGGACTAGTATGTCGAGGCCCATTCCCAGGAACGCATCTCCAGTTGCCTTCCCCATTGACAGCATAGTGTCTTCGCCCATATCAATGAAGCCCGCAATAGCCCACCAGAAGTCCATTGTGGGCAGCATTGTTTTTACTTTTACTCTCTGTGTTCTTCTACCCATGTAGGAGGGACAGAAGCTATATGTTGTCGACGAGAGTGGGCTTAGGGAAAGCTTCTCCGCCGTTTCTTTGTCTCTTGTTAGGACCGAAATGCTGCCATAGAGTCGGTCCTTTCGTATGAAGAGAATATTCTTCATATAGTCTTTTAGGACTAACTCTATTTCCATTTGGCTGGGCTGTGCTGGCTTTCTTGTCTGGTTCAGTATAGTTCTGTATAGAACTGTGTTTTCTGCTCTGGCTTTCTTGAATTCTGGGGGGGAGTTAATGGAAAACATTCCGTTCTCCCCCAAAACAATGTGTTTCTTTGCTTCGGCCAGTTTTTCTCTGGCGGCAGTTAGGTCAATTGGTGTGTATGTAATGGATTGTTTTGTTTTCTGGGCGAAAGTTGCCCTGTCGTTATTTGTATTATTTTCTGTTTGTTTGTTTTCTGTTTGCTCATTTTCCTTAACATTTGTTTTTTCATTTTGTTTGTTTGTTTCAATGTCTAATTTTGTTGTAATTATTTTTTGTTCTTCAGACTTGGGGGGCGTGGCAGAGCTAATGGCAGACATGTCTGCCATCTTTTCCGCCATGCTGCCAAGAAAGAAATTTTTCGGCAAAAATAGATATTTATTTTACCCCCTAAAAAGGGGGTAAATGCAAAAATGTTTCCCTAAATAACAGGGGTTAGTGTTCCAAATGTGTTGCACTAAAAAATTTATCCGGTACTTACAATAGTAAGGGTAAATCCCGATGGAATAGCGGAGCCGATGCGAAGCGTGTCTTACTCTATCAAGATAGATAGA
>OZ024746.1:73780242-73802742 GCA_964016885.1 Eledone cirrhosa | reverse complement strand
TGTTATCAATAAATGTTCTCATTTTCGCCAACACAGAATTAAACATCCTCTGGGTCGGTAAACTTCATAACTGTGTATGGTTCTTGTTTTCTATGCCAAACAACAATATTATCAGGCTTGTTCTGTTTGGGTTTGACAGAGGTTTTGATGGGGACATTCTTTATGTTAGAGTATATATGTATATATATATATATATATATATATATATATATATATATATATATATATATATATATATATATATAAACGGAAAAAATGAAACGAAATTTCATTTCTCACTCTTAGTACGGCTGTTACTTAAATATAAGTATGTATACGTACATACATATATGTATACAGACGTACAGTAGTATGTATATATATATACATACATGCACCATTATTATATGTACGTATGGATTCACCGAACATTTATTATAATGCTCGGTGTGTTTGTAAACAAACATCCCGTATTAAGCCGTAGTGTCTAGCAACCATCGTTGCTCGTTTGTTCAACACTGACAAAGGAACGCTGTACTAGTTTCAAAAAATACTGTACGTCTGTATACATATATTTATGTACGTATACATACTTATATTTAAGTAACAGCCGTACTAAGAGTGAGAAATGAAATTTCGTTTCATTTTTTCCGTTTATCGTTTTCGGTACCCCGGTCGATTAACTCACTCGATATGCAAATTAGACTGCTCAGCCGTTAATATGCATAAGGAAAGTATATACTTTAAGACGTTCAATCATCTGGCAGGAAGGTATACGTTGCTGACGATAGCTAATAAGCTTGAAACTAGTACAGCGTTCCTTTATCAGGGTTGAACAAATGAGCAACGATGCTTGCTAGACACTGTACGGCTTAATTCGGGATGTTTGTTTACAAACACACCGAGCATTATAATAAATGTTCGGTGAATCCATACGTACATATATATATGTGTGCATGTATGTATATATATATATATACATACTACTGTACGTCTGTATACATATATGTATGTACGTATACATACTTATATTTAAGTAACAGCCGTACTAAGAGTGAGAAATGAAATTTCGTTTCATTTTTTTCTGTTTATCGTTTTCGGTACTCCGGCCGATTAACTCACTCTATATGCAAATTAGGCTGCTCAGCCGTTAATATGCATGAGGAAAGTATATACTTTCAGACGTTCAATCATCTGGCAGGAAGGTATACGTTGCTGACGATAGCTAATAAGCTTGAAACTAGTACAGCGTTCCTTTATCAGGGTTGAACAAATGAGCAACGATGCTTGCTAGACACTGTACGGCTTAATTCGGGATGTTTGTTTACAAACACACCGAGCATTATAATAAATGTTCGGTGAATCCATACGTACATATATATATGTGTGCATGTATGTATATATATATATACATACTACTGTACGTCTGTATACATATATGTATGTACGTATACATACTTATATTTAAGTAACAGCCGTACTAAGAGTGAGAAATGAAATTTCGTTTCATTTTTTTCTGTTTATCGTTTTCGGTACTCCGGCCGATTAACTCACTCTATATGCAAATTAGGCTGCTCAGCCGTTAATATGCATGAGGAAAGTATATACTTTCAGACGTTCAATCATCTGGCAGGAAGGTATACGTTGCTGACGATAGCTAATAAGCTTGAAACTAGTACAGCGTTCCTTTATCAGGGTTGAACAAATGAGCAACGATGGTTGCTAGACACTGTACGGCTTAATTCGGGATGTTTGTTTACAAACACACTGAGTATTATAATAAATGTTCGGTGAACCATACGTACATATATATATGTGTGCATGTATGTATATATATATACATACTACTGTACGTCTGTATACATATATGTATGTACGTATACATACTTATATATATATATATATATATATATATATATATATATATATAAATATAAATATATATGTATATATATATATACAGACATATATATATATATATATGTGTGTGTGAAATGTCCGAACCCCCAGCAGACAACTGAAGAGGGGACCTGTCCCGTGTTTGTACTTTCCTTTTATTTCTAAATACACTTTATCAAGTAACCACACAACCCCTTGTTCCTTCTAAATATATATATATATATATATATATATATATATATATATATATATATATGTGTGTGTGTGTGTGTGTGTATATACACGCACACACATGAGTACTCACAGACACACACACACACATATATATATATATTGATAGGTAAATCTAGATATAAATATATAGTGTATCGTAATTTGGTAAAAGAAATATCCAAAGCTGGTAACCACTTCTACGGAACATTAAGCCTGCATTAGGGTGTCTTTAGAAAATATGAAAGTAGTTAAAATTCTACTAACGAATGATATCTGTTAGCGAAGTTCTTTAACCATGAAGCTGTTTGATTTGGATGGATTTCACGCCATAATTCTTGAACCACTTCAAACATAGCTGAAAGCACACGATTCAAGCGTAATACAAAAAGTAATATTCCTATATACTGTATATCCATTCGCGTTACATTTTATCAATTCTCTCTATATATCTATAAATTTCACTTTTTATACCCACCCTCTTTCTCCTATGAATTTATTGAAAAACCTTCGTTTCCTGTTCCTCGTAAATGCTCTGCTGTTGTGCTGAACGAGAGGTATGTATCTAAAAAGACACTGAAAGAAATGTTTATACCTAGAGAGAAAGAAAGTAGATGCGTAATGAAATGTGATGACCGAGAGAGAAATGGGTGAAAGGGGAAGGGAGAGGGAGAATGAGATCAAGAAAGGCTACGGAATGAGGAAAAAACAGAAAATGTAATGTCATAAATTGTATGTACATTGTAATGCGTAATAGAATACGAAAGAAAAACTGAGAGAAATGGTAATAAAAGAGGCACATGCCAAGAAAAAGAGATACAAGTCATGAAAAAGAAACTCATGTTAACATGCCAGAAAATACAAATTTCCTTGTAAATCGAAGAAATTGTACTGATATAATTTTATCATTCACTACGACCGTTAGCACACTTCTTAATACACATACGGTATATGTAATACTGAACAAGTCAGTGTATTTGAATCTTATGTCATTTTATTGAGCCTTTGTTACTGTTATACATATTTCAGAGGTAACTATTATGTAATAGATACAAGCTCATCAGACTACTATTGTGTAATCAGTTGTTCAAAGTGTGATATGTCACAAGCTAACATTGAAAACCAACAATGGATTTAACGTACCAAGGAATCAAATATATATATATATATATATATATATATGTGAGGGGGGGTGTATGTAAAAGGTAAACAGAAATAACAACACAATCAGTACAGTTTATGGAAGGTATATATTAGGTTAACGCTTGATATAGCAGGAAGAGCAGGAAGAGAGTCTTAAAGTTTCGGACGCTAGTCCTTCATCAGAAGAAAGAATGAGAAATAAAATAGATTAAGGGGACGTATGTATACAGGATCACCAGGTGAGACAATACATGAATATTTAAACTCTACTTCGGTATTGAGTTTTCATTCTGACATCCGTCAATAATTCACGTACAGTCAGGTCTTGAATAATAGTCCCCCCACCCCACCCACACCCACACCCACCCCCCACCCCACACCCCACCCACCCACCCCATCCCACCCACCCCACCCCACCCTCACACCCCACCCCACACACGCACGCACACTTTTTATTCCACCCCACCTCACCCACTTATTAAATCTTGCTAATCTATCTCCGGCAAAATTTTATTGTAAGTGATTCATATTGATAATGCAGCTGGAGAATCAAATAAGAATTTTATTTACATTGAAAAAAAAGCATTATATATGACAAAAGAAGAACATTTCAAGAAATCCCATATTTACGAACGTACACTATACAATTACTGATTTCCCAGGGTCCACAACCACCCCACCCCCAACCCATTATTTCCACCCATCCTATTATTTGGGACCCGAGAGTGCCACCAAACTCTCCTTCTCTCTAAAATACGTTTTTAATCCCCCTCTCTGTATCTATTAAAACCAAACTCTACCCCTCTCTATATCTACCACGACACCGCCTCTCTTATCCCACTCTCTATATCTACACTTATCCCACTCTCTATAAATATCTACACTTATCTCTCTGTATATCAATTACTACTAAATCTCACCCTCTCTTTACACGGCACTCTCCCATTATCCCTCTCGGTACATCTACAACCACCAAATCCCCCAACCCCCTCTATATTTACTACACGGTACTCTCTTCCAATACCCCCTCTCTATATCAATTAACACTTGATATAGACGTGATTTACTTTGCTCCGGATTTTTACGGATTGTTGTCAAAAAAACTGTGAGTTTATTGCTCAATTTAATAACATTGTTTAGTTTAACCCCTTGCCTGGGCCGTCAGACGTTGAGTCAACTAATTTTCGCCCCTTTCTGGGGCGGAATTTTCAATTTTTATCTAAAAACTGTAGACTTGGTGGCAATGGATGCCATTTCCACCTCGCACACTGTCGTGAGTGCCACGCCCACTAAGAAAAGTGGTGGAGGGAAGGTAGGAGTACAAAGCTTGCAGCCTTCCCCCCTCGCATCATCGAAAAACGTGAAAAATATCGAAACCACGAAACCAAACCCGGTAAATAATACCAGCACCAACAACAAGAACAATGGCAATAACACCACAACCAACAACTGCAACAATAGCAACACCAATATTACCAACAGTGACAGTAACAAAAAAGACAACAACACCAAAACAACATTCGCACAGACCGTAAAAAAAAACGAACTATACACGCCAATAGACATAACAAATGCTAAACAACTATTACAAGACGCAAAACAATTCGTGACTTTTGGCGAAAACGGTGCTTTTAGCATCAATTCTCTACAGGAATTATGTAGAGAGGCTGTCCTGAAAACTGTGGTTTTCAGGACAATATCGAACGAAAAAAGAAAACCAGCTCAATTATCACAAAATGAAATTGAGCCGGTTCTAAAAGATGCAATGAAGGACTTAACCTTCATACAAAAAGGTAAACTGTTTGGTAGCATTTCGGTGTTAATGAACAACCAGTCAACAGCTCAAAAGTACTCGGTAGCACCCATTGTGTCCCCCCGCTTCACCTTTTACCCCACATACAGGGGAAAAAGGACACAAAGAATAAAAATAATGAGTATCACACCAAATGTAAATATTTGGTGGATACTATGTGGAATAATTAACTTTGACGAAGACAAGATAATTTCAATAGGAAAGTCCTCCGGAGGTGTATTTGGTGGGACCACCGTAGAAGTTCTGGTGCAAATGAGCCCAGAACGAATAGCGAATATCCCACAACGCGTGCCTCTGGACGGGCTAACTTATATAAACATTTCAGTGGAGGGAAGGCGGCCGTCATGTTACCACTGCTTAAGCAGGGGTCACCTGAGGGCTGCCTGTCCTCAATTAACGAGTCAAAAAAAAAAGGCTCTTCTGCCAACCCCGAACACAACAACACAACCACCACCACCACAACAACAACAACAACAACCACAACAACACGGAAAAATAACAACAGAAAACACTGTTCCACCCAACCCCTCCCCACCTAAAACAAATACAAAAGCAACCACAACAAAACCCCAAAATATACCCCTCCCCAACAACACGGAAGAGGACTCCGTATCAACGTCACCCAGTGACGACGAGGGAGAACCCTTTCAACAGGTGAAAAGGAAGAAAAAAAAGGCACCACATTAACAAAAATGCCACAAACACACAACCACCAGCACAAACAGAACAAACATCACAAATAAAAAACCCACCCCTCCCCAAAACATAACACGTACTACAAAACGCAATAACGCACAAGAACAACAAACAAAAACAAACACAAGACAACAAAAACTCTATACATACATTAACAAGAACAATAAAACGTTGATGAAAGCGATAGAAAATAACCCTTCGGTGGAAACCGAAGGGATCACTTTCACCTACGCAGCGAACAAACCGCACCTAATGATGATTAGGGTCCCAACGGAAACCTATGTAACTTTGAAAAAGAACCATCCAATGCATGTGGGGACCAACTGCACCAAACCACATAACAGCGTCCTATTGAGATGTTTCCCCACCCCCACATTCAGACACCCACACCCCACCAAACACCCTAATCCCACCACACACTGATGTCCTCACCCCACCACAAACCACCACCCCACCAAACAACCCTTCCGACACCCCCATGGAAATTGTGCAGCCTGGTCCTCAGGAGACGAAGAGGTAAGTAATTTCCTTTCCTCTTCCTTTTTACCTCTTCAGCACCAACATGGCCAATATAAGAGTTGGATGTGTGAATGCACGCGGCTTGGGGATGTCCTGGAAACAGGGCAAACTCTTAAATGACCTCAGGTCGCACAGAGTGGATGTAATGGTTATTTGCGAGTCCAGGATCAGCAGCGAGCGCCAACTGGCCCCCATCTTCGACGACTTTGAGATCTACGCATCTCTCTGTCAGCCGAGGGGTGGGGGTGGGGTTGTCGTTCTGCTGCGAAAATACCTGGGTCTTACCACACAGAAGGTACACCTGGACCCGGAGGGTCTACTGGTGGTTTTAGACGTCGGCAGTGGTGAAGGTGGAGCTTTCAGGCTGGTGGCAGCGTATGCGCCATCTGGGACACCGCGACCGGACTTCTTCCGACGCCTGGAGAATTTCCTGGGAACGTCTCGCTCCTTGCTTTTAGTGGGGGACTGGAATGGTATCCTGAATGCACGTTGGGACTATGTAGGGGCATGTTCCGATAGAGGGGGGTGTAACAGCCTCAAACGATTAATCGGCCGATTTGATCTGGCCGATAGATATGGACTGGATTTTCCGACTGTGCCACGGTGGACGTGGAGTAATCGCAGCGCAACATCCAGGTCGTACCTAGATAGGTTCCTAGTTAGAAATAAGGATAGGGACATATTAAGCTGTCCACGAATGTTCATGGTTGACTATTCGGAGTGGTCAACCTTGATAGAACTCATAGACAGGGACCCGGTTACTGGAAGCTAAACTTGTCTTTACCGACAAACAAAGCTTACAGTAAGCGGATTAGCACACTAGTTAAGCAGCGTTTGACGGGGGCAATTGTCAACAACAGGTGGTGGGACTCTCTCAAGAGAGAAATTAGAATAGAATCGATAGGTTTTAGTCGCGAATTAGCATCAGATAGGAATAGAACTGAAAGGGAATTAACAAATAGAGTAGAAGAGGCGATTAGGAGTGGCAACGTGGCCGGCGTGCTGGCGTCAAGAACGGCCCTAGACCAGTTCTTTGATGCGAAGCACGAGGGCTGCGCTGTCAGGAGTAAAATACGTGCTCTGGGTAACGAGGGAGCCAAAGCTGTTAGCTGGGCCCGAGTGACAGAGGCAAAAAGTGGAAACAAGTCCACGATTCGGTCTTTGAAGGACCAGGATGGACGCGTGATCCTTGAACCTGAGCGGATGAGCGCGGCCTTTCAACGGCGCTTTGCACGACTGTTCGGGAGGGGCGGCGGGCCGGGTGGGGCCATGGATTTTGGTCCATACCTCGACGGTCTGGCGCGGCTCTCGGACGGGGAGGCGAAGTCCTGCGAGAGGCCGATTTCAACCGCTGAAATAGGGGAAGCGCTGAGCCAATGCGGCAAACGCAAATCTCCGGGTCTCGATGGTCTACCATACGAACTTATGTAGCGATGCCGGGCTTGTTCTCCGGTCTCCTCGAGGCGGTCTACTGCAACTGGCAACAGAACGGGAGAATTCCCAGTTCTGTGACCAAGGGCGTAGTCACGATGGTGAGGAAGGACGAGAACAAGGGGGATGACATAGATAACTTCAGGCCCATAACTCTGCTAAACACAGAGTTAAAGATTTTGGCAAAGGTGTTAGCGAGGAGGTTGGCGCTTGTCGTCGGGAACCTGGTGGGAGAAGCGCAGACATGCGCAATCCCGCCCAGGTCCATACACGACAACCTCCACCTCATGCGATACATCGTAGAGAGGGTAGGGAACGAACCCGGCTTTGGTGGGGCCCTGATCAACTTGGATCAATCTAAAGCGTTCGATAGGGTTGACCATCGGTACCTGGATGCGGTGCTCGCGGCGGCAGACTTCGGACCCGTTTTCAGGGGCTGGATTGCTGCAATGCACAGCAGCAACACCTGCTCGAGGGTCAAGGTGAACGGCTACCTCTCGGAGCCGTTCCAAATCACGCGATCCATTCGACAGGGATGCCCTCTCTCCTCCCTCCTGTATGTGCTGGCTCTCGAGCCACTACTAAGGAAGCTGGAGCTGTTGCAGGCATCCCCTTGGAACCGGGATTGCGGAAAGCGGTGTCGGCCTACGCCGATGACGTGACAGTAATGGTGTCGTGCGCCTCGGAAATCGGGCAGATCGTTACCTTACTGGAGGAATATGAAAGGTTCACAGGAGCCAAGCTGAACCGGGACAAGTCCGTCGGTTTGCAACTCGGGACGTGGAGGGGCAAAACGATGCCCTCCGACGGCATCGTCGGACGCTGGACGGAGGGACCGGTGAAGCTGCTCGGGGTCTGGTTCGGACCGGACCTCCAGGTGGAGAAAAACTGGGACGAGGTAACTGGCAAGGTGTTTGCACTCGCCCAGAAGTGGGCCGAGTGCAAACTATCCCTGAAAGGTCGAGCGGAGGTGGCGAACGCTTATATAGCGTCCGTCATCTACTACCGCTTGACCGTCGTGCCTTGCCCAGAGAAAACACTCGCCAAAATGGAGCGCGCGCTCTTCCGATTTCTTTGGAAGAAGCGGGCTCCTTTGGTGAGAAGATCCATCTGCTGTCAACACCCTTCGAACGGAGGGCTGGGGCTGCCGTGGCTGACGATGCGTAGACACGCATTAAGGCTACGGCACCTCCAGGTATTCCTCACCGGTCAGCCGGTGTGGGCCCTGTTTGTGAGGCGAGCCTTTCCGAGACACGTCTCACTCACCGAGCTGCAATGCTGGGTCAAGAAAAGACCGAGAAAAGTGGGCGACTGGCACATTGAATGTGCCCAGGCGCTCACGGCCCTCTGGCAAGCGGATCCGGCAATCAGTGGAGACTCAACCTCAACATTCTATAGAGGGTTGGTGCGCAGTAAGTGCGACGACGCTCTCGGAGAGGCTCTCGGAGAGGCTCTGGGCATGGAGGAAGACGAGCTGGCCAGTCTGTTCGGTAGGACGTTTGGCCCGGAACCGATGGACAATCCGGCTGACCACCGAGAACATTGTCACAATCAAACCGCCTCCCCCTTTCAAAAACGAAGGAGAGGCGGTTTTCCTCTGTGTGATAGCCATGGCGAAAGAAGTTGTATGGTGGACAAGGTTGAAAGGGCTGAGGTCAGACACCTTTCTCTCCGGCCAACAACTGGTCTTTTTTTTCAAGTACCACTTTAGAAGAAGGATCAGAATGGAGAGAGAGGTGCTCTACCCCCAGCAAGTTTTATGAAAGATGGGTGAAAGTAGCGAGAATGGCCCGAGTGAATGGGCCCTCTCTCTATATCAGCCTGTAGGTGAGAGAGGAGTAGAATGAGAAGAGGAAGGAAGCACCTGCTCTTTGTGCTCCTGAAGAGGAGGGTTGCACATTTTTTCGGGGGGTGTGCGACCCATGTCAACGCCCCTCCCTATTGAGGACATCGATTGTTAAATTTAATTTGTTATATGTTTTTTTACACGTCTTTTTAAATGTATGTAAACTCCCCCTTTGTATTTGTCCCAATCTTTGATGCCCTGGTGGCAAATAAATAGAAATTTATATCAATTAGCACTAAACTCTCCCCTATATATATCCACTACACGAAATTCTCTTCAAATTTCTCTCACTATATCAATAAACATCAAACTCTCCCTCTCTCTATATCTAACATACAACGCACTCTCCAAACTTTCCTCTTTATATCAATTACCACCAAACTCTCCCCTCTCTATATCCATATGTATCTCCCCATATACACACACACACACACACATACATATACATACAGATAAACCACTACAATCACACACACACTTACATATGCATATACAACTCAAACAGTGCATCCACAAACTGATACACATACATTCTCTGACACATGCATATATCACGTCATTCTCTACATACAAACTCACACACATACATAAACGTATCTTCACACACACACCTGCATAAAAACACACATGCATACTCACACATACAATCATACACACACAATTTACACACACACACGCACACATTCGCGTGCAGGTACATACGCGTACGTATAAACATGCACTCACACACGTTCACACATACATTCACACACACTCTCACGAACATACACACACGTTCACACAGACAAATATGGAGTTATATACTCGCCCATTCACACACACACGCTCACATTGACGCAAATACGTACACACACATAAACGCAAACACTCATGCATACATTCATACACACATATACACTCACTCAAACGCACGGACACACACTCACAATAACGCATAAGTATATACTCACACACGTACACATATTCACACACTCTCTCACATACATACACACTCATGCAAACGCAGTAGCGGAAACATTCAAGCAAAGTCTCAAGCACACCTACTCATACGCACACAGTCACACACGTACACGCACACTTATTCGCGTATATACACATTCACACAGACACTGACACACTCGGCAGACATTCACACATGCACACACGCACACACACACGCACACACACACACATACACACATACATTCAAGCACACACTTAGCAATCTACACACGCATGCACACACATACACACACACGTACACGCACACTTATTCGCGTATATACACATTCACACAGACACGCACACACACACACACACATACATTCAAGCACACACTTAGCAATCTACACACGCATCACACACACACACACACACGTACACGCACACTTATTCACGTATATACACATTCACACAGACACGCACACACTCGGGCAGACATTCACACATGCACACACACGCATACACACACACACACACACACACACAATGAGACGCACACATACAATCAAGCACACACTTAGCAATCTACACACGCATGCACACACACACACGTACGCGCATCCACATATGCATATAAACACACACACACATTAACACACTCGCGCAAACTCCTCACAAACACACACACACACACACACACACACACACACACACACACACACACACACACACACACACACACACACACACACACACACACACAGACACACACACACATGGTCACGTTCAGACATATCTATATATCCACACCTTCAGGCACACAATTAAGTCAATCAGCGGTCTCAGATTAAAAGTCAATCAGTGGTCTCGGCGTGATCGCTCGACTTGCTAGAAACAGTAGCCGAATCTCCCTCAAGTCTTAAAAGCGAAAGATCACATTGGACAACGAATTACTTGATATACAAGCAGACAAAACTGCCTTAACTTAAATGCCTTTGATTATAGATCTGCTAGGCAGGGCTGATGAGAAGTTTAATTTCAATGCAGATAACACACAAAACTGAGCGCGGTACTTATATATACATACACTTACATACACACTCACAGACACCCACATACACACAGATATATATATATATGTGTGTGTGTGTGTGTACGTGTGTTTGTGTGTGTATGTGTGAGTGTGTGTGTGCAAAAAGTAAACAGAAACAAACACTACAGTACAATGACGAATTATATTAGTTTAACGCTTGATATAAAAGGAAAAGTGTCTTTATATTGCGGACAATAGTCCTATACATACATATATATAGAAATCTGGGACTTGTCTCTTTCGTCTCACTTTCTGTTGCTTAAACCATTTTGTTTGTTTACCCTAACGTTCTCTTTATTTACGTGTCCCAACGACTTTTTTTAGCCGTTGTTCGCACCAACCTGAGGTATATGGCCCTTAAAGCGATGAAATGCCTAGGACGGTTGGAGGGTCACTGATGAAGGACTCACTTTTTCATATGTAACCCATTTGCAACGCCGCAGCTCCATTATTATCATATATATATATATATATATATATATATATATATATATATATATATATATATAATATAAGATCAAAAGATGGTTAAAAGAGTTCCAAGTATTTTATTATGCGCATTTCAAAAACAAATATCATCATGGGATGATATCTGCGTTTTCATCAGATAAAATAGGGATACAAGATATGAAGCTTAAAAAACACTTGTGAATAGTGAAGTTTTAAATCAACATATGAAAAATAATTTAAGATTGATGTGTGAGATTGGGAAACAGTGAGAGTGAGGGGGGGGGTAAGGAAGAGGAGGAGATGAGAGTAAAGAATGGTGGGGGAGGAGTATAAGTGAGTATAAGTGAGGTTTTAAATCAACATATATTATATTATTTATACTCCAGTCATACAAACTGTAGAGTGCTACTTATCCGATATTTGCATTGCTTTATTGTGCTACAATAAAACTCACCTCCTACATATATATATAACTATATATATATATATATATATGGGGGGGGAGGAGGCATGCGCACAGGTGCACGCATTGACATATGCGCAGACGTACACACATTTACATACGCGCATACATAATCGTACACACAGTCACACACACACATTGTTTCCAGAATGAACATCTAAGCAGTTACTTTACCTGCGAGAAATGTCGGCCAAATCTCCCTCATGTAGCACTATATTGATTTTTAAAAATGTACACATTGGACAATGTAGTTATGTATGTACAAAAGACAGGATGGTCACGCCTAAAACGCTTTTTGATCAGAATTTCTCTGTCTAGATCAGGATTGACCTCAGGCTAAACAACTACCATTTCACTAATCGTAGCTTAACTTCTTTAAAACGGGAATAAAAAGGGACATTGGACATTTGTTTTATAAATATACGAAATCATGGGATGGGTATGGTTGGACGGCCTTTGATCATAGGTTTCCTCTATCAGAGTTGATCTTAGGGTTCAAAAGCGACTGGAGAAGAAGCCTTTACGTGGTGTCTCGTCCTGCTTGATATATCAGCCAAATCTCTATCAGCCTACACTTTAAAAGTCTTCTAAAAGGACACATTGGATAAGGTTGATTCGTGGCACACTATTCTAGTAAAAATACTACTCAAGTCATCTTATGTATGTCTACAATAGCATGACTGGCATGACTGGCCTAGGGCTAAACAGCCTGAACTACTCCCATCATCTTATGTATGTCACAATAGCCTGACTGGCATGACTGGCCTAGGGCTAAACAGCCTGAACTACTCCCATCATCTTATGTATGTCTACAATAGCATGACTGGCCTCTGGCTAAACAGCCTGAAATTCTCCGGTCTTCTATGTCTGTCTACTATAGCATGACTGGCCTAGGGCTAAACAACCACAGCTACTCCCATCATCTTGTGGCTGTCTACTATAGCCTGACAGGCCTAGGGCTAAACAACCACAGCTACTCCCATCATCTTGTGGCTGTCTACTACAGCATGACATGCCTAGGGCTAAACAACCACAGCTACTCCCATCATCTTGTGGCTGTCTACTATAGCCTGACAGGCCTAGGGCTAAACAACCACAGCTACTCCCATCATCTTGTGGCTGTCTACTACAGCATGACAGGCCTAGGGCTAAACAACCACAGCTACGCCCATCATCTTATGGCTGTCTACTATAGCATGACTGGCCTAGGGCTAAACAACCACAGCTACTCCCATTATCTTGTGGCTGTCTACTATAGCATGACTGGCCTAGGGCTAAACAACCACAGCTACTCCCGTCATCTTGTGGCTGTCTACTACAGCATGACTGGCCTAGGGCTAAACAACCACAGCTACTCCCGTCATCTTGTGGCTGTCTACTACAGCATGACTGGCCTAGGGCTAAACAACCACAGCTACTCACGTCATCTTGTGGCTGTCTACTATAGCATGACAGGCCTAGGGCTAAACAACCACAGCTACTCCCATCATCTTATGGCTGTCTACTATAGCCTGACAGGCCTAGGGCTAAACAACCACAGCTACTCCCATCATCTTGTGGCTGTCTACTACAGCATGACAGGCCTAGGGCTAAACAACCACAGCTACTCCCGTCATCTTGTGGCTGTCTACTACAGCATGACTGGCCTAGGGCTAAACAACCACAGCTACTCACGTCATCTTGTGGCTGTCTACTATAGCATGACAGGCCTAGGGCTAAACAACCACAGCTACTCCCATCATCTTGTGGCTGTCTACTACAGCATGACAGGCCTAGGGCTAAACAACCACAGCTACTCCCGTCATCTTGTGGCTGTCTACTACAGCATGACTGGCCTAGGGCTAAACAACCACAGCTACTCCCGTCATCTTATGGCTGTCTACTATAGCCCGACAGGCCTAGGGCTAAACAACCACAGCTACTCCCATCATCTTGTGGCTGTCTACTATAGCATGACAGGCCTAGGGCTAAACAACCACAGCTACTCCCATCATCTTGTGGCTGTCTACTACAGCATGACAGGCCTAGGGCTAAACAACCACAGCTACTCCCATCATCTTGTGGCTGTCTACTACAGCATGGCAGGCCTAGGGCTAAACAACCACAGCTACTCCCATCATCTTATGGCTGTCTACTACAGCATGACAGGCCTAGGGCTAAACAACCACAGCTACTCCCGTCACCTTGTGGCTGTCTACCATCGCATGACTGGCCTAGGGCTAAACAACCACAGCTACTCCCATCATCTTGTGGCTGTCTACTACAGCATGACAGACCTAGGGCTAAACAACCACAGCTACTCCCATCATCTTGTGGCTGTCTACTACAGCATGACAGGCCTAGGGCTAAACAACCACAGCTACTCCCATCATCTTGTGGCTGTCTACTACAACATGACAGGCCTAGGGCTAAACAACCACAGCTACTCCCGTCATCTTATGGCTGTCTACTACAGCATGACAGGCCTAGGGCTAAACAACCACAGCTACTCCCATCATCTTGTGGCTGTCTACTACAGCATGACAGGCCTAGGGCTAAACAACCACAGCTACTCCCATCATCTTGTGGCTGTCTACTACAGCATGACAGGCCTAGGGCTAAACAACCACAGCTACTCCCATCATCTTGTGGCTGTCTACTACAGCATGACAGGCCTAGGGCTAAACAACCACAGCTACTCCCATCATCTTGTGGCTGTCTACTACAGCATGACAGGCCTAGGGCTAAACAACCACAGCTACTCCCATCATCTTGTGGCTGTCTACTACAGCATGACAGGCCTAGGGCTAAACAACCACAGCTACTCCCGTCATCTTGTGGCTGTCTAACATAGCATGACTGGCCTAGGGCTAAACAACCACAGCTACTCCCATCATCTTGTGGCTGTCTACTACAGCATGACAGGCCTAGGGCTAAACAACCACAGCTACTCCCATCATCTTGTGGCTGTCTACTACAGCATGACAGGCCTAGGGCTAAACAACCACAGCTACTCCCATCATCTTGTGGCTGTCTACTACAGCATGACAGGCCTAGGGCTAAACAACCACAGCTACTCCCATCATCTTGTGGCTGTCTACTACAGCATGACAGGCCTAGGGCTAAACAACCACAGCTACTCCCATCATCTTATGGCTGTCTACTACAGCATGACAGGCCTAGGGCTAAACAACCACAGCTACTCCCATCATCTTGTGGCTGTCTACTATAGCATGACAGGCCTAGGGCTAAACAACCACAGCTACTCCCGTCATCTTGTGGCTGTCTAACATAGCATGACTGGCCTAGGGCTAAACAACCACAGCTACTCCCATCATCTTGTGGCTGTCTACTACAGCATGACAGCCCTAGGGCTAAACAACCACAGCTACTCCCATCATCTTGTGGCTGTCTACTACAGCATGACAGGCCTAGGGCTAAACAACCACAGCTACTCCCGTCATCTTGTGGCTGTCTACTATAGCATGACAGGCCTAGGGCTAAACAACCACAGCTACTCCCATCATCTTGTGGCTGTCTACTATAGCATGACTGGCCTAGGGCTAAACAACCACAGCTACTCCCATCATCTTGTGGCTGTCTAACATAGCATGACTGGCCTAGGGCTAAACAGCCACAGCTACTCCCGCCATCTTGTGGCTGTCTACTATAGCATGACAGGCCTAGGGCTAAACAACCACAGCTACTCCCATCATCTTGTGGCTGTCTACTACAGCATGACAGGCCTAGGGCTAAACAACCACAGCTACTCCCATCATCTTGTGGCTGTCTACTATAGCATGACTGGCCTAGGGCTAAACAGCCACAGCTACTCCCGCCATCTTGTGGCTGTCTACTATAGCATGACAGGCCTAGGGCTAAACAACCACAGCTACTCCCATCATCTTGTGGCTGTCTACTATAGCATGACAGGCCTAGGGCTAAACAACCACAGCTACTCCCATCATCTTGTGGCTGTCTACTACAGCATGACAGGCCTAGGGCTAAACAACCACAGCTACTCCCATCATCTTGTGGCTGTCTACTATAGCATGACTGGCCTAGGGCTAAACAACCACAGCTACTCCTATCATCTTGTGGCTGTCTACTATAGCATGACAGGCCTAGGGCTAAACAACCACAGCTACTCCCATCATCTTGTGGCTGTCTACTATAGCATGACAGACCTAGGGCTAAACAACCACAGCTACTCCCATCATCTTGTGGCTGTCTACTATAGCATGACAGGCCTAGGGCTAAACAACCACAGCTACTCCCATCATCTTGTGGCTGTCTACTATAGCAATGGGGTGAAACATCCCATTGCTTCCTGTAACCAATGCAATTCCAGAGCTTTTACGTAATCACCCAATCTACTAGAAATAGCAGCCTAATACCCCTCAAAGTAAACCTGTCCTCTTAAAAAGGTATATAATATACTCTTAAAGTATCGGGATGGTCACGGCTGGAGTGTCTTTCATCATGGGTCAGTTTGGTCAGCATTGTCCTTGAGCTACCTAAATATTCAAGACAGCTAATAAAGTTCTATATACCACTACAAAAACGCGATGGTCACGGCTGGAATGTCTTTTATTATAGGTTAGACTGATTCGGATTGACCTGAGGGAAAACAACTTACCTCCCTCCAAAAAAAAACAATAGTTTATATAGTACTCTTAGATATTCTTAAAGCGTCGTGATGGTCACGACTGGAAAGCCTTTCATCATTGGTCTGCTTAATCAAGATTGACCAGATGGAAATCAAAAACTAAACATTATCCTTACGGGGTCGATAAAATAAAGTACCAGTAATGCACTGGGTAATTGCTGGCCTTGTGCCTAAAGTAGAAATAATTATATATTGTAGAGGGTTGGACGCCATGCTTTCTAGCATAGTTACGTCCCTTTACGGTTTGAGTTCAAATCCCGCCGAGGTTAACTTTGCCTTTCAGCCTTACGGGGTCGATAAAATAAAGTACCAGTAATGTACTGGGTAATTGCTGGCCTTGTGCCTAAAGTAGAAACAATTATATATTGTAGTCCTACATTCGCTTAAAGCTTCATGATGGTCACTTTTGGAATGCCTTCGATCATAATTCTGTTTGATCAAGATTGACCAGGGGTTAAACAACCACAACAACAACTCCTGCACTTACTATTGCAGTTTTATAAACTGCAATGGTGTCTGAAGCAACATTGCAACTGCTATTTTAGCAACGGCCCACACTCACTGGTTGGTGTGATGTGGAATGTGCACTGTACAGCTGATAGCGGATGTAGCAAATAGATTTCAGTGGTTGCTTGTCTGGCAGTAGTCGGACACACAGACACAATCGCATGCAGAGACAGCTATGGTTAAAATAAGGCAACAAAGAAGTCAATATGTGATCTCCTCGGATCTGTTAGAAATAGAAGCAAAATTCCCTCAGATCACACCTTCGTATCTTACAGCAGTAGTAGTAGTAGTAGTAGTAGTAGTAGTAGTAGTAGTAGTAGTAGTAGTAGTAGTAGTAGTAGTAGTACAAAAATGGGTTGATTATGGAGGGAACGTCTTTCCATATAGGTCTGCAGAATCAGAGTTGACCTGGGGTTAAATAACAACTACGACTAAGGTACTACCTGTAGTTAGAAGTTAACAGGGGTATAGTGTTAAATATGGAGAGTGTGAATAGGAGCAAGAAATGGAGGGAGAGGAAAGTCGATTGAGGATATATCTATATATATAGAGAGAGAGAGAGATAATTGAGCTTAGCGGAAAAGTCTGGATATGGCGTGGTAGGGTCGGAAAGTGCTCTACTACGGGAATAGGAGCTAGATAACGAAGGAAATGTGGTAAGGAACCAGGTGGACCATAACGCACCAAAGTACTCAATACTTAGGGTAGTAGAGTGGGTAATAGGAACCAGTAACACCCCGACGGCTGAGCTCAAGCCGTTTCGACGGCTAATTCTGGACTAAATTTAGTCCAGAATTAGCCGTCGAAACGGCTTGAGCTCAGCCGTCGGGGTCTTACTGGTTCCTATAGAGAGAGAGATATAGAGATATAGATATGTATGTGTATGTGTATATATATATATGTGTGTGTGTGTGTGTGTGTGTGTGTGTGTGTGTGTGTGTGTGTGTGTGTGTGTGTGTGTGTGTGTGTGTGTGTTACACACTTTTGGATGACCGTTTCACTCTTATGAGTTCTTCCGCTCTTTGTCAGGTTTTGTTTTTTGTCCAGCGGGGACAGAAATAATCGGGCTGGAAACCCGATCACGCAATTAAACCACTATGAGTGAAGGAACCCTAGCCTTCGTCAGGGCATTCTTCTAGGCGAAAGGAACTCATGAAACTGGGATAACTCCGACATAAAATTTGCGGCTCAGTAGTTACCAATGATGTTGATCTGTTCTTCTTTTCGGGTTATAGCTACTGACGCTCAGAGAGTGGGATTGGCTCAGAGCACAGTCTTTCCTCACTTTAAAAAGAATCTTCACACACAGGCATTGCACGATAGCATTAATTGATAAGGTGGTAGTTTGGCAGTATCGGTAGAGGGCTGGACGCCATGCTTTGCAGCATAGAGTTACGGCCTTTTATTGTCTGAGTTCAAATCCCGCCGAGGTTAACTTTGCCTTTCATCCTTACGGGGTCGATAAAATAAAGTACCAGTAATACACTGGGATAATTGCTGGCCTTGTGCCAAAAGTAGAAACAATTAATTTGATAATTATTAATAATATTATATCATGCAACGGCCATACTCGATAACGAAGGGGCAGCCATCATCATATATATATATATATATATATATATATAGTGACGAAACATAAGTCAATTGCATGAACTCATAATCCTTTATTTACTGCTATATATATTTCGATGATAGCCATTGAATGGCTATGACCTCATCAGGAAGTTAGTCGGTTCTTAGATATGCCAGCTCTGTGTTTATAGTGTTGATGGTATCAGAGCCTTTGGACATATCTTATATATCTTATATATATATATATATATATATATATAAGTTAAAACAAAAAACATAAACAATAACGAAGAGTACAGTACAAAGTGTTAGTATTAGTTTCACGCTTGAGAGTGGGGGGTGGGGGACGACGTTTCGGGCATAAGCCCTTCATCAGGAGAAAAGTGGGAAGGAAAAGAGTTCCGAGGGTGTGAGGGCGAGAGGTGGAAAGACATTAAAAAGGGGGGGGGGTGTTAAAGGGAAGGAAAAAAATTAAAAAGAGGGTAAAAATTGAAACAAGTGGTGAAAAGGTGTTAGGCGTGTAGGGGTGGTTGTCGGTGGGTGGAGAGGAGAGAGGAAGACAGGAGGTCTGAGCGGGGAGGGCGGAAGGTAGTGTGTGTGTATATGTGTAGGTGTACGCGCGTGTTGTGTGTATGTGTGGATGTGAGTGTGAGAGTTTGGGGAAGAACGAGGTTCCATGTTCGGGTAAAAGGAAAACCAGTGTGTACATAGAGTGGGGTGTAAGTCAGTGCGTGTGTGTGTGTGTGTGTGTGTGGATGGAGAGGGGTCAGAGGGAGTGGGGAGAGTAGGCGTGAGGAGTCCGGAGGCCTAGTATGTGAGGATACGCACGTGAGTGTGTGTTTTTCTGTGGTGTGGATACGTGGGAACATATGGTTGCGTGCGTGCGAAAATGGTGTAAGTGTTTGTGTGTGTGTTCCTGAATATTTTCCCGGGAAATATAGGAAGAGACTATGATTATATATATACATATATATAAACATATATATATATATATATAACGAAGGAAATGTGGTAAGGAACCAGGTGGACCATAACGCACCAAAGTACTCAATACTTGAGGTAGTAGAGTGGGTAATAGGAACCAGTAAGACCCCGACAGCTGAGCTCAAGCCGTTTCGACGGCTAATTCTGGACTGAATTAGCCGTCGAAACGGCTTGAGCTCAGCTGTCGGGGTCTTACTGGTTCCTATATATATATATATATATATACATATATATAAATACATATATATATATACATATATATAAATACATATATATATATACATATATATAAACCCACATATATATATATATATAAATACATATATATATATACATATATATAAACACATACATATATATATATACATATATATAAACACATATATATATATATACATATATATATACATATATATAAACACACATATATATATATACATATATATAAACACATATATATACACATGTTTATATATGTGTTTATATATATGTATATATATATGTATATATATATGTGTTTATATATATGTATATATATATGTGTTTATATATATGTATATATATATATGTGTGTTTATATATATGTATATATATATGTGTTTATATATATGTATATATATATGTGTTTATATATATGTATATATATATATATATATATATATATATATATATGGTTATATGTATATATATATGTATTTATTATATAAACACATATAATAAATACATATATATATACATATAACCATATATATATATATATATATACATATATATAAACACACATATATATATAGAGAGAGAAACAGAGATTGACTGACAGACGTGGGTAGAGAAATAGATAGATCCGACAAGTTTCTATTCCCAAGCTGATTAGTATATTATAGCAAATTACAGTGTAATGCGCATCGGTGTTTCCCTGGGGCTCGGCCTCCGGATCTGCCAGCCACACCAATGTCGCTGCGGTTCCACCGTGGATTCTTTCGGCCTCCACCCGCTTTCCTGTCGCCACAGTGCCGGCCGCATTCCACGCCATGCTGCCCTCAACGAGGTCATTAAGCATGGCTTGGACGCTGCAGGCTTCACTTCCCAGCTCGAGCCGGTAGGGCTGGATCGAGGTGACGGCAAAAGGCCAGACGGTATGACCATCTTCCCGTTCCGTGTGGCAAACCCCTCGTCTGGGATGCCACTTGCACCGACACTTTCTGCAACCGCAACCTGGTGCAGTCTGCGACTGATCCAGGTTCTGCTGCACGTCGGGCTGAGGAGGCCAAACTCCTCTAAATACCGGTCGCTCTCCGACAGGTTTGCGGTCGTACCCCTGGCAGTGGAGACTTCTGGTGTCCACGGCCCCAAGGCTACCTCCTTACTCACCACCATAGGCGCTGAGCTGGCCAGCCGCATGTGTGAGCCCCGCGAGTTGGAGTGGCTTTTCCAGCGCGTCTCTCTTGCTGTCCTGCGAGGAAACGCCTTCTCCATTCTGTCCACCGGGGCTGTGCGTGGGCCTTATCGCGTATCAGGCCGATAAATAAAGTACCAATCCGACATTGGTGTCGATTCTCCAGAAAAAAAATTACATTCACAACTTTATAATATAATATGTGTACATACAAGCATACAATTATATATATATATATATATATATATATATATATATATATATATATATATGTGTGTGTGTGTGTGTGTGTGTGTGTGTGTGTGTGTGTGTGTGGAGAGAGAGAGAGGGGGGGAGGGAGAGTTAGGAACCCAACTTTTTTTCCATGAATAGAGTGGTCTCCCTGATCTCAGCACCACATACTCACTCTCTTTCTCTCTCTCCCTCTCTCTCTCTCTCTCTCTCTCTCTCTCTCTCTCTCTCTCTCTCTCTCTCTCTCTCTTCTCTGTATATTTATATAGAGAGCGGTGTATATATGCATAGATAGTTATATGTGTATATATATGTATATATATATATATATATATATATGTGTATGTATTTATACATACATAATAATAATAATAATAATAATAATAACTTCTTTATTGACCACTAGGGCCTATATATAGGGGCCAATACAAGACAGGGACAGTAGGGGTTTACAAAATAATGACGAATTAAAAAATATATACAGCAATAATAATAATTGTTTCTACATTAGGCACAAGGCCAGCAATTACCCAGTGCATTACTGGTACTTTATTTTATCGACCCCGTAAGGATGAAAGGCAAAGTCAACCTCGGCGGGATTTGAACTCAGATCGTAAAGGGACGAAACTATGCTGGAAAGCATGGCGTCCGACCCTCCACCGATTTTGCCAATCCACCGCCCTCAAATACAGCAATAAT
>OZ024746.1:73750242-73775242 GCA_964016885.1 Eledone cirrhosa | reverse complement strand
ATTATCGCGGTTTTTTTTTTTTAAATACCGGGATTAGTCACAAATAATTTAAGCACTCTAGGAAAGAAATCCGAGTATAAATATATAAATAAAAGATATATATATATATATATACAGTGTACACCTATATAGGTGTATGTTTGTTATAATATGCATGTATGTGTGTTTGTGTCTGTGTGTGTGTATGTTGAAAAGTATACAAATATGAATCCATAGTTTTATGGTCATTTCAGTGAGCAGATACTAATGTGCAATGTTTAAGTGATGGTAAATATGCGTCTCATCACCATCAGCCTCTCTGCTAGCCTCGTATATATATATATATATATATAAAAAAAACATGAGAAGAAAGAATACTGCGTGGTTGCACATGGGTTACATATGATAAAAATAGTCCTTCATCAGTGATTTTCCAACCTTCATTGGTATTTCATCGCTTTAAAAATCATATACCTCCAGTTGGTGCGAGCAATAGCTAAATAAAGCTATTGGGACAAGTAAATCGCGTAAAGCGAGCGGGACAAGTAAACAAACATAGAAGGATAGCAACGCAAAGATAGGAAAAAACAAGCACATATATATATATATATACACACATGCGAAAAGAGTCAGGTCCCCGACGGCTGAGCTCCGGCCGACTCGACAGCTTGTTCTGAACTAGCTGTTGAAACGACCGGAGATCAGCCGTCGGGGTCCTGACTCTTTTGCTATTACCCACTCTACTACCGATAGTATCGAGTACTCTGGTGAGTTATCGTCCACCTGGTTCCTTACCACACTCCCTTCGTTATATATATATATATATATATATATATATATATATATATATATATATTTATTAAAATAACAGATTAAAGTTTAAGCAAAGAATCGCTGCTTTCACCCTTAACGGGATCTTCTGAAACTAACAAAGTCATATATATATATATATATATTTACCCACATAATACACATACATACACACACACACACAAACATATATGTGTGTGTGTGATGGTGTGTGTGATGGTTGTTTTAGTGATGATGATGTCGATGATGATAGTGGTGGTGATGGTGGTGGTGGTGGCGATGAAGGTGGTGGTGGTGGTGGTGATAGTGGTGGTGGTGAGTGGTGGTGGTGGCACATTGTTTTAGTGATGATGATGTCAATGATGATAATGGTGGTGGTGGTGGTGGTGGCACATTGTTTTAGTGATGATGATGTCAATGATGATCGTAGTGGTGGTGGTGGTGGTGGTGGTGGTGGTGGTGGTGGTGGTGGTGGTGGTGGTGGTGGTGGTGGTGGTGGTGGTGGTGGTGGTGGTGGTGGTGGTGGTGGTGGTGGTGATGGTGGCACATTGTTTTAGTGATGATGATGTCAATGATGATAGTGGTGGTGGTGGTGATGGTGGCGGTGGTGGTGGTGGTGGTGATGCTGACACTTGTTTTAGTGATGATGATGATGTCGATGATGATGGTGGTGAGGGTGACACATTGTTTTAGTGATGATGATGATGATGTCGATGATGATGATAGTGGCGGTGGTGGTAGTGGTGGTGGTGGTGTTGGTGATGATGATGATGTCGATGATGATGGTGGTGAGGGTGACACATTGTTTTAGTGATGATGATGATGATGATGTCGATGATGATAATGGTGGTGGTGCTGGTGGTGGTGGTGATGGTGGCGGCGGTGGTGGTGGCGGTGGTGCTGCTGTTGAGAGTAGTAAATGAGTAGAGACAGAAGAAGGTGGAAATAGAAAAAAAAGAAGCAAGGCTATGAAGATAGTGTGAAAACGAGGAAGAGCAAGGTGAAGGCCTAAATAAGAAGATGAAAGGAAGAGGGAGAGAATAATGATGGCGACACGCAGGTAGTGTGGGAGAGAATTAGATATCTAGAAGAAAAAATAAGACGAACAATTTTTCAGGAAAAAGATAACAACTAAAACGCAATAAACACCGACAAAAACAACAAGACCTGCAACATATATACGAATGTAAAAGCCGGGCGATAAACCGTCTCATTACTATCACTATTCAGATCTCGACAATAATTTCCAACAGTTATAAGAATATGTATGAAATGTTGATGATATCCTATCTTGATTGACATAACAGGTCTGTTGTAATTGTTAGTTTGATAACACCCAAACTTTATATTCTTATCAAATACTTTCTCCCTCATTCTCCCTCTTTCTCTCTCTCTCTCCCCTCTCTCTCTCTCCTTCTCTCCCCTCTCTCTCTCTCTCTCTCTCTCTCTCTCTCTCTCTCTCTCTCTCTCTCTCTCTCTCTCTCTCTCTCTTTATATATATCTATACATATATACATATATACATACATATGAATTTACACTCCCATATATACACACACACACACATATACATAGATACAATGATATATATATATATATATATATACATACATACATACACATGCATATGCACTCTCATATATATATATATATATATATATATATATATATATATGTATACATACATACAATGATATATATATATATATATATATATATATATATATATATATATATATATATATATATATATATATATATATATATAAAAACAAATAACGAAACGAAATTAAACTTCGTTTCGTTTGTAACTCACTTTTGTATGACTGACGCTTAAACAATTAAGTTAAAGATGTACATCCATATATGTATACTGAAATACTAGTATGTATATGAATACACACACGTATACATATGTAGATGTACCAAGTTTTTTCACTGGTCACTTTATTGTGAGTGGCCAGCTATTCTGTATGTTAACACACAGACAAACCGGTTTTTAGAGTCATACTGGTTTTTGAGGAAACACCTTTCCTCTATTCTCCAGAAAGCCAGACAAGGAATATTGAACTAGTTTCGTTGTTGTTACAACTCATCAGCAATATTTACCTATCTTCCGGCCTCTCTAGAGACTTAATTATATATATATATATATATAACTTAATATATATATATATAACTTAATTATATATATATATATATATATATATACATACAATGATATCTATATATATATATATATATATATATTTTATAGTTGCGACAGTAAACAAAAAGCAAAAAAAAAAAAGTGTAAGCGAAGAGGCAGTACAAATGTTAATATTAGTTTCACGCTTGTGAGTGGGGGTGGGGGACGACGTTTCTGGCATAAGCCCTTCATCAGGAGAAAAGTGGGCAGGAATAGAGTTCCGTGGTTGTGAGGGGGAACGATGGAAAGACAATAAAAAGGGGGGAGAGAAAAGGGTGGAAAAAAAATTTTTTTAGAGGGTAAAATATATATATATATATATATATATATATATATATATATATATATATATATATATATATATATATATATATATATATATACATACATACAACGTATGTTTATGCACTCCTATATATACAGGGTGTCCCCAAAAAATGTATACACATTTGCCGCTACGTAGATGCCGTTCAAGTATGTATACATTTGGTGGGGTGGCCCTGTATACATAAACACGCACACATATATATTCATACATATAATGGTGTATACATATATACATATATACATACATACATACGCATATACAGAACGACAATGTTTCAGCAAGGAGAGTGTTCGCTCGTAGATGAGGTTTATTTCGTTTTACTGAAACATTGCCGTCCTGTTGTAAAAATATAAAACATTTACGTGTGTGTGTGTGTGTGTGTGCGCGCGCCTGTGTGTGCGTGTGTGTGTGTGTAAGCACGTGTGAAATAGAATACGGTGGCGATTGAAAATGATAACATTAGAAGCTCTCACCGTATATTAACTAAAGAAAATAGTCTTATGTTAAGGCATATGAAAACCCGTAACGGTATATGAGCATTAGCACGTGTACGAATGGAACCCACACCTCTACTTTCTATAGCCAATATATGGTGAAAACTTCTAAATCTAATATTTATACATACATATGTATATTATATATATATATATAGAAGTAGTTCTACAATAGTTAATTCATCATTTCCGAGAGCAATTGTTTCACCTTAGTTGGATCATCAGCTCGGTTTAAATGAGATTATATGGATAAGGAAAGACAATATGGATGTGCAGAAGAATTTACTTCCCAAACGGGAGGCAACTCAGGTTAGATCGAGGCGGCAGGTGTGGATTACTCCATTCAATGGAAAGTTATTACTAAGTCTAAGCCATACGGAAATGAGAATCCGGCTTGTGGGCTGTGCATTGGAGAAAGAATCAATATCCTGATGAAGTTGCGTAATAGTGCTTGTCTAAATATAAGGAATGAATTTTACTCGTGTTGGCCACACGCTTCGAAATACCTTTTACGTAATTTCAAAACCCCGGACTGACTACCCAATGTAATCATTGGACTAAATAACATGAATAATCTATTATATTGTGAGTTTTCACACAACACAAACGGCAACTTACAGAACTAACAACAACAGTTCCATAATACAGACAACACCGACTATGTAATACTTAATATAGATTACGTTGTGAAGGCACGTGGCTGAGTGGTTAGATAATTGAATTCGCAATCGTGAGGTTGGGATTTCGATTCCCGGGCCGGGCGATGAGTTATGTCCTTGAGCAAGACACTTTATTTCATGTTGCTCCTTCTACCTGGAGTTGCGACCGACAGATAGTATTAGCAATTGAAAGACCAATGGAAACATTGTTTTCTCGGTCCGATTTGACGAGCTCCACCCCACTCGTTAAGTGAATGAGGTCTGTGATCTTGTTGATCGATTATCGATAGATTACGCAACACCTGCTGCGACAATACGCAACAGTGAAGGCGCATGGCTTAGTGGTTAGAACATTGGGCTTGCAATTGAAAGGTTGTGAGTTCAATTCTCGGACCGGATGATGTGTTGTTTCCTTGAGCAAGACACTTTATTTCACGTTGCTCCAGTTTACTCAGCTGTAGAAATGAGATGATAGGACTGGGGTCCCTATCATTAAACCATCCAAGACACCTCCAACGAGATATACCTTGGAGGAGGCCAGCTAAACCTGCATAGGTGTGAGCTGTAACAACAACAACAACAACAACAACAACAACAATACGCATCAACGATTATACCTCACTTAACACCCTATATTGCACCTGACTGGGCACTATAAGTTTTATAAAGTCAGATCAAGTTTAGAAAATCAGATCAAATGTCAGTTAAAAAATAATTGTTTCTACTTTAGGCACAAGGCCAGCAATTACCCAGTGCATTACTGGTACTTTATTTTATCGACCCCGTAAGGATGAAAGGCAAAGTTAACCTCGGCGGGATTTGAACTCAGATCGTAAAGGGACGTAACTATGCTGGAAAGCATGGCGTCCGACCCTCTACCGATACTGCCAATCCAATGTTGCCTTACCTAATGATATTTGTGGAATTGGTGACAGAAATTTTTTTTTATAAAGTATCGAAACTAGATCGTTGTTTTGGCCAGGAAGAGATTCCCATATGCTCACAGGTATTTTTTCAATATTGATCCTTATATAAAATGTTAGGTGATGGATTATTAGAATATTTTTAACATCCTATAAAGAACTTTGCTGTATATAGTTACCGCCTCTTTACCGTCATAGGTCACATCCCGCCAAAGTCAACTTTACCTTCCGTTTTTTTTTTTGTTCTTGTGTTGTTTTTTGTGTGATTGTTAAGTTAAAGTTCCGGTGTAAGGGCGATGGATTGGCAGTATCGGTAGAGGGCCGGACACTATGCTTTGTAGCATAGAGTTACGCCCCTTTACGGTCTGAGTTCAAATCCCGCTGAGGTTAACTTTGCCTTTCATCCTTACGGGGTCGATAAAATAAAGTACCAGTGATGCACTAAGATAATTGCTGGCCTTGTGCCAAAAGTAGAAACAATTATTACGGGGTTCATTTAATATTAACATAAACATAGGTGTGATTGGAATTATAATGGGAACTATTCAATGTATTGAATATTTATCATTAGTTTCCATTCGTAAATGCAGCTTGGCCGAATGGTTAACAAGTTCGCATTGCCCTCATATGGCCCCAGGTTCGATCCCACTAGGTGAAATCTTGGAAAAGTGTCATTTGCAATATCTAGGGTCGACTTGGAAACCCATTGGATTGACTGTTCTGGTAAATCAAAGAGTAAGCCTTGTTGCACTGTGTTATGTTCAATCTCCCTGAAAATTACTTTAATGGTTGACGACTGTATGCAATGTTCAGCCACTTATTACGTTCATTTTCCGAGCATACCGTGCGTTGATCGAACAAACGGATCACCCGTCATCGAAAACGACGGAGGCCATTACATTCCATTTTAAATTCAATTATAAATTGTTGACACAATCTGTAGAAAACGGATATAATCAATTGAATTTGTTAGAGTATATTATTACTGCTTCATTTTATTTAATTTCTCGAACCTGAATAAAGGAAAGGAAAAGTTAACTTTTGTAGAATTGGATCTTAGAACGAAAAATAATGTAATGCAAAACTAATGATGGGGGAGGGGGAGTCATAGATAACATAATGGTTGTGTTAGTGGTTGAGATGAATGAAAGAGGATGAAATAGTTGACATAAGAGATAAGTCTGATATGATAAGGGTGGTGGTGGTGGTGGTGGTCATGGTGGTGGTCATGGTGGTCGTGGTGGTTCAGATGTATGAAAGAGGAGGTAATAGTTGACATAGTAGGGGAAGTTGCAATTATGGTGGTAGTGGTAGTGATAGTGAAAAGATAAAGATGAACAGTGGTAGAAAAGAACCTCCTCAAAAGATGGTGGTAAAAGATTGTGAAAAACCATTCTGGTAAATAGACGGTGGTTAATGATGAATAGTGGTGATGGTTGTAATGGTGGTGGTGGTGGTGGTGGTGGTGGTGGTGGTGGTGGTGGTGGTGACGGTGGTGGATATGTGGTGTTAGTGATTATAGTTGTGGTTAGTGATGATCGTGGTTCGTGGTTCGTCATAAGTGGTAACAGGGACTGTTGTGGTGAATGGCGGTTTATGTGGTAAATACAAGGTCGACGGGTTGATAATTTGATAATAGTCTTGTCGAAGACGACTGGGGGCAACGAAGTTCTCAGAAGAATGTCTGACGACAGTATTGGGGATAGAAGGGAGATTAACTGGAGTAGAGGAAGAGACAGGGAGGAGGGGTGGTTAGATAGTGGGCTAGAATAGGCTAGGGAATGTGAAGTGGCAAAAGTTATAGTGAGAAAAAAAGGAGAGGTGAGAGTGAAACTATAAGAGACAGGTATAAAATTAGCAAGGTGGTAAAAGCTGAGTTGGGAGAGAGAGTGTGCGTGAGAGAGAGGGGGACAGGGAGAGAGAGAGAGAGAGAGAGAGAGAGAGAGAGAGAGAGAGAGAGAGAGAGAGAGAGAGAGAGAGCAGATAGTCAAAATAATAGAAAAAATAATTTTTTCTACTTTTGGCACAAGGCCACCAATTACCCCAGTACATTACTGGTACTTTATTTTATCGACCCCGTAAGGATGAAAGGCAAAGTTAACCTCGGCTGGATTTGAACTCAGTCCGTAAAGGGACGTAACTGTGCTGCAAAGCATGGCGTCCGACCCTCTACCGATACTGCCAATCCACCGCCCTTAATAGAAAAAATAATGGATGCCTTGACAAAGAGAAGAGAGCGGGTGTGAATGTGTGTGTGCATGTGAGTGTGTGTTTGTGTATGTATATATAGAAGACCCTCTTCGATCACGAATGGCCAAGGGATTTTCACCTAGAAAGTTTCCCTCCGAGGCACAAGTCCGGGCAAGTTTGTTTGTGGAACACCAGCAGTCACCCATGCATACCAGCCTCCCGTCTCCACGCCACTGATGATGTCCAAAGGAAAAGCAATGGCCGATACAGCTTGCAACCAGTGTCGTCAAAACTGATTTCTACAGCTGAGTAAACTGGAGCAGCATGAAATAAAGTGTCTTGCTCGAGGACACAACGCATCACTCGGTCCGAGAATCGAACTCACAACCTTTCGATTGCGAGCCCAATGCTTATATATATATATTTTCAGCCAAACCCCGAGCAAGGCAATTTCGTGCATATAGTTGGCTTGCATCAATTTGAAACCAGGCTGTACCACAGCTTAAACAAACGCCGGAAAGATGCATATGAGACAACATAGCATAGAGAAAGAGAAAAAGAGTGGAGTTTTAAGGCTAAAACAGCAAAGCTAGTACATAAACAAATAATTGTTTCTACTTTTGGCAGCAATTACCCAGTACATTACTGGTGCTTTATTTTATCGACCCCGTAAGGATGAAACGCAAAGTTAATCTCCACGGGATTTGAACTGAGACCGTAAAGTGACGTGACTATGCTGGAAAGCATGGTCTCAGACCCTCTACCGATACTGCGAATTCACCGCCATAAATAAATAATAACAATAAAGTCTAAAGATTGGAAATAGGACAAGAATTAGTAAAGGGTCATTATGCTAATGGTATCGCAGGAACGGGGTAAATATAAGCAAACTTTCATCAAAATTGTATGTATATATCTAAAACAGAGAATGTCTGTCTGACTCCCTAAAACTCGAGAACCACCCAAACGATTGTTTTCAAACTTTACACATGTAATACTTATGGTCCTATGAGTGTTTTGAGCAATTTTCAATGCCCTAGGGACCGCATTAGGTGATTTAGCGATCTCTCTCTATAATTCTTAGTCTTTCTTTTTAGATAGATACATAGATATAATTTGCGCCCTTATAATATCTGTCTCTATGTCTGGCTGTCTGCATTACGACATTATGATGTCGCTGTGTGTGTGTCTGTGTGTGTGTGTATATATATAGTGGGTGTGTGTATATATATATAGTGTGTAACGTTTTTCGAAATATTTACTTCTGCGTTCACAGATTGATTTTTTTAGTTTCAGAAGGTCCCGTTAATGGTGAAAGTAGCGATTCTTTGCTTAAACTTTAATCTGTTATTTTAATATATATATATATGTATATATATATATATATATATATATATATATATATATATATATATATATATATATATATATATATATATATAAGTATGTACACGTACATACATATATGTATACAGACATACAGTAGTATGTATATATATATACATACATGCACATATATATATATATGTACGTATGGATTCACCGAACATTTATTATAATGCTCGGTGTGTTTGTGAACAAACATCCCGTATTAAGCCGTAGTGTCTAGCAACCATCGTTGCTCGTTTGTTCAACACTGATAAAGGAATTTATATATATATATATATATATATATATGTGTGAAAAAATGGGGAGAAGAATACTGCAGGTTGCACATGGATAACATGTAATAAAATAAGTCCCTCATCAGTGATTTGCCGACGATCATAGATATTTCATTGCATTAAAAATCATATACCTCACGTCGGTGCAATAATAACTAAATTAAGTTATTAGGACAATTAAAACGCGTAAAGCGAGTGAGACAAGATAACAACAAAGAGGAGAGCTAACCGTAGATGGAAGGGAACAATCTTCATAGTTATTCTGTTAGCATAAGCTAGGTGAATATATATATAAAGAGAGAGAGAGATAGCAGGCACCACGTACAAGTTATTAAAATGAAGAATTCGTGCCCTTACCAAGACTCTTTGGAACTTGAAATTTTCTTAAAGCCTAAATCTAACGCCATGTATTCAAATATATATCTGGGTAACTATGTGTGGGGGTGCAAATGGTCAACATTTGTGTGTATTGCAATGCAACGAAAAACGTACTCAGTACTGTTAAGTAGAGTGCAATAACAATAATTCAAATCTCAGTCTGCGATTGAAGTCATACCTCGCAGTTTCTTGCACCTCTCTTTCAGGCGCTTGAGGATTGCGAACGAGAATATCCAAGTAGATACATGCATGTAGTCAAATATATATATATATATATCTCCACTACGGTAACCCTTCTACCTTTGTTTTGTTTTCATCTTTGTCTCTCTCAATTTTCACTTTATCCTATTTCTCCTATCTATCATTCACTTCCTACCTCGAGATTTCCCTCTGCATTGTTGTGGCTTTCTAAACTACGTATTTTACACATTTCACAATGCTTCAAGCAAACTTTAACAGCCTCATATATATATATATATATATATATATAAAACGAAGGAAATGTGGTAAGGAACCAGGTGGACCATAACGCACCAAGGTACTCAATACTTAGGGTAGTAGAGTGGGTAATAGGAACCAGTAAGACCCCGACGGCTGAGCTCAACCCGTTTCGACGGCTAATTCTGGACTAAATTTAGTCCAGAATTAGCCGTCGAAACGGCTTGAGCTCAGCCGTCGGGGTCTTACTGGTTCCTATATATATATATATATATATATATATATATATATATATATATATATATATATATATATATATATATATATAAATTAAGATAAATCAAATGATTTATATTTGTGAAATATATTTCTTTAATGGAATATATACAGGGAAGATTAATCATATTATAAGGTATCTATTTCTGGAGTTCTGGTCAACTTTATTTGGTTACCTACCTAGCTATGTGTGGTTACACACTTGTAAAAATTATCTCCTGTGATTATTCATGTTTATTTATATGTTAATCAATCTCTAGTTATTTTATATATATATATATATATATATATATATATCCTATAAACTATTAGAATTATTTACTCTTTCTCTCTCTCTCTCTCTCTCTCTCTCTCTCTCTCTCTCTCTCTCTCTCTCTCTCTCTCTTTCTCCCTCTCTCTCTCTCTCTCTCTCTCTCTCTCTCTCTTGACTTGCTTCCGTTTATGCAGCACATATGCAGTAATGATCTAATGTCATTTTCGCACTGACAAACATACACAAAATGCAGATGGTGAGATAAATTGTATATTATGTACAGAAGGTTTTTTCTTATTCATTTATTTAATATATTGACATTACTTCTGCACCCAACATAATTCATATTACAAATGTTCGCTTCAGCCAATGAGGCGCGTGTTTTTAAGACATTGAAAGAGGGAAAGATTGATTCATACAACTGAGCGGCAGTACAAAGGGAGAAAGATAGATTGATAGACATGAACGCTATTACATCATGGCAACATGAGACTTCAAACAATATTTCCGAATGTCATCGGAGATGTTCTTTACACCAGCATCATTATAGATGTGTATAAAACAAACAAAATTGAGCTTAGTAGTGTTATGTGTATGCACATGTACGTGTATGGTGTGACAAACATTAACAGCATCATATTCCAGTAAAACGCCTGTTTAAAGCAATGTAAAACTAAAACATAGAAGCAGGCACAAGCGCGGGCGCACACTAACATTTGAATATATAGATATGTTTGTGTGTTTGTGTGTGTGCGTGTGTGTATGTGTGCTTTTATGAATATTAGATGTTTGTGTGTTTGTGTGTGTGCGTGTGTGTATGTGTGTGTGCTTTTATGAATATTAGGTGTGTGTGTGTGTGTGTGTGTGTGTGTGTGTGTGTGTGTGTGTGTGTGTGTGTGTGTATGCATATATTTATTTAGCTGTGATAGTGTTTTATGTAGTGTGTGTCAGAAAATAGCAAACGTGCATGGTTTTGTTGTGTATATGAATTTGGTGTACGTATGTGTGTATGTTTGATGCCTGTATGTAGTATTTGTATATATGTGCGTATGTGACTATTTAAACCTTTATATGTAAACTTTGTTGTGTATATATGAATCTATGTACGTAAATGGGTTTTAGAATTGTGTTTGTATATATTTAATGTATACGTGTAGATTCGCATGTGTGTAGGTATTTATGCGTATATGTTTGTGTGTCTGTATTTGACAAGTATATGTGCTTGTGTGAATAGCTTGTCGAGATGTGGTGGTATTTATATGTAGTGTAAGACAGGGAAAGAAAAAACTATGTGTGTCTGTTTATTTCACGTGTAAGTGGATTGCGTATATATATATATAGCCCGTGATGCTCGTGCGTGTATATAAATGTTTTTGAGAAGTGTGAATTTGCATAGATACGCGTGTATATAATTGGTTATTGAATTGTAATGACGTTCACATATAGTATATGTAATAAAAAATATATGGCATGTGTGAATAATCATTTGTTTATGTGTCAATCATAGATAGATTTTGTGAGTAAGTGATTGTTGAATTTTGTGGTCTTAGTATTGCTGTTACGATTTTCATAAATGTAATGTGTATATACTTAAAAAAATGATTTAAGTAAAGTCAGCTGAGACGTTGAACCGTATGGCTGTAAAGTTACAAAAATGAATATAAGTGTTTGTTCTCTTCGCAGCTAAAGGACGTGAATGTGGCGTGCAAGCCAAAAGAAAAACGGATTGACGCTGCGTGATTTGTTGCGTGATGTGTTGATTTGTTGTCTAGTCAGATGTACCTAAACTGTTTGAGACATCTGGCGCCTAATTTAAGTCTAATTATTCCAAATTAAGCTGCATTTTAATAGTGCTTAAAATGCTATTTAGGAGGATCGGGTTATACACACAATCCGCATTCACTCACACACACACACACACACACACACACACACATAAGGCCGGACTGGAAATACCACATTTGAATGTATGATTTGCATAACGTGTGCTTTAAATGATTTATTATATCATTGTTTACTAAACGGAATAACCCAAAAATATACATGATATATATATATATATATATATAGAGAGAGAGAGAGAGAGAGAGAGAGAGTGAGAGAGAGAGAGAGAGAGAGAGAGAGAGAGAGAGAGAGAGAGAAATATACACAAGTGTGTATGATTGCGTATAGAAGATTATATTAATAAGAGGAATTCCAACTTTGTCTGATTTACTCGCCTTATTTACAATCCTTTAAAATTTATAATGGTATTAGAATGAAATAGTATGGTAGAATATTAAATGTTAAGTGTTAATTGAACAAGTATTTCATGCTTTCGCAATCTTCAGGTTCATATTGTGTGGTGACAGTCAAGTTTGCAATTTTCAACTGTAATGAGATGGGTAAATTTTCTGCCTTATATACAGTAAAAAGTGGCTCCAGAATGCTAAATCTTGTAAACTGTATTTCGACCAATCGGTGTGTAGTTTCACTGGATTACTAAAGCTGATTGGTTTAGGCGTCACGGTTGATTGAGCATGTCTAACGACTACTAATTGACCCTATCCAAAGCATCAATTGTTTTGCTATTTTTAGAAATTTCTAAATTATTATGAAACAAGCTGTCTGATGATGACACGACACTCGCACACAGAACAGTGTGGCCAGTGTCGTCATTGAAATATATATCAACATTATTATTAAAGGACTTGAACATCTGAAACTACTTCGCTTTTCCTTATTCTATATATTCTATATATTCTATATATATATATATATATATATATATATATATATATATATATATATATATATATATATATATATATATATATATATATATATATATACATACATATACATATAAATATATATATATATACATACATATACATATAAATATATATATATACATATATATATATATATATATATATATATATATATATATATATACAGTGTATATATATATATATATATATATATGTATATATATATATATATATAGAGAGAGAGAGAGAGAAAGGGGTAGCGAGAGAAAGAATATAAACACACACACACACACACACACACATATATATATATATATATATATATATATAGAGAGAGAGAGAGAGAGAGAGAGAGAGAGAGAGAGAGAGAGAGAGAGAGAGAGAGAGAGAGAGAGAGAGATGTAAAACCTGAGGTGCTGAACCTGGAGTGCTGAACCCGAGGAGATCACAAATCAGGGGAGTACTCTATGAATGGGGTGAAGCATAATATATGTGTCGGAGAGGGTGAGAGTATATATGTATATAAAATATATATATATATATATATATATATATATATATATATATGAAAAGAATCAGGACCCTGACGGCTGAGCTCAGGCCGTTAGAACAGCTAGATCCTGAGCTCAGCCGTCGGGGTACTGTGATTCTGTTCCTATTACCCACTCTACGACCCTATGTATTGATTATTCTGGTGCATTATGGTCCACCTGGTATTTTACCACTTCTTCTTTGTTCTTTGTTATATATATATATATATATATATATATATATATATATATATATATATATATATATATATATATATATATATATATATATATATAACGAAAGAAATGTGGTAAGGAACCAGGTGGACCATAACGCACCAAAGTACTCAATACTTAGGGTAGTAGAGTGGGTAATAGGAACGAGTAGGACCCCGACGGCTGAGCTCAAGCCGTTTCGACGGCTAATTCTGGACTGAATTAGCCGTCGAAACGGCTTGAGCTCAGCTGTCGAGGTCCTACTGGTTCCTATATATATATATATATATATATATATATATATATATATATATATGTGTGTGTGTGTGTGTGTGTGTGTGTGTGTGTGTGTGTGTGTGTGTGTGTGTGTGTGTGTGTGTGTGTGTGTGTGTGTGTGTGAAAGCTAAACAGAAATACCAACACAATCGGTACAGTATATGGAAGGTATATATTAGGTTAACGCTTGATATAGCAAGAAGAGGGTCTTAACGTTTCGGACGCTAGTCCTTCATCAGATGAAAGAATGAGAAATAAAATATATTGTGGAGACGGGCGGGTTGGAATTGTAAAAAATGTCTTTAGATAAAAATAACAGGACATTCATGTTGACTAGAGACTCGGTGCCCGACGGCTAACCTCTTGCCGTTTCAACACCGATTTCCAGACTATGAAATTTGTTGTCGAAACGACAAGAGTTCAAGTGTCGGGTCCCGACCTTCTAATGTATTTACACTGTTCTATTCCAAGTATCCAGTACTCTGCTGAAAATGGTCTTACTAATTTAATACTGGTAAAATTCTGATCTCTCTCTCTCTCTATATATATATATATATAACGAAGGAAATGTGGTAAGGAACCAGGTGGACCATAATGCACCAAAGTACTCAATACTTAGGGTAGTAGAGTGGGTAATAGGAACGAGTAGGTCCTACTCGTTCCTATATATATATATATATAAAGAGAGAGAGAGTGGGGCGGGATGTGTATATATACACACATATAATATATATATATATGTAGGCACACACACGTATATAAGTGTGTGTGTGTGTGTGTGTGTGTGTGTGTGTGTGTGTGTGTGTGTAACCATAAGTATGGGCGTATTAATTGGTGCGCAAGTTCTCTTACGTATTAGCGCGAGTCGACTCTCAGTACCGGTCCGTGAGTACTTCTATATGTTGTTGTTTCTTTAGTTCCAGGTTAGTATTTTTAAACTGACATATCAAATACATTTTAGCCATGACCATCCTGTCATTTATTCTGGCAGAGTATATCTAACACGGATTACATTATCCAATATTTCTTTTCTTTTCTAAAGCATAGATTATGATGTGAAAGAGATTTCGCTGCTATTTCTACCATATCGAATGACTCTGTAGAAGCTCTTTGCTTGGCTCTTGTGCGCTTGTATATCTGCATGTGTGTGTATGTGTATAACTGTTTGGGAGTGTGTTTGTATATTTGTGTTTGTATTAGAATACTTAATGTTACATTATGATTTCTGACAAGTCAACACGTTTTGGGCGAAGAATATGTTCTATTAAATTTACCCCAGTGACGACTTTTTATATTTTGTCATCCCATGAATAATATAAAGTAACTTTGACTTTGATGGTATTTTAACTCAGTAAAAAGTTGGTAGTAATACCATAAGGAACTTTATATGTCGCACTAACTATACTGTTAAATGATACCAATAGAAATGACTTAAATACATATTCCTGGAAGAGAAAATGCAAGGTTAACTCCGGTAGAATTCGAACTACGAACGTAAGAAGTCGGAGGACCACTACGCATATTGTTTGCCGTTATAACGATTCTGTTACATAATAGCAATACTAATGTAATAGATTGGCGTTGTAATCTACAGAGTTAAACACACGTACACAGAACTGGCTGTAAAATAGATCTACACACGTAGCAGCTAATAAACTTACTCCAAGTTACCGCTGTCTCTGTGTCTGTCATGGATGCAGCATGACCGAATGATTAAGAAGCTTACTTCGCAATCATTGGGTTCCGGGATCGATCCCGCTGCGTGGCATGCGGACAAATGGCATTTATCATAGCCAAGGATCGCTCTATGCCTTGTGAGTAAAATTGAGTTGGCAGAAACCGTTTAGAACAGGGGCATGCAATAGGCGGCCCGCGGGCCACAACCCGGCCCGCCAGTCCAATCAGAGTTGCACGCGATGACCGTTTTTAATTTTTACCTTGTAGGCTTATTTAGAATTTTTTTCGTAACGTAATACAATTTTATGTTAGTTGACCTTTACTAAAGAACTTCACTGATAGGTTATGTGTGTTATAATTTCCCAGTTCCATGTTATGGAAAAAAGTTGTGGTGAATCTTTGGAATAGTGCTTAATGAATATTAATGGCCCTAATAGTTGTTCCAATGTTCATAATTGGCCCGCCAATGGAATATGTTGCACACCCCTGGTTTAGAAGCTCGTTGGATGGGCTGTTACTTATAATTCACAGGGTCAACACTGCTATGTACTATGTCACGCTGAATCCCTCTCAGGACTACGTTAAAGGTACCAGTGCCTGGTGAATGTTCTGCCACATACACGTTAATTTATTAAGCAGACTTTTCCGTTGAACGAAGGGAGGTCCATTCCATGTGTGTTTGTGTATCAACGGCAGCGACAATGATTTTTTTTTTTTTTTTTTCAGGTGTTTAATGCCTGATCGATGAAAGACAGGGAAATCTTATCCTCAGGATTTATATACGGACTCATAACTCTCGGTGGTGTCGTAGGGGTGTCGTAGGGACATGGGCATTATATACCTGGGGGAGTCCATTCCTCTCCAGATTTTACCAGATAAAAAGGAAAAGAGAAGTAGAGAAGAAGTGTGGGATAGGGAGCATGAGCCGATCCCAGTTTTGAAGTCAGTGTGCAGTGAAGCGGAACAAATATCGCAAAACATTTTACCAAACATTCTAACGATTCTGCCAATTCGCCGCCTTCTTAATCTTAGACTGGAGGTTGGCTTATAATGGATTCTTGCAACTGGGTGGATGGATTGTCGTTAAAGGCAACACAAGGGTCGCGTGCATGTGTGTGCGTGTAAAATCTCATACACATATACACATGCACACATATATCTGTATGTGTGTATGCATGAAATGTGTTATATATAAAGGGTGTCCCAAAAAAATGTATACACACTTCAACAGCATTCTAATAAATATTGCCTGTACAGATAATCATAAGTGTGCATACATTTTGAGGGACACCCTGTATATTTATATATATACATATATATATATAAATATATATTTATATATATATGTATATATATAAATATAAATATATATATATACATATATATATAAATATAAATATATATATATATATATATATATATATATATATATATATTATAATAGAGAGAGAGAGAGAGAGAGAGAGAGAGAGAGAGAGAGAGAGAGAGAGAGAGAGATATGTATATATATAAATATATGAATGTATATATAGTGTATTTGGTAATACACTGTATGCTTAATTAAAGACCTTATGCTATTGTTTTAACGTAGTGACTATGTCACCTACTTCTTTTTTCAACAAAGGGAGATAAGCTGACAGATCTCTGTTTCATACTGTTGGTATTCCTCAGAGCTTAGCACTCCCCTTGGCTGTTGAAAAATTATGAATGTTGGATTCTTATAGAATTCCAGTAATAATCAGTATGAAACAGAGATCTGTCAGCTTATCTCCCTTTGTTTGTTGAAAAAAGAAGTAAGTGACATAGTCACTACTTTAAAACAATAGCGTAAGGTCTTCAAAATGCTTTTAATTATGCATACAGTGTATTACCAAAAACACTATATATACATTCATATATACATCGCTATTTCAGAGCACCAATTCTAATATATATATATATATATATATATATATATATATATATATATACTTAGGGTAAATATTGATGCAATTCAATTCAAGCACTCAACGTACGTATTCCACATAGGAGTGACGGAGTAAATATCGAATAAGGAAAAGCGAAGTAGTTTCAGATGTTCAGGTCTTTTAATAATAACTGTTTCTACTTTAGGCACAAGGCCAGCAATTACCCAGTGCATTACTGGTACTTTATTTTATCGACCCCGTAAGGATGAAAGGCAAAGTCAACCTCGGCGGGATTTGAACTCAGATCGTAAAGGGACGTAACTATGCTGGAAAGCATGGCGTCCGACCCTCTACCGATACTGCCAATCCACAGTAATGCTGTGATATATATTTCAATGGCGACAGTGGCCACACTGTTCCGTGCGCCAGTGTCGCGACATCGTCAGACAGCTTGTTACATAATAAGGTTATGTTTCCGAGGCAATCCAAATTGAATCGACATGGGAACGGACGAAGTGTGTGCTCTTGGGTTCTTCATCCATTCCCCTGTGAGTACCAATTCATCCCCACCGGTCTGCGCAGGCGCAGGTCCGAAGGAAGTTGACCATTGGCTACCGCAGATTTCAACGAAATTCGCTTAGTCAGTTCCCCGTATATATATATATTAAAATAACAGATTAAAGTTTAAGCAAAGATTTTAGTCTTCACATTTATTATTATTACTATATATATATATATATATATATATATATATATATATATATATATATATATATATATTGTTTCTGAATTTGTTTAGCAAGATTCTTTTGTTCTGTCCTACGCCATTTTGTTTGGCGTAGGACAGAACAAAGGAGAGGCACAAAAACAAAGAAAAGAATCCCCAGTCACTGAAGAGGTCACAGAATGTGTGACGAAAGAACTTTGACAATATATAAACAACTATCTGGTTGTGGAACCAACCAACCAACCAGAAATTTATAAATTCCTAAATTTATAAATTTATTATAATAAATTGAAGTGAAAGCAACTGGTGCGTGTGTTTCTTATTGGCAACATGACCCTCCCAAAGTGTAACAATATATATATATATATATATATATATATATATATATATATATATATATATATATATATACAGTGAGAAATGAAATTTCGTTTCATTTTTTCCGTTTATCGTTTTCGGTGTGCCCGGCCGATTAACTCACTCGATATGCAAATTAGGCTCAGCCGTTAATATGCATAAGGAAAGTATATACTTTCAGACGTTCAATCATCTGGCAGGAAGGTACACGGTGCTGACGATAGCTAATAAGCTTGAAACTAGTACATCGCTCATTTGTCAGTGTTGAACAAAGGGGCAACGATGGTTGCTAAACACTATACGGCATAATTCGGGATGTTTGTTTACAAACACACCGAGTATTATAATAAATGTTCGGTAAATCCATACGTACATATATATATGTGTGCATGTATATATATATATATATATATATATATATATATTATGTCAGGTCACCAGTTGGTGCTACTGGTAACATGTATCCCAGTACAACCTGTCTCATGGTCGGGTCGTTGGCGACTAAACTGACAACCCCACCAAGGTTTCTTGGTGAGGAGGGTGACTTTGGACATCCTGCAGGACTAAAAACAAAACCTGTCAAAGGGCAAAGGAGCTCGTAAGAGTCAATGGCCATCCAAAATCACCGGGAGAGATGACCTCTTAGCCTTTGTCAAGGCAGAATTCTAGGAGAAGGAAAACTCTGATATAACACCTGCAACCCTGATGGTATCCAATGATGTTGACTTGTTCTTCTTTTTGGTAAATATCATCTTGGTTAAGAGAGTGGGACTGGCTTTGTGCAGTGCCTTTGCTCACTATAAAAGCTTCACGGCACAGGCATTGCTTTATATCTGGAGATCTCTCTGCACTTGTCACATGGTACCAAGGGCCCAGCACTATGTGTCAATAATTGTCACAAGTGTAGTGTTTGTACCAGAGTTTTCAAGTCGCTGGCTGGACTAAAAAGTCACACTCGTTCAGCGCATCGGTAGGGGTTCTCCTACATGGATATAAAGTAGTGGCCGTACTCGAAAACGAGTTGGCAGCCACCATATATATATATATATATATATATATATATATATATATATGCCTCCTCTGTCAGTTACACTTTCTCTCGACTGACCTCTTCCTCACACTTCCACTCACTCACTCTCTGTTTCTCCCCTTCTCACTTCCTCCCGTTTGGCTTGTAGTGGGTCTCTTCTTGCTTACATCTCACACACATCGGACGGTCTGTACCTCTCTGGCTCATGAAATCCACCCAGCTTATGCTGACCGGACAACCATGTTGCTTGTTAATTTTCTTATCTTCGGTTTGCTTTTATCCTTCTATGTTGTTTACTTGTCCCCCTCGCTTTACGCGAATTACTGGTCCCAATAACCTTTTTTAGTTATTGCTCGCACCAACCTGAGGTACCAACCTGAGGTATCTGCGATGATATACCAATGATGGTTGGAAAATCACTGACGAAGGACTATTTTTATCATATGTAACCCATGTGCAACCACGCAGTATTCTTCTTTCTTCTCATGTTTTATATATATATATATATATATATATATATATATATATATATATATTAGAAAGTGAGGTTTTTTTACAAAATGAAAAATAACCGAGGTGTTCTACATGAGTGAAAGTATAAAGAAAAAAAGGTGAAATCGAAAAGGCAACTGGAGTCTTATTTTTTTTTTAATATATATATTTATTTGGTTCCTTTACCGGTTGAGATGGAGGGTCTGTGGTTTTTTGTGAGAAAAACCACAGACCCTCCATCTCAACTCTACTTTTGAAAAGCATAAGAACTGCGAAACCAGTAAAGGAACCAAATAAATATATATTTTTTTTTTTTTAAATAAGACTCCAGCTGCATTTTCGATTTCATCTTTTTTTCTTTATATATATATATATATATATATATATATATATATATATATATATACATGTTAGCACTCACTCCTACACGCATAAACACACACACCTATATATATATATATATATATATATATATATATATATAAGATCAAAAGATGGTTAAAAGAGTTCCATGTATTTTATTATGCGCATTTCAAAAACAAATATCATCATGATCAAAGACCATCTTTTGATCTTATATATTATTTATACTCCAGTCCTACAAACTGTAGAGTGCTACTTATCCGATATCTGCATTGCTTTATTGTACTACAATAAAACTCACCTCCTACATATATATATATATATATATATATATATATATATATATATATATATATATATATATATATATATATATATATATATATTTATTAAAATAACAGATTAAAGTTTAAGCAAAGAATCGTATTTGGATGCGTGTATGTATTTATTTAATTTCAATTACCTCTGTATTTTATTTACTTTATTCTTAACTCTGAAGTGGAGAATCATTCGGTTTCCTAGTTAGAATTTTAGTCTACGACTTCTGTTATACCATTTACGTGGTTTTGTCTTTGCGTGCAATTGTTCTCCACGCTCCACATATGACGTATTATCTTCCTTTTTTCCGTTCATTGCCAGAGAACGTCTCTAAGAACCACCTAAGAGAATATTAGTCTACGACTTCTTTTATACCATAAACGTAGTTCTGTCTTTGAGTGTAATTGTTTTTCACCGCTCCAAATAATGACGTATTATATTCGTTTTTTCCCGTTCTTTGCCAGCGAACGTTTCCACGAACCAAAGTATCGTCTTCCTGTCTTCCTCCGGTTGCAACGTTCTTCGAAATATCCAGTTCTGCGTTTACAGATTGACTTTGTTAGTTTCAGAAGATCCCGTTAAGGGTGAAAGCAGCGATTCTTTGCTTAAACTTTAATCTGTTATTTTAATAAATATTTGATCTACGGTTCTTATATATTTGATATATATTTATCCTTATCGAGCCCTCTTTGGATTTTAGTCTTCAAACTTATTATTATTACTGTGTGTGTGTGTGTGTGTGTGTGTGTGTGTGTGTGTGTGTGTGTGTGTGTGTGTGTGTGTGTGTGTGTGTGTGTGTGTGTGTGTGTGTGTGTGTGTGTGTGTGTGTGTGTGTGTGTGTGTGTGTGTGTGTGTGTGTGTGTTTATGCGTGTAGGAGTGAGTGCTAACATGTATATGTGTGTATGTGTGGATATGAATTTGCAACTGTGAGTTCTCAGTTTCGATCTTAGCGATTCACCACAAGCAAGTGATCAAGTTATTTTTATTAAAGCTCTCATCAGCAAAAGCAACTTACTAAGTAAAACTATTAGATATAAAATGTTGACTTCACATGAAAACTTCTTAGATTTAAGGTACACATTTCTTTTGAAATCTTAATCAAATACGCAATATTTCAATGAAGAGGTAGTTCAGATGCTTAAATCACTAGAATACTAATCGTCGCAATCTGCTGGAGAATTCGTTTTATTTAAAAAAAAACAAAAATAAACATAATACCATGCGCATGCACATACTCACATACACACATAGATATATGTTTGTATGTATAGATATATGTATATATTCTTTTATTATTTTAATAGTTTCAGTTATCAGACTGTCGTTATGTTGGGACACCGCATTGATTTACTCGATCATATCAACCCCGGTACATATATTTTCATGTCTGGTACTTATCTTATCAATACATTTTTCGAACGGTAATTTAGGGAACATAAATACAGACACAAACATACATAGAGAACAAGTTTTTTTTTAAAAAAGGAGTTTTATAAAATATATAAAATATAATCAGTTTCGACGTAATCAATCTTATCAACTATTAAATATGACAATTAAAATAAAATAAAAAATAAAACAGAATTCAAAATTAAGTGTTGAAGACGGCCTGTTCAACACTTAATTTGTAATTCTTGTTTTTTTTTTTTATTTTAATTGTAATATTTAATATTTGATAAGATGGTTTACATCGAAACTAATTATATTTTATAAAATTCCTTTTTTTTTTTAAATTATTCTTCTGTATGTATTTTATATATTTGTGTGTGTATGCTTGTGTGGGTTGCATGTACGCATGTTCGTAAATGCCTGTGTGTGTGAGTTAGCGTGCCTGTGTGCATATGTCTGTTGTAAGACTGTTGTTTATCCACATCGTATCTAAGTTTCCTACATTATCCTAACTGAGAATGGATTGTTTTAGATATCTAGTTTATTATCTGCCTTTTTGAACAACTAAATATCAAACTATATAAAAGTAAACATATTAAATTATAGTCATATATGCCTCTGGATATATGTAAGCGTTCGTGTATATGTAAATGTGTACATAAATATTTGTATTCACACACTTACACAGAGATGCCAGAAATATCAGACATGTTGTTTTCTTTACGTTGGCAGAATAGAAGTCAATTTGGTGTACTATATGAGTTGATTGAGGACTGTGCTCCTTCACAATCTTCTTATCATAGATAACCAAATATTGTAGTATCCTCAGTTATGACAAATAATGTTAGTAGCAGCATTAAGGTAAACTTTGGACCAAAGAAATGCAAGATAGTGATGATTTATCTATTCAACAATTCAGACTTGAAAGTCGAGCAAATTGTTTTAAACTTTAGGGAGTGAAGGGAACGCAGAAGTTTTTGAATTCTACTTGCTAAATATCCTTAGACATAAATGAAGGTAAAATTGTTACCGTACAATCTGTGTGAATGAGAATGAAAAGGGAATATTTTGACAAAATCAACATCTTTCGAAAACCTATTTCAGTTGCAAAAATATCATCTGCGACATTATCATATTTTCAGCATCAGTCTATAGTTCTGAACTGGAATGCAACAAACGTAGAATCCAGAAGACATAACGGTTTCTAATTTAACCACATGGCCAACAATTCTGAGAGAGGGGAAATCAATTAAATCGACACGAGTGCGTTACTGGTACTTTATTTTATCGACCCCATAAGGATGAAAGGCAAAGCTGACCTCGGCGTGATTTGAACTCAGAACACAAAGGGACGTAACTGCGTGCCTCAAAGCCTGTTGTCCGACGCTCTACTGATACTGTCAATCCACCCTTAATCGGGAAAACATAATGCGAGGTATTTACTAAGACACCAGACACCACATACATGCTACACAAGACAAACAGTCAACGACTATATATCTCTGGAACATAATGTTATAGCGGACTATTAAGTGTCAGTTTAAGAAGGCGGCTATCAATGCTACAAACTGACTTAGCGACTCACAAATAACTCTACTACTTGCCATTGTTGATTTTGACCGTACAAATGGTAACATTTGACTATATCTTGCATTTAAAAACAAGAGAGAAGGCTACATTCAAAATGAAAATTAGATGTAGAAATAACGTTAGTTCTATTGATAGGTAATATATGGGGTGGGGCTCCATACATATGATCGTGTGTGTGTGTGTGTGTGCATATGTGTGTCTGTTTGCGTTTTCGTCTGTTTATGTTTAAGAGCCGATAGTAATAGATAAACTGTTTGAATTTCTGCCATGGTTACTGCTTGAGAAACATGCAATTTTCAGAAGAGAAAAAAACAGTTCTGAAAATAATAAACAGCAGAGCATATGTGAAAAAGTCAATAAGAAAGCTTATAAAACGAAAACATTAAGTGGCCTCTATTATTTGTGACAAAAGCCAAACCAAAAGAAAAACTAAACCACACATGCCTCAATAATATCTACAGACATCAGTAAAATAACAGAAAAGCTTGTGTAAGAAATTTGGACTCAATCACCAAAGTGTTTATGAACAAAAGAATCTTCTCACTTCTCACAAAAGAATTGTACGGAGACATAAACAGATAATATAAAATATAGAGTGATAAGAATGACAAAACAAAAACATGATTCTTTCGCTAGAACAGTATAAAAACATTCGTAAACGAAGTTGGGTAGATAGAGATAACAACAGCAGAGTTTACAGATACGAATGTTAAGTCTTTTGATGTAGATAAAACACCAAATATGGAGATGACAACTTTCTTCTATACTATTCTCAGAAAACTAGAAACGACAAC
>OZ024746.1:73725242-73745242 GCA_964016885.1 Eledone cirrhosa | reverse complement strand
GCCCTAGTGCATTCATTTGAAGATGAGTACCAGCAGTAGCTGGGGTTTAACGCGGCGACGGACTGGCGACTTCTCCTGGAAGAGAAAGAATTCTTGTACTTTTGTCGCTTAATGCCGATGTAAATTGAAACCGAGGATAAGCATCGACCTGATGAGCCTGATGGCTTGGAACATCCACTATTTCCAACATCATCGCAACTACCACCATAATCACAACTATCACAACACCATCACCACTATACCATCATTGACAACGTCCCAACGAGGGATCCTCTACATATTCCCTCGATCTGTTAGACAGCTGCCAAATCTGTTTCAAATTACACCCCACAGTCATCGAAAAAGATACAGTTCATTATTAGGTCATTAGGGCGGTGGATTGGCAGTATCAGTAGAGGGTCGGACGCCATGCTTTGACGCATAGAGTTACGTCCCTTGCCATTCTGAGTTCAAATCCCGCCGAGGTTAACTTTGCCTTTCATCCTTACGGGGTCGATAAAATAAAGTACCAGTAATGCACTGGATAATTGCTGGCCTTGTGCCTAAAGTAGAAACAATTATTAGGTCATGAGTTCCCAAAACATAGGAAAAGGATAGGAGAATTACGGTTGGAATGGTTCACAATTCTACTCGTTATGGGTTTACCTGGGGATATGCAACTACAACGCTATCACCAGACGGAATCTGAACTCAGAACGCAAGAAAACGGAAAATTTATTGCAAGAAATCTCATCTGGCGCTTTACCAATTCCGTTACCTACCTCCATAGACTGATAATGTATTTATTGATCCCGAAAAGACGAAACGATAAGTAGTCCCATATATATATATATATATATATATATATATATATATATATATATATATATATATATATATATAGAGAGAGAGAGAGAGAGAGAGAGAGAGAGAGAGAGAGAGAGAGAGAAAAGATGAATATAAAATGAAAGTGCTTTTTTTAAAAAGGAATTTATTAGGTATTGACATATGTTTCTGTAACAGACGGAATACCTATGTATCGCTGCTTGCGTAATCATATAATGTTAGCAAGTATTCGATAGCAAATGTATAATCAGTTGTCACTTCTTCAGAGATTTTGGATAAATTGGATAAAATCAGAAAAATTGAAGTATTTATATTAGTAAAAGAGGAAGAAGAGAGGGGATAGTATATGACAGATAGTAATTCAATTTACTGCTAAACAAGTATATAAAGGGTTTCTAATGAGAATACCATGAGTAAATGGTTCATTTTATCTAAATAAGAATTTTTGGGAGTGCCAATTTTAATCTCTACTTGACCAATTGGATAGTGGACAGGGCTGGTCATTTGGTGTAGTAGTATTAATTATAAAGTGTCAATTGGGGAAGTTCAATACCTAATAAATTCCTTTTTAAAAAAAGCACTTTCATTTTATATTCATCTTTTCTACATTTTCTCCGGAATATAATTTATACTTGTTGAGCAAACCTACACGTACGCTGTTCATCTCTAACGTAACGATACATTATCACTACATTATTGATAACCTGAAATTTTATATATATATATATATATATATATATATATATATATATATATATATATATATATATATATATATAACCAAAAGTTTAACAAGGTTCATTGATTAATCAATGAATAAAGTTTTACAAGAGATTAGAAGCACTCAACAGTGAGGTTTTCTTGAGTTATTAATATTACTTCAAAATATTAATAAATATAGACATTCATGTGATCAAATATATTTTATTATACATATTTCAGAGGTACTGAGCTATTTCATCAGTACGTCCTCATCAGATAAAATAAATTGATGTCTGACATACCTCAACTGTGTCGATGGTTCAATTCCAGTCTTGGCAGTCAATTCCAGTCTTGGCTGCCAAGACTGGAATTGAACCATCAGCACAGTTGAGGTATGTCAGACACCAATTTATTTTATCTGATGAGGACGTACTGATGAAATAGCTCAGTACCTCTGAAATATGTATAATAAAATATATTTGATCACATGAATGAAGTAATATATATATATATATATATATATATATATGGGACTACTAGTACCAGGGAACGTCTTCATGAACCAAAGTAACGTCTTCCTGTTTTCCTTCGGTTGCAACGTTTTTCGAAATATTTACTTCTGCATTCACAGATTGATTTTTTTTAGTTTCAGAAGATCCCGTTAAGAGTGAAAGCAGCGATTCTTTGCTTAAACTTTAATCTGTTATTTTAATCTGTTATTTTAATATATATATATATATATATATATATATATATATATATATATATATATATATATATATATATATATATACATAGGAACGAGTAGGACCCCGACGGCTGAGCTCAAGCCGTTTCGACGGCTAATTCTGGACTAAATGAAAATTTTTATCCTGGTATATGAATAGCCGAGCTTCTCAGGGGGTAATTCCATATATGGTAAAAGTGATTGTCACAAGGATTGGTCAAATATATATATATATATATTGGTATTGTGTAGTTGGGTTTTGCCTACCGCAATTTTCAATTTGTCAAGCTTTTAAACGTAATGTTATTACTCGAAGGACCTACCCTTATTGAGTGCTTTGCTACTCATTCCTTATTGTAGGTCGGCTTTGCTTGGCCCCAGCCAAACCTTCGATTTTTCTAAGCTTCCACTTGTATGTATATATATATATATATATATATATATATATATATATATATATATATATATATATATATATATATATATATATATATATATATATATATATATACATATATACTGTAATAAAGGTTTGGTAGAAATATCGAAGGGTAAGAGCACTCAGTCCATAGGACGAGTTAAGTATACTTAGTTACAACAGTGACATATATGGGTATTTAAGTTTCGTTGGGTTATATACCCCAACTTAACAGGCTGAATGAGTTGGGGTGCATACCCAACGAAACTTAAGTACCAGTATATGTCACTCTTGTAACTAATTTTATGTAATATATATATATATGGCGTCAGTTTGTGATTTAAACTCGGGAATGTTATATTCTCCGAGCGAGAAGAGCCTTCTGAAGATAGTTCCCTTCTCAATATAGTTCCGCTTGGATTATCCGTTTATTTTGGAACATGGATCCGCGGTAAAGGCACATATAGTAAGTACAGCGAATTTTTTAAAATTTATTTTAAAACGTTTTCTCTATTTGCTAAACCTGGATTTTATATATATATATATATATATATATATATATATATATATATTAAAGAGTTAAACAAGATTCAATGAGTACATCAAAGAATGAGTTTTACAGTAGATTGGAAGCACTCTACAGTAAAATAATTTTATATATATATATATAAGTGTATATATATATATATATATATATATATATATATATATATATATATATATATATATATATATATATATATATATATGTATATATATATATATAAGTGTATGTGTGTGTTGTGTGTAAAATGTAAAACAGAAATGTTATAGATAGAATTGTTTGATAAGTCAGCTCATTCAGGGTTAAACAATATAAATGTTTCAATATATTTTACAGCCAACATCATCGCTGTTAATAATGATAAAAATAAGAACGATAAAAATACTTTTACTAACTCCATTACTATAAAGATTACTACCGCCATAATGATACAAACAGTAATAACAACACTCATTATACGTACTAACTAGGGATTCGCTACTACGTGGATACTCAAATGCAAGAAATAGTCAACAAACCCCTGTATAATCCCACAGTACACTTTTAGAATAGAACTATACCATTAAAATGAAATTGTAACAGCTGGAATTTGTTTGATCATAGGTGTGCTCGATCAGAGCTGACTTGAGGTTAAACAATAAGACCACCAAATCAATGTGATCGCTCGATCTGCTAGAAATGGCAGTTAAATCCCGCTGAAATCATTACCCACAGTCATAGAAAAGGATACTTGCGTAATGTGGTCTTGGGATTGTACATAAGACTGGGTGGTCACGGCTGGAACACATTTCATCATAGATGTGCTTCATTATGACTGGCCTATGGCTAAACAACACAGCCCACAATAACAACAGTAACAACAACAGCCCATAACAACAACAATTATTAAGTACCATCATCCATGCTATCAATCATACGATATCTAAAGCAAGCTACATAAATCATGAGATAGCAATGACATATTGATAACACAATGTTGCTCTGTTACTTATGTGGAACCATCTAATTTACTAATACTGCAACGATTTGCGAGAGAAGTAATTTAATTCATATCATTCCACCACTTCGGACATCACCTAATCAGTAAACTTACCATATGACACTGGATTATGACATTGGATTACCTGATATAATCCTGCTTCAGCGACAAGACTCTAAAATGTCACTACATTCAGATGAGCAAGAGATCTAGTATTAGTTTAAAACATTAATATAAAACGGAATCAAGGTCGATTTCCAGAAGTCTAAATGTTCTTGGGCGAGTAATATGTACTACTATGTTGCATAATGTTACTAAAAGTATATATATATATATATATATATATATATATATATATATATATAATAATAAAATATAGAGAAAAATACTGCAGGTAGCACATAGATAACATGTAATAAAATGAGTCCCTCATCAGTGATTTGCCGACGATCATAGATATTTCATTGCATTAAAAATCATATACCTCACGTCGGTGCAATAATAACCAAAATAAGTTATTAGGACAATTGAAACGCGTAAAGCGAGTGAGACAGGAGAACAACAAAGAGTATAGCTAACCGTAGGGGAAAGAAACAAGCTTCAAAATTATTCTGTTTAGCATAAGCTAGGTGAATATATGAGCGCTTTAGAAAAAAGACCTGACACGAACGATGGCCATGTAAGAAGAGAGAAAAATAGCCTTCGTGGTGTACAGGATGAAATGAAGAGAGGAGAAACAGTGAGTGAGTGAAAGTGTGAGGAAGAGTTAACGGACATGACAGAGGGGCGAAAGAAGGTAGGAGAAACAGAGAGAATGGGGGAGCAGTAAGAGAGAGAGAGAAAAAACACAGAATCGCAGTTGGGTAAATATATGTAATAAAATATAGAGAAAAATACTGCAATATATATATATATATATATATATATATATATAAGGCGGGTAAAATTCCCGAGATCCATGGACAAGTTCTCTCCAGCGGTCTCTGTCCCTCATTATCGCTGCCATGTCCTGCGTCTCCAACAGACCAGTGTCTGTCCTTAGGGCATCAACATACGTTAACCTTGGTCTTCCTCTTCTAGTGTGTCCATGTAGGGGCTCCCAAAGGAGCACTGAGTGCAATGTCAACTCTGGATGTCGGTGAGCATGTCCAGCTAACCTCAGTTAGTCCGCCTCGTCATTGCTGTAGTGGAGTCTGTGCTGCTGTATGGGTCTGAGACTTGGACACTGACCAAGAAACTCACTCAGATGGTGGATGGGTGCTACACGAGAATGTTGAGGATGGCTCTGAACATTAATCAGTATACACTGAGGATGAAAAACTCAGAGCTGTATGGGAGCATCCCAAAAGTCAGCTCAAAAGATATATATATATATATATATATTTAATTAATTTCCACGTGCTGTTGAAATGTTGGGTAAATATTCTATAGCGGTTGGCCGCGAAGACGCTGCTGTAGTGTATTTATTTACTGTTTCGTCATAGGTGCCTTTTATTCTCATAGCCTGGTCTAATTGATTTTTTGTGTGGTTAATTATGCTAATTGGGAGTAGAAATGATGTATATATTATATTATAAAATAATTCTCTGGATATATATATATATATATATATATATATATATATATATATATATATACGATATATTAACAAATGGAAACTATATTTATAAAACCATATTTATTTCATTATACATATTTCAAGGACACCAAGTTAAATTATAGTGTGCTTTCATCAGATAAAATATAATATAGATCAGTTTTATAAATAAATTGCTGTTCATATACAGCCCCTGTATATATATATATATATATATATATATATATATATAATAATAATATGTATCGCAGATGCGAGAAAAACCACAAACCCTCCATCTCAATTCTACTTTTGAAAAGCACAAGAACTGCGAAACCGGTAAGGAACCAAATAAATATTTTAAAAAAGACTCCAGTTGCATTTTCGATTTCATCTTTTTTTCTTATACTTTGACTCGTGTAGGACATCTCGTTTTTTTTTCATTTTGTAAAAAAACCTCATTTTCTAATATATATATATACATATATATATATATATATATATATATATATATATATATATATATATATATATATATATATATATATATATATATATATATATATATATATATAAATATAAATGTAATCAGAGTTTTTCGAATATTAATAATAACATTTGATTCGTTTGCAATTATGCAAATAAACCTCAATTTTATAGCCATGTCAGTAGAATGAACACTTCATTCTTGCTCTTATGTTGGCATGCGAACAGAACTGCAGACACTAATGTTTCTGCAGTTCTGTTCGGCTACCAACATAATGTTTCTGGGTATCACCCTTCATCAGTACAGCCCACTGTTCACCTACCAAACTGTCAGAGTTAGTGAAAATATATGCTATTTTCAAAAATACATAGTGACCGATCGGCCTGATTTGCATATTAGCAGACTGGTTGATCAGTCAGATCTGCATATTAGCAGATCTACTGACATGGCTATAAAATTTAGGCTTGTTTGCATAATTGCAAACGAATCGAATGTTATTATTAATATTCGAAAAACTCAGATTACATGTATTGTATTCAGCCTTGTAGAGCGAAATTTTCTTTTATATATATATAATAGTAGAACACTGGAGGGTTATATCCGTAGTAGTAGAGCACTCAGTCCATGGGACGAGTTAGGTAAAAGTAGTTCCATAACAGTTAGTTCACCATACCTAGAACAAATGTTTCATCTTATGCGGATCTTCAACTCGGTCTGAAGATCCGCATAAGGTGAAACAATTGTTCTCGGTATGGTGAACTAACTGTTATGGAACTACTTATATATATATATATATATATATATAGTAATAACTGTTTCTACTTTTTGGCACAAGGCCAGCAATTACCCAGTGCATTACTGGTACTTTATTTTATCGACCCCGTAAGGATGAAAGGCAAAGTTAACCTCGGTGGGATTTGAACTCAGAATGGCAAGGGCCGTAACTCTATGCGTCAAACTATGGCGTCCGATCCTCTCCCGATACTGCCAATCATATAGTAATAATAATAAATGTGAAGACTAAAATCCAAAGAGGGCTCAATAAGGATAAATATATATCAAATATATAATAACCCTAAAGCAAATATTTATTAAAATAACAGATTAAAGTTTAAGCAAAGAATCGCTGCTTTCACCCTTAACGGGATCTTCTGAAACTAAAAAAATCAATCTGTGAACGCAGAAGTAAATATTTCGAAAAACGCTGCAACCGAAGGAAAACAGGAAGACGATACTTTGGTTCGTGAAGACGTTCCCTGGCAGTGACCGGGAAAAAGCGAAGATAATATGTCGTTATGTGGCGCGGGAGAACAATTACACGCAAAGATAAAACCACGTTTATAAAACCACGCTCCACATAACGACGTATTATCTTCGCTTTTTTTCGTTCATTGCCAACTAACGTCTTCACGAACCAAAGTATCGTCTTCCTGTTTTCCTTCGGTTGCAGCATTCACATATTGATTTTTTTGGTTTCAGAAGATCCCGTTAAGGGTGAAAGCAGCGATTCTTTGCTTAAACTTTAATCTGTTATTTATATATATATATATATATATATATATATATATATATATATATGAGCAGAGCAAGCAATTATCAAACAATTCTTTAAATAAATTAAAAAATGATTTAAATAATCACCTGTTCTGTTGCTGTTACCGACGGTTTCACCAATCCAAAGATTGGATATATATATATATATATATATATATATATATATATATATATATATATATAATATTAAAGATACAATTTATAGTTATGTATATACTATACTATAAACAACTATAAACAGGGAAGGTCAGTAATTTATTACTACCTTATTACCAGTAATTACCTCAATGTAAGAACATCAGTTGTTTTACAGACCAGAAATATATATATATATATATATATATATATATATATATATATATATATATATATATATATATATATATATATATATATATATATATATATATATATATATATATATATACATATACATATATTCCTACCTATATATATATATGTATATATATATATATATATGTATGTATGTAAAAGGTAAACAGAAATAACAACACAATCGGTACAGTATATTGAAGGGATATATTAGGTTAACGCTTGATATAGCAGGAAGAGGGTCTTAACGTTTCGTACATATATATATATATATATATATATATATATATATATATATATATATATATATATATACCTATATACCCCGCATATATGTATATATATATATATATATGCACATACATACATACATCTATACATACATGCATACTTACCTGCATACATACGTGCCTGCATACATACTTACATAACCATATTCAAAAGTACGTTGGTCAGAGCTCTAAATACTTTTCTAAAACATGTGCTACAATTATATTACTTCCTTAATTAGCTATTTTTAACCGGTGGTTGATATCGCCAAATGACTGTAAATCCCGAGACCAGCTACCGCATTCTCGAAGCATTTACTAACTTTGGTAAAAGCCACATAATAACGATGTTACACTTTGTGATCTCAAGTTACGATAGAATTAGAAATCAAGTTTAATTAAGATTTAGTGGTTTTATACAGGAACCTGTAGACATTTCTTGACTCCTTGGGTGTTTGTAATTTCAGCTACACCAGTCATATGAATATCATGTAGGATATTACCTTGTTTGAATCTTTCAAACCATCATCTGCTGGTTCAGAACATTTCTCGATTATCTTCCTCTTTTTGTACGAGTTTGAAGAAGCTCTACTTGTTTTTCCCATTATGATAAGTTGGTTTAATGGAATGTTGAGTTGTGATTCACAGTCCAGCCATATAGCAAGCATATCTTCCATATTTACTTCTTCTTTTCCAGAAATACATTCTTTGAAGACACCTTTTTTGCTGATAACAAAGAGGTCGTCATGACAGAAGCTTTTATTTTGTTTCTATTTTTAGTGATGGTTCTAATCGTTGATGTGGCACAGTTTATAGACTTAACCGCATATGCCTGAAGTTCACCAGCTTCCAATCATCTAATCACTTGTAGTTTCACACCCATTGTGATGTTTTCCTTGTCACCTCAGCACTTGAAGTTGCAATCCATTTTCCACTATTAATGGGTAAAAAATTGTCTAAAGTAGTTGACATATATGGAGGGAGTGTAAATAATAGTTTCTTAGATGTCAGCATACAATTTTTATATCAACGTAGTGCTACCCACATAAAATAGTTTCAACAACAATAGAAAGCCCTAAAGTGAAACAGCGCTAAAGCGTATCAAAGCTAAATTGTGTATCGTTAAGAGTGTTACTTATAAACATACACACAAAAGACTACAAATACAGGCATATATACGTATACATGTGCTCGCCACGCACACACACACACACACACACATACACACACACATACACACACATATGTATATATCTATATCTATATATATATATATATATACATATACATATATATGTGTGTGTGTAAAGAGAGAGAGAGAGAGAGTGAGGGGGGATGGATAGATAGATAGATAGATAGATAGATAGATAGATAGATAGATAGATAGATAGATAGATAGATAGATAGATAGATAGGTTCGAGGTTTGTCCCAAAAGCAAGGTACTGATTTGCTATGTACGACATGGAAGAGCAGCATCACTTTGATGTATATAGGCATATTGGTTTTGATCTTGACCGCACATACCTACTTGTTTCAACATGATCAGTTGAGTCAGTCGTAAGTTATTGCTATTTATGTACAGATGTGTTTATGATATCTGTTACGTTTCCTATACAGGAAAATATCGAACAACGGTATGCGATCAAATTGCGTGTGAATCTCAACAAATCTGCCACCGAAACATTTAATTCTTTAACACAAGCTTAAGGAGATGCCACTCTATCGAAAAGTAAAGGTTTTTATGTGGCACAAAACTTTCAAAGAGGGTCAAGAAAATGTTGAAGATGAACTTTGTTCTGAAAGGCCAATCTCCTCAGCAAATGAACAAAATGTGGAAGTGGTGCGAGCGATGATGGCAAAAGAACGCTGAATAAGTGTTAGGTTGATTACAGAAGAAACAAGCTTGGATAAAAATGCAGTTATATATATAATTTTATAAATTTCCACATCAGTTTCGATTTAACGAAATGTAATTGCAAACATCAATAAAAATGTGTACGTTAATTAATTAAGTAATTAAATCAGCAAACATTGCAATCACATATCACAAAATCTCTTCAGGAAAAAAATATTAAATTTTGAGAATGAATGTCCCAAAATACCAGGTAGAGCAGGTAATAATCAATAAATAACAGGCATTAACTGAAAAAAATAATATTTTTAAAAAGCCAAATATGAGAGATAGTAAATTCATAAGCAAGGCAACGAAAAGCATCAATGTTTAACATTATGCAAGGATTTGGTACTTTATTTTATCGACTCTGGAAGGATGAAAGGCAAAGTTGACCTCGGCTGGAATTTAACTCAGGGGGAAGGAAGTCGGAACAAATACTGCTAAACATATTCCGACGCTTTGACGACAATGCTACTCCACCACCCTTGTCAATACCACTCTTGATGTTGAAGTTAACTCTTGTGGATCTTTTCAAGGGATATATGGTTTTATTGAATGCTCTGACATTCTTAACTACGAAGTGTACTGAAGTATTCCTTTGTCATACTAGCTTTGATCATAGCGCCAATGTATGCAGCATTCTCATCAATACTAAGACCTGTGTAGCACTCTTCATTGGAACTAGAAATGTTATACATGCTATTAATATCCATATTTCTTGTCTGTAACATTCATAATCGGAAGTAGGAGTAAGAGACAGGCCATTGGTATCTATAATTCTTCATGGCCAACAGTCTTTCATCGATTGACTATCAAATGTAAACTTGACTAAGAATATTGTCACCAGCTCTATCTGACTTGTGGAGTCATATATATAGCCTATACATATCTATATGTGTATGTTTGTATGCATGTATTGAGTATGTATGTATGTATGTATGTATGTATGTATGTATGTATGTATGTATGTATGTATGTATGTATGTATGTATGTATGTGTGTGTGTATGTATGTATGTTATGTCGGATCACTCTTGAGTGCTACTGGTAACATGTAACCCAGTACAACCTGTCGTATGGTCGGGTCGTCGGCGACTAAACCGGCAACCCCACCAACTTTACTTGGTGAGGAGGAGGATGATTTTGGACACCCTGCAGGACAAAAACAAAACCTGACAAAGGGCGGAAGAACTCATAAGAGTCAACGGCCATCCGAAAGTGTGTAAATATGTATATACACATGTACCGCGCGGTTAAACCACTGAGAGTGAAGGACCCCTAACCTTTGTCAGGGCATTCTTCTAGGAGAAGGCAACTCAGGAAACTGGGATAACTCCGATATAAAACCTGTGGCTCAGTAGTTACCGATGATGTTGATCTTTTTCTTCTTTTCATGTTATAGCTACTGTCGCTCAGAGAGTGGGATTGGCTCAGTGCACAGTCTTTCCTCACTTTAAAAAATATCTTCACACACGATAGAATTAATTAATAATTATTAATAATGGTATATCGTGAAATGGCCATACTCGATAACGAGGGGGCAGCCATCATGTATGTATGTATGTGTGTATGTATGTGTATGTGTATGTGTGTGTATATGTATATATATGTGTGTATGTGTATATGTATATTTGATATATTCTCGGGTGTCTGTTTGCATACGTATACCTTTATGTATACACTTTTAATTCTTTTAACTTTTTTTTAATAGTGTGCGTTGGGACAGGAAATACCTGGGTTGGCGTCCAGGTGCGCAGCTAGCCCGCTGGAAGTGAGATGCCCCCTTAGCTGTTGTCACAACACTTCTCTCGGAGAGGGAAACACTGAATAAACACCTGTGGTGTTGAGGGCATCCAATGATGTTGACCAGTTCTTCTTTTCGGTACATGTTTTCCATGCTCAGAGAGTGGGATTAATTCTGTGCAAGGCTTTTCTTCACTTAAAAAAAATTTCAAGCACAGGTATCGCCTGATCGATTTGAACAAATAATTTTTTGCATTGTGGCTGGCCGTAGCCAAAAAAGGCAAAAATACTCAATGGTGAACGAATTAATGGCAATGGGGGCTTTGGAACTGATGGTGAAAGGGTCTGGCCCGGCAGGTGCCCCATGGCACCGTAGCATGGGCCCGGTCATCATCCTGCCACAAGAAGAAGAAGAAGAAGAAGAAGAAGAAGAAGAAGAAGAAGAAGAAGAAGAAGAAGAAGAAGAAGAAGAAGAAGAAGAAGAAGAAGAAGAAGAAGAAGAAGAAGAAGAAGAAGAAGAAGAAGAAGAAGAAGAAGAAGAAGAAGAAGAAGAAGAAGAAGAAGAAGAAGAAGCTTATGAATATTATTGGTTGCTGGAACATCCGGACCTTATTAGATTTGGTGTCTTCGGAATCACGACCAGAAAGAAGATCGGCTCTTGTTGCCAAAGAGCTGGGGCGATACAATATGGACATTGCTGCCTTATCTGAAACAAGGCTACTCGAAGAAGGTCATATCACTGAGATGTCCAGTGGCTACACGTTTTACTGGAATGGCAGAGCAGTGGAAAGTCCCAGATGAGCCTACAGTTGCCCTGTGTGTGCCAGAGGGTGCAAGTATTTGGCTGGTTTAAAGAGCTAAATTCGTGCCTCACATTGTTTAGCATTTCATCAGGCGATGGCAATGCTCGAACACGAGTTTGCAGCCATTATGTATGTATTTATGTTTCTCTTTCTCTTAATTTTGAGTACATTTTTGATCGGCCACCTTCCTGGTAGCAAGGTTGTAAAAGAAAATAAATTGTCATCCCTTGAATCACAATAATGTTTTGCAAATTTTGTAGGTGCCAGTTATCGCAGCTATTTCTAGTCTATGAATTAGGGAGCTGCGGTCTTTTCCACAAATCCAAGTTCAGTCATACTTTATGTCAGGTTGCTCTCGAACGCTACTGATAACATGTAAATCAGTACAATCTGTCTCATGGTCGGGTCGTCGGCGACTAAACCGGCTAACCCATCAAGCTTTCTTGGTGAGGGGGTGACATTTGGACACCCTGCGGGATAAAATAGAAGACCCCGTAAAGGGCGGAGGAACTCAACAGAGTCAACGGCCATCCAAATAGTAATAGCACTTTTTTTTTACCTGAGAGTGAAAAGCCCTCAGTTGTTGTCACAGCACCTTTCTAAGAGAGGGAAACTCTGAACAAAAACCTGCGGCTTCAGAAGCATTCGATGATGTTGATCAGTTCTCCTTTTCGGGTAGTGTTTTCGATGCTCAGAGAGTGGGATTGGACGAGTGCAAAGCCTTTACCCACTTAAAATAATCTTCAAAGTAGTGGCATTGCTTGTTCGATAATCTGACAAGCAATTGCAATACTCTTAGCAGAGTTTGCAGCCATCATGTATGTATGTATGTAGGTGTGTATGCATCTATGTTTGCTTCATTTTATGTAGAAATTAAACACTGTCTATTACGTCTGTTATTTACTTAATACACACGTCCAACAATTGCAAATTAGTAAAGGCTAATTTATTTCTATCCCTGTTTATGTGTATTATAAATTGCTATATGCTACTGATCTTCGTGATCAGAAATATTAATATGCTATCTATGATGAAGAGAGAAAATGGTAAAAACGTTGAAACTAGTCAGACCAATCTCCTTTCTTCTTCACAGAATGAAAACAAATGTAGTTTAATCTACTTTTCTCAGTGAAACTAAACATGTGTGCTTGCTAAAGATACACACCCATAAATCTAACTTGCATCTTTAGTTATAAAAAAAAAAAGAAAATTAAGTAATGATTATTATAATTGATAAGGTATTCAGTTTGATTTCGCCATCACAGCTGAAATCATGCCGGAGAACAGCCGTGTATTTATGTAAATAAGACCGTTGATTACCTTAATCCGAAAACAAAACACTCAGAAGACACCGTAAACCTAGAATTATAGCACCCCGCTAAACTATGTATGTATGTGTACATACATACATACATACATACATACATACATACATACATACATACATACATACATACATGCATGCATGCATGTATGTATGCATGTATGCATGTATGCATGTATGTATGTATGTAGTATGTATGTATGTGGACCTGTAACTCCTGAAGTATTCGTAAGGGTAGATAGCTGTGGTCAGGAGAATTGAAGTGGCATGTTACAGGTCACTCTGTTGCATAATACAATTAAAAGTAAATTCATATTTAGTGGAACACCTTGTAAATGCTGTGGATCACCTTCCAAAGAGGTTTGTAACTCATTCGTGTAAACTGGCGGATATGTGATTGCTATTTCTTGTTAGTTGAGTAAATATGTAGAGTCTCTCTGATTGACTTCTTACATGGAAAGTAAGTACCATCGTATAGAAGGAGGGGGTGTAGCTTATTGCAGCAATATCAGCAATATCGGCGATATTCAGTACAGCTAGTTATCCAATACATGACTAGATAATGAACAGTAAACTTAAGAAAAAATAAATCACTGAAATTCATTAGTCAAACTTCATTAATCAAAATGAATAACAAAATGACATTTGAACTTAGAAAATAGAAAAAACTAGTTACTGTTTGGTATTTAATCAGGAACTAATCTGTTTAAGATGTCATTCCATCACTGTCCGTATAATTTTAATAATTGTTTCTACTTTAGGCACAAGGCCAGCAATTACCCAGTGCATTACAGAATTTTAATAATATTAGCTCTTAATATAGACACAATAATAGATTTGGTTGGGAGGGGATGCAGTTGATGGTTTCGATATTATTACTTGGGTGTTACTGATATCGACAACTTGTGGATAAAATGCAAAAAATATCTCGGTATGGATTTGAACACATAACGTAAAAAGAGTAATTAAATAATAGGTATTTTTTAGTGTTCCGCGCATTTCTGCGGATTCTGTCACTCAATGTTTTTAGCGATAAAATATAGTTTATGATGCAAGGGAAGTGACTTTCAAAACTTCTAAGGGAGAGAACTCTAGGTTGACAAATTTATTTTCTAATGAATATGTATCGAGGAAAATATATAATTTCATAATTATGATTTTAACGAGCGAATTTCCCTATATGCTTCAGTATACCAAGAATTTTTAAAATCAAATTTCTTCGCAAAAGGTAAGAGGATCGACTGATACAAGTAATTTTTAATTCCAATTCTAATTTTATTTTCCAATATAAAACCTTATTGTATAAACCATGTGGTGAATTGGCAGTATCGATAATGGGTCGGACGCCATGCTTTGCAGCACAGTTACGTCCCTTTACGGACTCAGTTCAAATCCCGCCGAGGTTAACTTTGCCTTTCATCCTTACGGGGTCGATAAAATAAAGTACCAGTAATGTACTGGGTAATTGCTGGCCTTGTGCCAAATGTAGAAACAATTAAGTTATATTTTCACTGTACGATCAACGGTCAGTCCATTGTCCCGACATAAACGACTAGTGGTGACACATATCGGTAAACTACAGCTCTTTGATTGAATTGATCTCTGTGACCATGTCTTGTTGCTGACTGAGGTGGTGTAGGCTGGTGTATGGCGAGGCTCAGCTAGGATAGCATTGAATTGGGTGGCAGTTAGGTGATCAATTTCCTCCACATTTGCGCCTGCACAAAGCTGTGGAGGAATTCACAAGCTCACAAGAGAACGGACAATCCAAACAAAAACATAATTTTTTGCCCGTTCCCTTGCATGGTTCTCGGATGAGAGTCTAAGAAGACAAAAAATTACTCGGATCAATATAACTGTTTCTTGTCACAGAGATGGAATCTGCGCTGTAACCGCTAAGTTGGCACTTCACAGAGAGATTAAAGTTGCATTTTTATTGAATAAAAGATATGCTTTACATTTTATTTTAAATTGGTATATTCATATAAATGTTTCTACTTTTGGCACAAGGCCAACAATTATCCTAATGCATTACTGGTGCTTTATTTTATCGACCCCGTAAGGAGGAAAGGCAAATTTTGCCTCGGCGGGTAAGTCTAGTTCAAAAGCGGTCATATCTTTTACTCTTTGCGGGTATTTATGAGACTTGATATCAAAATATTCTGTAGAGTCCGTGTTAAAGTGTCCATCGAAAATCAAAGCTTTCCATCTCATTTTTCTTCCCCCTTTTCTTTCACTACCTGATACCACATGTCACTTGCGTTTTCAACTCCAGATATATTCTGTTGTCCCTCAGCCGCTTTTATGTATGTTTACTTGCGTATAATTTGTACTCATTTATTCATACGGCTGGTTTTTATATTGTATGTATGCGTGTAAGTGTGCATATGTGTGTATACGTGTTTGTATATGTATACGAATGCATTCGTATGTGCGCGTATGTGTGTATATGTGTGTGTGTATGTGTGTTTTTATATCTATGTTTTTACATATTTTTATATATATGTGTGTGTGTGAGTATATGTATATATATATATATATATATATATATGTGTGTGTGTGTGTGTATATATATGTGTATATGTATATATATATATATATGGTCGCGTGCGTGCGTATGATTAAATGTACATGTATGTGTATATATATGTGCTTCGTGTGTATGTATGCGCGCTTTTCTATGTATGTACGCATCTATGTGCTTTTTCTGTACGTATTTATATATATTTTTATATATATATATATGTGTGTGTACGAACCTCTGTATGTTTTCTATTTTTTCTAGTGTTACTTTATAATTGATAACCCCCACCCTCTTACTTTCTCTTTGATTTAATTTTTTTATTCTCATATATTTTTTCATTTTTTCATTTTCATATTTTATATTTTTATATATGTATCGACCTTCAGCCTGACACTGCTTTGACTGATACACTCCCTTCCCTGTATATATCACATGCATGTATGTGGTTGCGCGTGTGTGTGTGTTTATACGCGTGCTTTCATACTTGTATGTGTATATATTTCAATCCTTAGTCCCTGAGTCTGTATGTACGCTAACTCTATTATCTTACAATTTCTTTTTTCAACATATATTATATACGTATTTGTGGTCACACATACACTGATATGCTTGACCTCATGTATGTACTTACGCACACATTTTTTCACTATACACATGCATTTGTACATACACACATATGTACATTTGTTGGTGCATATACACACATTTATACACATACCCTTACTATATTTCCTTATTTTATTTTTATATATCTCTTGCATTACTTTTATTTATATATTTTTTTGCCCGTTAAACTTTTGCCTTTCTTGAGGAGATTTTTCAAATATTTTACTATGTTTTAAATTGTCTTGTCTGGCGAACGAATGAGGACGTTTCTTGTATTCGTCTTATTCAGCAAACCTCTGGTAATGAGGTAATTATATTGTATTGTTTATTATACATTAAATTTAGCTCTGTAACTTACATAGAGCACTCTTCACTCCTATGACTTTTTCAATTTTCAACGGAAACTTCAATACTTATATATATAAATATATATATATATATATTATATATATATAGATATATATATATATATAATACCTTCTTATAAGCATGGGTATATATATATATATAATCAAATATTTACATAAATATACTCATACATGGAATAGAAATTCACAGGATGCATAGAATATGAATTAATGCGCCTGTGTGTGTATGTGTGTACAAATAAAGAAAAGAATACTCAATACATGATGCATGAAAATTAATCTGTTTCTCTTTCTCATATATGTGTGTGTGTGTGTGTGCGTGTGCGTGTGCATGTGTGTGTGTGTGTGTGTGCGTGTGCGTGTGTGTGTTCATAAGTGGGAAATGCAAACAAGAATGTTTGCATTGACTACACATACTGAATTCATTTGCCAAAGTTTGGGGTTTTCTCCCCTTTAGAGTTCACATGCGCTTTCAAAACACTGTGAGATTCTAATCCTGGCGCAGAACAAAATGCCTGTTGAGAACGTGATTTCCTTGTTGGATCATTATACCAAAAGCTTATTTTTTTTAAGCAGACAGTATTATTGATTTAGGAGTCGCAGAAACCCTGTATTGGATTTTACCATCATTTCCAGGGTCCGGGTAAATATTTCAATCATATCATATTTTGTTTGACCCGCTTAGCTTACTCGTTTTTTTTGGCTTAGGTGGTTAATAGCTTCTTAACCGCCGTCTCAGTTTGTATGGCCTTTATAACTTATGTTTATTGCTTTGGTCTATTCTGGTCCATGGAGCGCTTGCCAACACAAATCGGAAGTTGCGTTTCGCTAATTTCTACTCGCCGAAATGCGATTCTCGCTAAATTTATATATATATATATATATATATATAAGCTTTCAACGAATTTGTTTTTACTAAAGAAATGTTAGCCTGATAGTGGGGTTTAGAACCCTCAGATAAATGGAAATAGATTAGTATTGACGTACATGGGAGTCGAACCCACATCTTTCGTTATCCAGACCACTGTGCTACCATTACACCAAAACATCACCCATCTCCTTCCATTCAAATTAGAAGTTATATTCTCAGCAAGTATGATGACAAGTAAGTATGTTTTGAAACAGTGAGCAAGTTTGAAATTAGAAAATAAAAGCTTTCACCGTATTTTCTTTTTACTAAAGAAATTTTAGCCTGATAGTGGGGTTTAGAACCCTCAGATAAATGGAAAAAGATTAGTATTGACGTACTCATGTACGATTCTAAACCCCACTATCAGGCTAAAATTTCTTTAGTAAAAAAAAAATACGGTGAAAGCTTCTATTTTCTAATTTCAAACTTGCTCGCTGTTTCAAAACATACTTACTACTCATCATACTTGCTAAGAATGTAACTTCTAATTTGAATGGAAGGAGATGGGTGATGTGTTGGTGTAATGGTAGCACAGTGGTCTGGATAACGAAAGATGTGGGTTCGACTCCCATGTACGTCAATACTCATCTTTTTCCATTTATCTGAGGGTTCTAAACCCCACTATCAGACTAAAATTTCTTTACTCAAAAACAATACGGTGAAAGCTTCTATTTTCTAATTTCAAACTTGCTCGCTGTTTCAAAACATACTTACTTGATATATGTATATATATATATAAAGGTTTGATTTTTGATTCGCTGGGAATATTCAGAATATAGATCTAAAGAATGTGATTAGTGTTACTTTATATATCATGGTATATATCTGATGGATCAATATTTGCTTGACTTCGTGAATAACATTGGTTACGACTCACTTTTTCGTGTTTATGTTAGGGCAATTAACATTCATGGTTATGCATGTGTACATGCAGACATACATACGCGTTCACGCATGTACAAAACATCGTCGAGATCGGTGTAGGTTTTTTTAATGAAATTATCCATATTTAAGAATAATTAACAATTCATCATCACCGAGTTTTAGGTTAGAAAACAAAATAATGGAAAGGAAATATAACAACAAAGAACAGTGAAATTACATAAATGTAAAAAAAAATAATTGTCGGCCGGGTTTTCTGATATGTATATATATTTTGTTCTATACCTCATGTTATTATTTTCTCTGATGTATATGTTTGATCTGTTAAACTTTACTACTCGTGTTTATATTTTTGTCCATTTGAACGTCGTCATTTTTTCATCGTATCTATATTTGTTAATATAAATCTCAAGTGACTTTTTCTGGTATATTTCTCCATCTAAATCTTATATCTAATTTCTATATTTGTTCATTTAAACCCTACAATACTTTTTTTCGTTCCTAATCTATCTTTTAAATTCCGTGTCCGTTT